>CM053037.1:13021223-13578332 GCA_028564925.1 Lithobates sylvaticus | reverse complement strand
GAGAACTATTTCAAGGGTTCCTCTGTGTTGAAAAGTTTGAGAAAGGCTGATATAGAGGGACACAGCCCAAGGCCAAAGCGGATTAAGAGATTGGAAGATACATGAGCCTCTTTTATCATGTTGGGTGTTTATCAAAGATATAAAGGTATCTTTATACATTTTCAGCTTGAAAACAAACTCTTATGGCAGAGATCCACCGTGGACCGATGTGACAGCTGAATAACCTCTGTGTGGTGACCACTCTCCTCAGGAACACAATGTTTATCAGTTCCTGATATGTGCTGTTTGTTTCGTTCCAAATTGAAATTCGGACACGTTTTTTCGGAATTTCGCATGTATCCAAATCTCTGAATTACAATAGTGATGCATTTAACAACTTCACGCAAATCGCCGTACCGGTACATCGTTTTTCAGAGTGGGCGGTCGGCTACCTGGTGATAACGGGCGATCCAGCTCGGCAGCCACTCGGTCGTTATCAAAGGCAGCGGAAGGGGACGTCGCCCTCCCGCCGCCGTCCGCTGCTCTTCCCGGGCCTCCCGTCTCACCGGGAGACCTGAGCCATGATCCTGCACGTCCGCAGGCTAGGCTGTTACATAGTTGCATAGTAGGTGAGGTTGAAAAAAAGACCATCAAGTCCAACCTCTGTGTGTGATTATATGTCAGTATTACATTGTATATCCCTGTATGTTGCGGTCATTCAGGTACTTATCTAATAGTTTCTTGAAACTATCGATGCCCCCCGCTGAGACCACCACCTGTGGTAGAGAATTCCACATCCTTGCCACTCTTACAGTAAAGAACCCTCTACGCAGTTTAAGGTTAAACCTCTTTTCTTCTAGTTTTAGTGAATGGCTAAGTGTCTTATTAAATTCCCTTTCGCGGAAAAGTTTTATCCCCATTGTGGGGTCACCAGTACGCGAGAGAGCGCCTCCCCCCCTCATGAACCTTACCAGGCCGCATGCCCTCAACATGGCGAGGATGCTTTGGGTTCCCCCCAAGGGGCCTGGTAATGGACTGGGGAGGGGGGAACCCATGCAGTTTTTTTCAATGATTTTTCTCTATATTGCCGGGATCCGGCAATACATTACAGCCGTGATCAGTTTTAAATTACGTTTTCCTTTACAAATCTCATTTTGCTGCTCTCATTCATAAAACCATGTACGGCTGCCGTGTAAGCAGCCTTACATAGTGTGGGGCGTGGACTCAGCCCGCTGAGCCATGATTGGCCAAAGGCACCCTGCCTTTGGCCAATCATGGCTCTCACAGCAGAGCGCGCTGTGATTGGCCAAAGCATGCAGGTCAGGTGCATGCTTTGGCCAATCAGCAGCCATCAATGCACTGCGATCTTGCAGTGCATTGATGGTCTAACTGTTCATTATGGCGCGTTCTGCGGGCACTCGAATCTCCAGCTAGTGCCCCATAATGTTTGGCGAACGGGCGAACTTCCGATGTGTTGTGTTAGTTTCAAACCTTGGACTGATCCCTAGTTACAAGTTACAAAACCCACTACTCTCTCTCTTGGTTATGGAAAGCATGTACTTGAAAATGACCAGCTTGATGTACATTATATATTGTTACGTGTAACCCATTGGCTTGATATGCCAAACATTTTTTATGTGTACTTGATACATTTATGTGTCCAATCCTTGTACAATAAATTGATATTTTATGACTTTTGTATTATGTCCCATGGGCAAATATTGGTTGTGTGTATGTTATATATGGGGATCGAGGCATGATACAATAGGCAACCTGGTCACAGTTCTTTTTTACAAAACAAAAATAAGACAATGATTGTATAACACGATGTGATTGTTCTTCGCCAGTCCTGTAATCTTTAGCCAAGAGAAATAAATATAAGTCAGAACGAATAAGGCAGGGAAAACTGAAAGTGCGGGGAGAAAATGGTAAGGAGGAACCAAAACTAGAGTCAGGAACAAATGAGAGCAAGTACAAGGCAGCAGGATACAAGGTAAAGTGTACAGGGCAGGAGCCGGATAAATGGCAACAGGATCTGGCAGCAGCAAAGCAAAACACTGAAGCAAGAGGCACTAACAGGGGAGGACCTAAATACTTTCCCAGCGGCCAGCATCTGGTGGAAACTGATTACTGGGATCTGCTTGAAGACACCCAATGGTGAACACTGGAACTACAACCCTCCACCCAGGGAACCACAGTGACCTCAGCAGGTCCTAACAGCTATATTGCTAGACTTGGGCAAATTGGGTTATGTTTACTACGCAGATGGAGACCCACCTCAAACACATCCCAACCCATATTTTGACAAACACTGATCTAGACCTATCTTACAATGGCTATACATAGCTTACAGTCTAAGGTCCCTATCTTGCATGCATACTGTACATACACATACTAAGGCCAATTTAGACCGGAGCCATTGAACCTACCAGCATGTCTTTGGAGTTTTTTTCTTAATGTAGCAGGGACACTTTCACAAGGTGTCTGCTATATGTGGAAATTTAGTTTTTCCCTCAGAACAGTAATGGGGTTCTGAGGGTTAATTGTGCAGGTTATCATTGGCATCAGTTTGGCTGGGCTGTACTAGGGTTCTGCCTGGTCATGGGTACAGTGAGGTACACATGACAGGCCTAGAACCAGGCCTGGTTGAACGTCTTAGGTATCAGTCTTACCCGGAGCCAATCAGTGGGTGGGTCTGGCCCCGCTGTGTAGTCTGGGGAAAGGAACTTAAGGTGCTGAAGTCACGTGTTCAGGTTTCGGCCGTAGCTGTCTGTTCTTGGTTCTGGACCGGGGTAGCCCCGCGAGGGGTCCCGGGCTTGGGAACGTTTGCTGTCCCGCAGCATGGTCAGTTTGACTAGCCCCACAGACTCGCATGGTCTGGGGCAAAGGATCCATCTGTTCCCGAGTCTCGGAACCGGCTGGTCCGAGGCACAGTAACTGAAGGAGGATTCAAGGCGTCCCTGTGTGCTCTCATCACTGGAGGGGCCCCACAGCTCGCATAGGCGACCGGGGGAGGACTCTTCGGAGGAGGGCCAACAAGCTGGCATCTCAAGAAGAGCCTGGTTGCTGGGTTGTTATGAACACTAAAGAATCCGCAATTTCACAGTACTGCCAAGGAGACAGAGAAAGTTCCAGGTACTGGGGAAAGGTTCCTATTTACCCTTCGGTTGCAAGTTTATTCTGTGTTAAAGACTTTTAACAAGTTTCCGGATCACATTGCCAGCCGCCATACCTCTGGCTAGAGGTTAGACTGGCATTGAAGTACCCAGCTGCCAGTGGCTACTCTCTGGGGTTTATTAGAGACATTCTATTGTCAGCAGTTCAAGCTGCCTGAGTTTCATCACCCTTGCCCTCTATTCCCATCAGAGACTGTGTTATGTTGGATGTTACCACTGCAGAGTAAAAACCTTAAAATGGACTTTTATGTATCGGCATCCAAAGTTGTTGGGTACTAACCCTGGGAACCCCTAGACATTCACCGACAAGCCAAGCGGAGGTAACTGGTAAGCCCAAATGTCAAGGCTGCCCCATCGAGGGTTATGGCCGGTACATTAATTATTTGTAGGCACAGAGCAGTGGTGTAACTAGAACCTTCAGGGCCCCGGTGCAAGAAACCATGAAGGGCCCCCCCTGAACCCCAGCCAAGGCCCTTCCCTCCGAGTCCGGTGGTGGAACTCCATGGCTCCGTCACAGGTACGACTTTTGTGAGCCCTGTAGTTCCACCACTGGTATCAGCAGTTTTTTTTTTTTTTTTACAATTTTTTAGGAGTCCCAATGGGGGACTTTGGTGAGATATCAGAGGTCCAAACAGACCTATGGATGTTACACCTTTGAGACAAAGAGGAAGAAGGGAAAGGGAAATTGGGTCCCTGTCCTCTGGGGAGAAGTGGGCCCTGTCCCCAGGAGAGATTGGGTCCTTGTCCTTAGGGGAGATGGGGTCCCTATCCCCACGTAAGTAGGAGTCCCTGTCCCTAAGGAAAATGGGGTGCCTGTCCTCTGGGGAGAAGTGGGCCCTGTCCCCAGAGGAGATGGGGTCCTTGTCCCCAAGGGAAATGGGGTCCCGGTCCTTTAGGGATAACTGGGCCCTGTCCCCAGGGGAGATGGGGTCCCTGTCCTTAGGGGACATATCTCCCAGAAAGACCTGTCAACATCTGTGTATGACGGGGAGGAGGGGGGGGGGGGGGTGCTGGCAGACAAGCCTGCGGTGTCCTCTGGGGAGCCGGCTCTCATAGGGCTGCACTGCATCTGTGTGCTTAGGCTGCTTTCACACTGGGGCGGTTTGCAGGCGCTATTGCGCTAAAAATAGCACCTGCAAACCGACCCGAAACAGCTATTGCTGTGTCTCCAGTGTGAAAGCCCAGAGGGCTTTCACACTGGAGCGGTGCGCTAGCAGGACGGTAAAAAAAGTCCTGCTAGCTGCATCTTTGGAGCGGTGAAGGAGCGGTGTATTCACCGCTCCTATACCGCTCCTACCCATTGAAATCAATGGGAGACCGCGGGGATACCGACGGCAAAGCGCCGCTGCAGCGGCGCTTTGCGGCGCTTTGCAGAGGTTTTTAACCCTTTTTCGGCCGCTAGCGGGGGTTAAAACCACCCCGCTAGCGGCCGCATACCGCGGGTAAAACGATGGTAAAGCAGCGCTAAATATAGCGCTGCTTTACCGTCGCCGCCTGCACCGCCCCAGTGTGAAGCCGGCCTTAAAGTTTGTTTGCCCGGGAGAAGCATGCAGTGCAGTGTGAGCCGGACTCAGGGGGCGGGACTCTGGATTGGGGAGGACAGACACCACCGGACTGAGCGGCACTGCATGGAGCAGGAGAGGGGGACCCGGAGGAGCGGCAGAGGACACAGGTTGTGTGGGGAATGCACAACTAAAGAGCAGCCAGTGCGGTAGTCGAGCATGGAGCTCTGCTAGTCACCCCCCACCTCCAGCCACCCGTGCGCCTGGTGCATAACCGCCTATGCTGCCACCGTCCATATGTAGAGGGGGCGGCATGGGCCCCTTGCAGCACAGGGCCCGGTTGCGCTCGTGACTGCTGCACCCCCTATAGTTACGCCCCTGGCACAGAGTCTGTAGATTTTCTTACAAACTTCAAAAGCTGAAACTTTTTTTTTTTCTAATTGATTGGGGTGTTTTTTTTTTTTTTTTTGTCTTAATTGTTACCGGAGACTTTATCCCAAAGATTCCTTCCTTTTATTCTACCAAAAGAAGTCATCACGCCATCTGCTTCTCCATTCTTGATAAATGTGTCTGTTATTTTCCCCTTCTGATCTCTCGCATAGTTCTGCGTGTTTTGTTTCTGTCGCCGGCTATTGTGGAAATACTTGTACTTCGGCGTCTCGACGATGACTAAAGGCTTTTGAGAATCCACTTTGTACATGGCGAGCTATTTCAGGCTAGTGTGTAGGTCGCGGGACCTGGCATTCGCGGTGGATTTTTAATTCTTTTACTGTTGTCATGGAAACCTCACAATGAGAAAACATTAGCTTTTTTATTCTTTTTTTTTTTTATACCTTCATACTCTGCTGTACTGTACGTATTAATTATTTCCAGCAATAGGGCCCTCTGGGTTCTTATAACTCAGAAAATAAAAGAAAATACCAACCAGTTCACTGTATACATGAACAGCTCTGGTAAGTGCCACTTGATAATAGAAGAATAGAAAGAATAGCCGACCAACTTTAAAAATGTCCTTTTTGTTCTCTTTAACCACTTGCCTACCGGGCACTTAACCCCCCCCCCCCCCCCCCCCCCCCCCCCCCCCCCCCTTCCTGCCCAGACCAATTTTCAGCTTTCAGCGCTGTCACACTTTGAATGACAATTGCGCAGTCGTAAAAACACTGTACCCAAATGAAATTTTTATAATTTTTTTCCCCACAAATGGAGATCAAAAAAAATGTAAAAGTCAGATTACATTTTTTTTTTTTATAAATACATAACGGTTTTATATTTTGTTATAAAATTTTGCAAACAGGTAATTTTTCTCCTTCATTGATGTATGCTGATGAGGCTGCATTCATGGGCACTGATAGGTGGCACTGGTGGGCACTGAGGTGGCACTGGTGAGCACTGAGAGGTGGCACTGATGGGTGGAACTGAAGGGAATTGATAGGTGGCACTTAAGGACACTAATAGGTGGCACTGATAGGTGGCACTGATAGCTGGCACTCATGGGCACTGATAGGTGGCAGTGAAGGGCATTGATAGGTGGCACTTAAGGGCACTAATAGGTGGCACTGATATCTGGCACTGATGGTCACTGATAGCTGGCACTGATGGGTGGCAGGGATGGGCATTGATAGGTGGCACTTAAGGGCACTAATACGTGGCACTAATAGCTGGCACTGATAGCTGGCAGTGATTGGCACTGATGGGTGGCAGGGATAGGCACTGAAGGGCATTGATAGGTGGCACTAATAGCTGGCACTGATGGCACTGATAGCTGGCAGTAATTGGCACTGATGGGTGGCAGGGATGGGCACTGATGGGTGGCAGTGATCGGCACTGGTAGGTGACACTGATGGGCAGCGATGCTAGGTGGCACTGATGAGGCACTGATTGGCACCACTGGTGGACATTGATAGGTGGCACTCATGGGCCTTGATAGGTGGCACTAATAGCTGGCACTGATAGATGGCACTGATAGCTGGCAGTAATTGGCACTGATGGGTGGCAGGGATGGGCACTGATGGGTGGCAGTGATGAGCACTGATCGGCACTGGTAGGTGACAATGATGGGCAGTGATGCTAGGTGGCACTGATGAGGCACTGATTGGCACCACTGGTGGACATTGATAGGTGGCACTCATGGGCCTTGATAGGTGGCACTGATTGCTGGCACTGTTATGCACTGGTGGGCACTGATTCGTGGCACTGTTATGCACCGTGGGCACTTGCAGGTGTCACTGGCGGGCACAGATGAGATGGCTGTGCATCTTCCTCTTTGGGACCGATGTCCCTTGCACAGAAGTCGGTGATCGGCTTCTGTGCAAGATTACCGATCTTCTGTTTACATCACGTGATCAGCTGTCATTGGCTGACAGCTGATCACGTGGTAAGGGGCCGGGATCGACCCCCTTACTCCGATCTGTGATCACCCGAGTCTCATTGACTCAGTGATCACAGGTCGTGCGCGCCCCGCAGGGGGTACGTGGGGAGCATGCTAAGGGAGGACGTCTATTGACGGCCTCCCGGCAAAGTAGGTGCCTTTAGCAAAGGCAAAGTTTATTCCTTTTGTTGTGTTGGTAAAAAGGCCAGAATGGAAAACTTTCATTTTTGTTTAACAATGTTCTCTACTTTGGTTGTTTCCAGCAATGTTGCACCCCCAGGCTCCGGAGCATGGTTCCGTACCTCAGTCAATGACAAGGCGGACAATGTGCAATATTTAAAAAAAATACTTTCTTCTAATAGATAAATTGATGTTTCGTGACGCACACATTTAGATTTTATTCTTCTAGCGTCCTTTACAGATGGAGAAAATCAGAATAGAAAAACATGTACAATACATACAGATTACACCCACGTTAATACCAGCTTGTCCCTCGACGTCATATACTTATACTTATGTATTAATTCCTGTTATTCCAGGAATTTCCTCTTTTAAATGCCCCCTTGAAGACCGACATAAGTTCTTCTTATGGCTGGCATATTTGTTGTGTCATTTTCATTTCTTTTTGTATATAGTTAATTATCTTTCTCTCTTCCTGGATACTTCAAGAAGGTGCATTTCCTGAAGAATGCAAGAAGCATTCTAAATCCGGGGGCCAGTGAATGTTTTGTAATTGAAGATTGGGCTTGTAGAGCACTTTTCCTGTTTGCTACAGAATCAAAGAATTACTTTTAACAACCGGAAAAATTCAATAAAACTTTTCAACAACAAAAGTTTAGTGCAACTGCCGAAGTTCTTAACCATAACAGCTAAAACTTTTCTTTGTGAAGCAGCGGGTGAGACTTAAATCCTGTCAGGGTAAAGTGGACTTCCAGCTACCACCTAGCTAGCCTTAAAATTGCCCCTTCCCCCTTCTAACACCTATTGCCAGGACCCGGGTCTGAACCTGCAACCTCTGCTGTGTCTTCTTGCTGTGCCACTTGAGATGCTGGACAACTCCCTGCCTGATTCCTTAGAGAACTTTAGCTTGTGTCTTGTTTCTCTTGCACCTTCAACACTTTGTTCCCCCCATTACCTTCCTATTTAAGCCATGCCTTTGCACTTTCTGTTTGCCAGATTATTGTGCGCTCTCCAGCCAATATCTCGCTTTTGTCACTCCTTATGCCGTCTGTATCTTCACTACCACCCATTAATGACCTTTGGCTTGTTCCTCAACTACACTTCTGCTTATTCCCAACCTTCAACCAATTTTTAGTTACCGACCTATGGCTTGTTTACTGACTATGCTTCTGATTGATCCCAACCTGCAACCACTTGTTACTGACCTATGGCTTGCTTACTGACTATGCTTCTGCTTGATCCTGACCTGCAATTAATTGTTACCGACCTTTGGCATGTTTACTGACTACGATTCTGCTTGATCCCAACCTGCAACTGCTTGTTACTGACCTTTGGCTTGCTTACTAACTATGCTCCACCATTAGGACCTCTGGCAAACACCAGTTAGTGCTTAGACCCACAACCATGGGTGAGCCCATGTCATCCACCAGGGTACCCTGCTCGTATACCTATTCTGCTGGTCGGTGGGAGCCTCTCTACTGCTATAGCTACTGGACTGCAAACCTGACCCTTGACCATGACACCTATGCTGACTAACCTGTGTAAGAAGGATGTATATACTTACCAAATTTAAGACTGCCCTGGTCCAGTCACATGATCCCCTGTGTCAGTCAGTGCCAGCTGCAGGGGGGAGGAACAGCAATCCCTCCTCTCCCTGTCAGCAGCTGCTCACTGACACAGGGAGGGGAGGCAGAGCTGTAGGATCATGTGACCAGATCAGAGCAGATTAAAAATAGGTAAGCACACAGATCTTCTTTTTGGATTTTGCAAAAGTATTTGACACAGTTCCCCATAAATGTCTACTGTACAAAATAAGGTCCGTTGGCATGAACCATAGGGTGAGTACATGGATTGAAAACTGGCTACAAAGGCGAGTTCAGAGGGTGGTGATAAATGGGGAGTACTCGGAATGGTCAGGGGTGGGTAGCGGGGTCCCCCAGGGTTCTGTGCTGGGACCAATCCTGTTTAATTTGTTGACGACCTGGAGGATGGGGATGGGGTAAACAGCTCAATCTCTGTATTTGCGGACGATACTAAGCTAAGTAGGGCAATAACTTCTCCGCAGGATGTGGAAACCTTGCAAAAAGATCTGAACACATTAATGGGGTGGGCAACTACATGGCAAATGAGGTTCAATGTAGAAAAATGTAAAATAATGCATTTGGGTGGCAAAAATATGAATGCAATCTATAGACTGGGGGGAGAACCTTTGGGGGAATCTAGGATGGAAAAGGACCTGGGGGTCCTAGTAGATGATAGGAGCAGCAATGGCATGCCATGCCAAGCTGCTGCTAACAAAGCAAACAGAATATTGGCATTAAAAAGGGGATTAACTCCAGAGATAAAACAATAATTCTCCCGCTCTACAAGACTCTGGTCCGGCCGCACCTGGAGTATGCAGTCCAGTTCTGGGCACCAGTCCTCAGGAAGGATGTACTGAAAATGGAGCGAGTAGAAAAGAAGGGCAACAAAGCTAATAAAGGGTCTGGAGGATATTGGTTATGAGGAAAGGTTGCGAGCACTGAACTTATTCTATCTGGAGAAGAGACGCTTGAGAGGGGATATGATTTCAATATACAAATACCGTACTGGTGACCCCACAATAGGGATAAAACTTTTTCGCAGAAGGGAGTTTAACAAGACACGTGGCCACTCATTAAAATTAGAAGAAAAGAGGTTTAACCTTAAACTACGTAGAGGGTTCTTTACTGTAAGAGCGGCAAAGATGTGGAATTCCCTTCCACAGGCGGTGGTCTCAGCGGGGGGCATCGATCGTTTCAAAAAACTATTAGATAAGCACCTAAACGACCGCAACATACAGGGATATGCAATGTAATACTGAAATATAATCACACACATAGGTTGGACTTGATGGACTTGTGTCTTTTTTTTACCTTACCTACTATGTAACTATCTTAGGCAGGATATGTGGTAGGAGTTTTTTTTTTTAATCACTTTAATTAGCTATAGCTCCCTGCCTTTAAATACTAGCAATTTCAGCATCACATTTTTACCACCAAACGTATACAAAAGAAAAACAAAATCATTTTGTTTTTACAGAACTCCATCTGGGGCATAATGCGTCAGCCGGAGGAGTTTGTGCAGTTGGTGTTGTATTAATAAAGTTGATCGCGGGGGAGGAACTTGGAAGGCGACCATTACTTCCTTGGAATTACCTGTTATCTGCAACTCTTACTATAATCATTTTAAAAAAATGAACCGATAATTCTGTATATGCAGATTATGTGCCTTCGTTGGCTAACGTCTCCATCCACATTTTTATTATCTAGCCGCAGAACCATTTCACTTCAAGGCTGCTGCAAACAGCTGGAGTAGCATTCTGCTGTTTACTTAATTATATTATTTAGACTCAAAGTTCCATTGAAGGAGAGGAGGAGACAGATGATAATACCGGAATAAAATAAACATATGTTGTAATGATATTCCACTTATCACAGTTAGAAAGGACAACAGAGCAGGTGGTAAAGTAATTTCAAATTGCTCAATAAAAATTTTAAAATCAGAAAGGTGATATTTCCTTGTTTTATTTTATTTTTTTATTTCAGGAAATAAAATCCGTTTTTTTAACAAAATTTTTTATTATGCATATCCATTATACCCCCTTCGTCTCACTTGCAGCAGTAATATGTCTACTACAGTGCCTTGAAAATGTTTTCTAACCCTTTCCAAATTCTCCACATTTTCTCATGTTACAACCAAAAATGTAAGTGTATTTTACTGGGATTTTATGTGATAGACCAACACAAAGCGGCACCATAATTGTGACGTGGAAGGAAAATGATAAATGGTTTTTAACATATTTTACAAATATGTGAAAAGTGTGGGGGGCCTTTTTGTATTCAGCCCCCTTTACTCTGATACCCCCAACTAAAATCTAGTGGAACCAATTGCCTTCAGAAGTCACCTAATTAGTAAATAGAGTCCACCTGTGTGACATTTAATCTCAGTATAAATACAGCTGTTCTGTAAAGCCTGTAAAGCCTTCAGAGGTTTGTTAGAGAACCTTAGTGATCAAACAGCATCATGAAGGCCAAGGAACACACCAGACTCATCAGGGATAAAGTTGTGGAGAAGTATAAAGCAGGGTCAGGTTATAAAAAAATCTCCGAAGCTTTGAACATCTCACGGAGCTCTGTTCAATCCATCATCCGGAAAATGGAAATTGTATGGGACAACTGCAAACCTACCAAGACATGGCCGTCCACCTAAACTGACCGGCCGGGCAAGGAGAGCAATAATCAGAGAAGAGCCAAGAGGTCCATGGTAACTCTGGAGGAGCTGCAGAGATCCACAGCTCAGGTGGGAGAATCTGTCCACAGGACAACTATTAGTCTTGTTCTCCACAAATCTGCCCTTTATGGAAGAGTGACAAGAAGAAAGACATTGGCGAAAGAAAGTCATAAGAAGTCCAGTTTGTAGTTTGTGAGAAGCCATGTGGGGGAGGGGAGCAAACATGTGGAAGAAGGTGATCTGCTCAGATGAGACCAAAATTGAACTTTTTGGCCTAAAAGCAAAACTCTATGTGTGGGGGAAACTAACACTGCCCATCACCCTGAACACACCATCCCCACCGTGAAACATGGTGGTGGCAGCATCATGTGGTGGGGATGCTTTTCTTCAGCAGGGACAGGGAAGCTGGTCAGAGTTGATAGGAAGATGGATGGAGACAAATACAGGACAATCTTAGAAGAAAACCTGTTAGAGTCGGTAAAAGACATGAGACCGGGGCAGAGGTTCACCTTCCAGCAGGACAACGACCCGAAACATACAGCCAGAGCTACAATGGAATGGTTTAGATCAAAGCATATTCATGTGTTAGAATGGCCCAGTCACAGTCCAGACCTAAATCACACTGAGAATCTGTGGCAGGACTTGAAAATTGCTGTTCAGATGCTCTCCATCCAATCTGACAGAGCTTGAGATATTTTACAAAGAAGAAGAATGGGCAGAAATGTCCCTCTCTAGATGGGCAAAGCTGGTAGAGACACCCCCAAAAAGACTTGCAGCTGTAATTGCAGAGAAAGGCAGTTCTATAAAGTATTGACTCCGGGGGGCGCCATACAAATGCCCCCCCCACACTTTTCACATATTTATTTATAAAAAATTTGGAAAACCATTTATCATTTTCCTTCTACTTCACAATTATGTGAATACTTTTTCAAGGCACGGTATATTTCGGGACTGCACGACAGGGTTTTAAGACCATAAACATTGCTTCTTATTTTCTACCAAACTTTCATTGAATAGCTATAAAATATCATATATATATATTTTTTAAATCCATTTTCTCCAGTAATTGAAAGAAAGAAGGAATGATATTGCTGCAGAAAGAATTCAAGCTGAATTATTTATAGCGGTAAAAAAAAAAAAAAAAAAAGTGCTCAATATCCTTCCCTGGAAAAGAAAACTTTGCAAGACGTGTGAATTTGATGCGGCCGGTCACGGTAAAATGTAATTCCTTTAGAGCATCAGAAGCGACTTAATGTGATGATGTACTCTTTACTAGTTGATCCAAGCAGTCAACAAGGTTTCCGATTTCCGTATAAATATTGCATGGGTCTTCTTGTCAACTGGGTTGGGATAAAGTGTAAAAGTCATAAGTGCCCTGGGACACCGTTTTAGGCCCCGCGCAGAGCTCGTCTTAGTGGGAAGGCTCCAATATCTGTCCAGTTCGGAAATTACCCTATAGGGACTAAGTACAGGACTCCATGTGGGTTAGCCATTAAGGCTTTGTTGCTCCAGCACCCTTTAATGTGGCTACCGGTCCTGGATTACCCTTTATGACAGTACTTCGCCCCTGTTTGGGAGCCATTGGGTTACTATCTTTGATCTACTTATATATGCAGATTTGGCTGTCTTCAATCACCTGTATACTAACCACATGAATTAACCCCCTCTTGGGAGTATATTACTAAATATCCATACTATCTGAATATTTACATGCGAGGTTCCTTCTCCTGCAAGACAGTGAGATTCGTTCTCTCCTCTGCTATGTTTGAAACCTTGATTGTGTCCTGAAGAAGCTTAACGGTGAAACGTGTTGATGCACAAGGGCTCACTGTATACTCTGTATCATTGTACATGATTTTTAACCTTTGAATGCTCTATTCAATTGCTCTATTGTTATTTTCTATACTTCGCTATTGTTTCGTATGCCTTAAAAGTCCGACCTAGGCATACTTAGAAAGTATCCCTTTCTTTTTCTGTTTCCCCTTAATGTGAGTGGTTTTTTTTCACACTATATAGTGGAAATTAGCATTCCTGCTCGCAATTTTTAAAGTGAGATTTACATGTGTTTCTGCGTTTTTTAATGAGTAGGGAATCTCATTCCCATCAATAGGCAGCCCTATGCTCCGCCTCCTTTTTGGGTGACAAGCTTTGTGGGTTTTGCCGTCATTGCGGCACTCGAATGCGCATTTTGCAATCCAAATTTGCCTAATGTGAATGGGGCGTTAGGGTAATGTGATTGGTTCTTTTGACAGACCATCTGTCAGGACATGGACTTGAACCTGGGACCTCAGCTGTATCTGACAATGAATCTTCTCACTGAGCTGCTGGACAGTGCCTTGTCGGATCCTTTGGACAACCCTGCCTTGTGCCTTGATTTCTGCTAAACCTTGAACTCTTTGCTCCTCCCATGAACTTCCTGATGTAAGCCATGTCTCTGCACTTCCTGTTTGCCAGAATATTGTGTATTGTGCTATCTCCAGCCAGTATCTCGCGCCTGTCTTCCCTGCTACCGTCCATATCTGCTACCACTCGTTATGGACTCTTGGCTTGTTCCTCAACTACACTTCTGCCTCATCCCAACCAGCAACTACTCATTACCAAACTTTTGGCTTGTTTACTGACCACGCCTCTGTTTGACGTTTACCTGCTTATCCGCTACTGGACCCCGGCTTGCTCACCTCCTGGTGGGGCTATCCTGAGGACCACGACCTGGTACTAACATGCCGCTAAATCCATATCCACCATCAGGAGCTCTGGAGAACACTGGTTAGTACGCACCTCAGATGATCCTGTGTCATCTGCCAGGGTGACTGCCTATCCTGCTGGTCAGTGGTGGTCCTGCAACTGCTATAGCAACTGGTCTTCAAGCCTGACACCTGATCATGACACCACCCCCAGCCCATTGGTACTCTCTCTTGCTGCACGCCATATCCATTTTCTTTCTTCTGCCTTTGCACCTGGTAATAGCCGTTACTTCAGAATATGGAAGACCATGTGACCTTCTTTCCTTCCGCCCAGGATACAGTGCTTGGACGTGAACCACCAGTCATCTGGCATCGACTCTGTCATGTAGGGGAACCCTGTGTAAGCTCTGCAAAGGCACCAACATGGAGCCCAGGGATTACGCTCAGTGCTCTGGCAAAAGGAGCAGTGGGGGGGGGGGTGGATAAGGTAAGTACTATTATGTGGATGGGAAGGGTGTCCTATATACAGTATATATATATATATATATATATATATATATATATACGTGACTTTGCGTTTCCGCCTGTAGGGGGCGCGCATGCCGCCACTGCTGGCCTGCTTCTGTGGTGATAATTCACAGCAGAGGCCAATCTGCGGGTCCTGGGGACTCGATGTCCTCCGGCACGTGCCGATCGTTAGGCATATATCAGTTCTCTGTATCTTACTATGTAAACAATGCAGATCTCCGTTCTGATAGGGGGGTAGGGACGATCCTGTGTTTCTGCAAAGCAGTGACTATAATCGATCTCCTCCCCTAGCGAAAGCAGCACACAGTACACAAAAACACTGGCTAGGCATACATTTAACGCTTTGATCGCCCCTGATGTTTAACCCCTTCCCTGCCAGTGTCAGTACAGTGACAGTGTATATTTTTAGCACTGATCACTGTATTAGTGTCACTGGTTCCCACGAAATGTCAGTTAGTGTCAGATTGTTTGCTGCAATATCACAGTCCCACTATAAGTCACTGATCGCCACCATTACTAGTAAAAAATAAATAAATAATTAAATAAAATATATCCCATAGTTTGTAGGCGCTATAACGTTTGCGCAAACCAATCAATATACGCTTATTGCAATTCTGTTTACCAAAAATATGTAGCAGAATACATATTGGCCTAAATTTATGAAGAAATTAAATTTTTTTTTCCAATTTTTTTATTGGGAATGTTTTATAGCAGAAAGTAAAACATTTAGTTTGTTTCAAAATTGTCTGTCTTTTTTTTGTTTATAGTGCAAAAAAATAAAAACCGCAGAGGTGCTCAAATACCACCAAAAGAAAGCTCTATTTGTGGGGAAAAAAAGGATGTCAATTTTGTTTTGGTGCCACGTCGCACGACCGCGCAATTACATAGTAGGTGAGGTCGAAAAAAGACACAAGTCCAACCTATGTGTGTGATTATATGTCAGGATTACATTGTATATCCCTGTATGTTGCGGTCGTTCAGGTGCTTAGCTAATAGTTTATTGAAACTATCGATGCCCCCCGCTGAGACCACCGCCTGTGGAAGGGAATTTCCCGTCCTTGCTGCTCTTACAGTAAAGAACCCTCTACGTAGTTTATGGTTAAACCTGTTTTCTTCTAATTTTAATGAGTGGCCACGTGTCTTGTTAAACTCCCTTCCGGGAAAAAGTTTTCTCCCTATTGTGGGGTCACCAGTACGGTATTTGTATATTGAAATCATATTAATAGTGAATAATAAATGAATAATATGAATAAGTTCAGTGCTCCCAACCTTTCCTCATGAGTCATAACTAATATCCTCCAGACCCTTTATTAGCTTTGTTGCCCTTCTTTGTACTCGCTCCATTTCCAGTACATCCTTCCTGAGGACTGGTGCCCAGAACTGGACAGCATACTCCAGGTGCAGCCGGACCAGAGTCTTGTAGAGCGGGAGAATTATCATTTTATCTCTGGAGTTGATCCCCTTTGTAATGCCGATATTCTGTTTGCTTTGTTAGCAGCAGCTTGGCATTGCATGCCATTGCTGCTCCTATCATCTACTAGGACCCCCAGGTCCTTTTCCATCCTAGATTCCCCCAGAGGTTCTCCCCCCCAGTGTATAGAATGCATTGATATTTTTGTCACCCAAATGCATTATTTTACATTTTTCTGCATTGAACCTCATTGCCATGTAGTTGCCCTCCCCATTAATTTGTTCAGATCTTTTTGCAAAGTTTCCACATCCTGCGGAGAAGTTATTGCCCTGCTTAGGTGCGTCCGGACCAGAGTCTTGTAGAGCGGGAGAATTATCGTTTTATCTCTGGAATTAATCCCCTTTTTAATGCAATTGTGAGATAAAGTAACGCAGTTCCGTATCGCAAAAAAATGGCCTGGTCATCTTTCGGAGGTTCAAGTGGTTAATAATTGCAGATTCAGAAAAGACAGTCGCACTTTTCAGGAGTAAAAGAAGAATGCCGATAAATGTAACTACTAACTGCACAGAAATAGGGATTGTGCATGTAGTAAGCGACTATTATAACCGCTTGAAATTCTTTTTACGTTTTTATTTATTTATTTATTTTTTAGCCTACTCAAGTTTTGAACATTTCCCAGAAACAATTATTCTTCATAATGAGTGTTTCATTAACGAGAGACGCACTGTTTACCCGTAAAAGTGCAGGGATTGCAGCAGCCGGTTGGGCAAAATCTATATTGGCTCATTCTTTACCATCTGTTTTGTGTCTAGTGCGGCGTGCCAGGAGTAATTGGGTACATTAGTGATCTGTAATAGAGTATTGTAGTGTCAATGCTCTGGCAGATACTGGCCATCACACTGCACTGCCGGTCTTGTCAATGTCATGTAATGATATGAAAACTTCACTTGGTTTGCTGTGTCCATAATGTGTGACCCTGGAAATGCCCTGGAAAGATAGTTGACACAATACCAGTTTGGTTTCCAGGCCCAGCAATTATGACATTTGCCAGCATAGCTGATCTTCTCTGGGTCCTCTTTCCTCTGTGAAGCCTCCTTGAGGGATTGACTTTTCTTCCATCCCTCGAAGAGCGGCTACTTATACTCCAATGATCATGTTGGGCTTGTATAGAGCACCCAGAGCGTATTCGCAGCGCTTCACTTTTCTCACATTTTGTTATGTTACAGCCTTATTCCAAAATGGATTCAATTATTTTCCTCAAAATTCTACAAACAATCCCCCATAATGACAACGTGAGAGAAGTTTGTTTAAAATCTTTGCAAATTTATTAAAAAAAAAAATAAAAAAAAATCATCACATGCTATTTAACGGCTTGCCGACCGCCACACAAATGTACGTTGGCACAATGGCACAGGCAGGCAAATTTGCGGCCCTTTGGGCGGGAGCGTGCCTGCGGGTCCCGGGAACTCGATGTTCTCCGGCGGTCCGCGATTGCGGTGTGGAGAGGTAGAACGGGAAGATGCCTATGTAAACAAGGCCTTTCCCCGTTCTGCCTTGTGTCATGACAGAGATCCACTGCTCCCTGCGATCGGGAGCAGTGATCGCTGTCGTGTCCTAGGTGGCCCCTCCCCCCCACAATTAGAATCACTCCCTAGGACACACTTAACCCCTTGATCGCCCCCTAGTGGTTAACCCCTTGCCTGCCAGTGTCATTTACACAGTAATCAGTGCATTTCTATAACACTGATCGCTGTATAACCACTTACCGACCGCCTCACTCTGATATACGTCGGCAGAAGAGCACGTACAGGCAGAATCACATACCTGTACGTTGCCCTTTAAGAGGCGGGCACGCGCCCGCGGCAAGCTCCATGAGTCGGGTCGCGGGTCCCACGGACTCGATCGCCGTGGGGTTACCGGCGATCGCATCACGGGGAGGAAGAACGGGGAGATGCTGATGTAAACAAGCATCTCCCCATTCTTCCTAGTGACAGTGTCGGTGATCTCTGCTCCCTGTGATCGGTGCAGAGATCAGTGACGTGTCACACACAGCCACGCCCCCCCCCCCCCACAGTTAGAAATATGCCCCTAGGACACACTTAACCCCTACACTGCCACCTAGTGGCTAACCCCCTTCACTGCCAGTGTCATTTACACAGGAATCGGTGCATTTGTATTGCACTGATTGCTGTATAAATGACAATGGTCCCAAAATAGCATCACAAGTGTCCGATGCGTCCGCCATAATATCACAGTCCTGATAAAAATCGCAAATCTCCACCATTACTACTAAAAATGGCCCAGTCATTCAGCAGCCAAATCTTCCGGGGCTGAAGTGGTTAAGCAGCTTAGCTCTTTTCCTCCTTGCCCTTGCGTGGTCTGTGATCTCGAAGTGCGTTCCTTCCTGTGTATGACTTGGACTGGCTGTCTTCCCTTCAGTTCCTGCCCTGTTTCCGATTTTTGCTCATCACTACGCTGACTTCTGGTTTCCTGACCCCGGCTCGTCTGATTACCCGCTCTGGCATACAAACCCTGACATCTGTTTTTGACTTATTTTCCTGAACTGTGTTATTTTTGCCATTACCTTAAAGGTGTGATTTTAACTGCACTTTTTGTCTCTGCCTGGATTATGGTTCCTGACAGTACATATTTAGTTTTATGTGGGGTTTCTCCAGGTGTCGTCCACAACTCAAAAATATTTTGACACCAATGACTGCATACCATGGCCAAAAATGCCTGTGTGCTGCTCTTGGGGGCATGATTAGGGTTGCCACCTGTCCGGGAGTCACGCGGACAGTCCGGGTTTTGAATCGTGTCCCAGATTTCAGGTGGACTGAAACCCGGACACATGATTCAGATTGAGCTGTGGCTCCCCAAGTAACCAAGATAGTCGCACACAAATCTTTTACCGGGAGCTGTGGGTGGCTGTCTGCGGGCAGGTTCGGCATCACTGGGGGGGCAGGGCAATGACATCAGCAAGAGGAATTTAGCCACACCCACTGTTCCCTTGTAGCACGCTATGCGGTCAGATTCGCCATCACTGGGGGGGCAGGGCAATGACATCAGCAAGAGGAATTTGGCCACACCCACTGTTCCCTTGTGGCACGCTATGCGGGCAGGTTCGGCATCACTGGGGGGCAGGGAAATGACATCGGAAAGAGGAATTTGGCCACACCCACTGTTCCCTTGCGGCACGCTATGCACACTGCATTACTCCTCTCCTTGGGGCACCCAAAGTGTCCCAGGCCGCTAAAGTGTTCGAGTTTGGCTCCAAGAAAAGATGGCAACCCTAGGCATGATGAAGAATCAGTGGCAATCGTCTGATAAGTAGATAATAATTCTGAAAATGAAAATTTGGGCTTTGGGCTTCTGCTGATTTAATCAGTTTGAGACACTTCTGAGATCATTCAGAATTCCCTGACAGGTGCAGTTGACCTGCCTTCCTCCAGAGGTGGTTAGGGGTTTCTTGAGTTATGGCTAACTGACCGCTTATGTAATGGTGCCTACATAGTTCTAAGTCCAATACCACTTGGCAGAGCCAGCGGCATGACTTTAACAGTTGAGAAACAAACAACCACCGCTCCAAGACTCTCCTTCCCAAGCGAATGCTCCTGCTCCTGTGTGGGAGCCCCAGGTGCTGGCTAATAGCACAATGATTGGAAATCAAAAAAGGAAGAACTCCGGACAGCCGCACACCGAGAAAATAAAATCCAAAAAGTTTATTTAAAAGCAAAAAACACTGCAATCCATACACGGCAAAAAAGGGGGGTACAGAGCTGACGCGTTTCGCACCACAACTAGTGCTTACTCATAGGTAGCTCATAGCATGACTTTAACAGTGGCATTCTGACCCCCACTTTAAGGGGGAGGGGTGAATTTTTCCCACTGACCACCATCAGTGTAAGGTGGGATTTCCCAATGAGCACCAATGGACTGATCTTAGCATGGGTTCCCTCAGACCGGAAAATTATTGCAAGGTTTAAAGGTTAAGAAGGGCTGATTTTCGATTATGGTATCCATATAAGAGTTTGTTTTCGTCTATTCATAGGAAGTTTTATGTATGTAAGTCCTTTTGTCTGGAGTTGGACTCTGCATCGCAGTGCTTAATACCAATTTAGTGGGGCCTTTAAGTATGATCCATGAGTTGTTTTCCAGGCGCTGATAGACATGTTTGCAGCCATCTGCTTCTGTTTAAGGAGAGATTAGAGCAATGAACAAACTGGCACATGGAGGGACGGTTGGTAACATCATGAAATCAGCACTTTCTATTTTAGTTCTCTCTCTCTCTCTAGTTCATAGAAATACAAAATGAACACCATACAGTAGTACCTTGGATTACAAGCATAATTCGTTCCAGAAGCATGCTTGTAATCCAAAGCGCTCATATATCAAAGCAAGTTTCCCCATAGTAAACTCAGATAATTTGTTCCAGTGTCACTGCTAGTGTATGCAGTACCGCATGTGACCAGAGGTGGGGGCCACCTTAGACACTGAGAAACGCTCAGATGCTTGATCGTCTCCCAGTGGTCTCCAAGCATCTCCGAGTGGTCTCCAAGCGTCTCCGAGTGGTCTCCAAGCATCTCCGAGTGGTCTCCAGGCATCTCCGAATGGTCTCCAAGTGCCCCAGAGTTGTCTCCAGGCATCTCCGAGTTGTCTCCAGGCATCTCCGAGTTGTCTCCAGGCATCTCCGAGTTGTCTCCAGGCGTCTCCGAGTTGTCTCCAGGCGTCTCCGAGTTGTCTCCACGCGTCTCCGAGTTGTCTCCAATCGTCTCCGAGTTGTCTCCAATCGTCTCTGAGTTGTCTCCAATCGTCTCTGAGTTGTCTCCAATCGTCTCTGAGTTGTCTCCGAGCATCTCCGAGAGGGCTCAAAGAGGTCTCCAAGTGTCTCCGAGAGGTCTTCAAGCATCTCGGGTGCCCCCCACCTCTGGCCACATGCGGTACTGCACACCCCAGAGGCTTGAATCCTGCACATCTTGCGAGACCGCGCTCGCAAGTCAAGTCAGGATTTAAAAAAAAAAAAAAAAAATGCTTGCAAACTGCGTTACTCACAATCCAAGGTTTTACTGTACATGAAAACTATTACATCCGGAATTGTTTTCATTTTTAGACATTCTTCAGCAAAAAGTCTTCTTCTCGTAGTGTGTTTTAAGGGGTGGGGACTGCTAGCCATAGACAGGCCCATTTCCTATCAATTTCATCCAGAGCTGTCAAGGGACATCGGGGACAAGATTGTAGACCTGCACAAGGCTGGAATGGGCTACAAGACCAACAGCAAGAAGCTTTGTGAGGAGACAACTGGAGCGTTTATTCGCAAATGGAAGAAATACAAAATAACCTTCAACTGCCCTCTGGAGCTCCATGCAAGATTTTGCCTCATGGGGTGAGGATGGTCATGAGAAAAGTGAGGGATCCGCCCAGAACTACACGGGAGGAGCTTGTGAATGATCTCAAGGCAGTTGGGACCACAGTCACCAAACAAACCATTGGTAACACAATACACTGCCATGGATTAAAATGCTGCAGCGCCAGCAAGGTCCTCCTCCTCTATTACAGTACATGCTGGTTTAACCCCTCGCTTCTTCCACCCCCTCTGTAGTAAATGCAATAGACAGTTTATAACAGTTCAAACTTTAGCTTTATTCCAGATTTTGGCAGTACAATCACATGAATAATGCACAGAACACAAGTTGCCTCTGGATTAAGATGCATGAGTGTTAGACCCTCTCCCATAATGAGCTGGCATATGCCTCTCTGAAAGGCATATGGTACTTTGAAACACTAGCAGTCCCAGGCCTTCTCCTCCTGCCCTTTTCTTTCCATGCCAGCTCAGGAAAGGTCCAGGAGATCCTAGTTCACTCCGCTTGGTTTGCAGCTACTTCTTGCTTGATGAAAACCTTCCAGCTCTGTAGTCTCTGAACCTCCATCAAGTTCCGTGGCTTTCCAGCTCTGGAATCTCTGAACTTCCAGGCCTTCCAGCCCTGAGCCTTAACGTCACATTTTTCTGCCTGTGTGGATTACCGTATATACTCGAGTATAACCTGAGGCAACTAATTTTACCACAAAAAAATGGGAAAACTTATTGACTCGAGTATAAGCCTATACTGTAAGTGGAAAAGAGGGTCAACAATGCCCATTTGCATGCCTCCCTGTGTCCATTTGCAGCCATAGGTCCCCTGAACTTCAAACTCTGTAGTTAAGGGTTCCTAGATGCCCCCTATCTGCAGTCAACATTTGGGGTTTCTGGACCCCAAGGGTCCCGAAATGACATTGCTGCAGATGGACACAGTTGACCACATTTGGGGCCCCGTATCTCGGGGTCATTTAGTGATAGGAGCCCCAAATTTGGTGTGCAAACCCATTGGAATTAGCACTACAACATATCCAAGCTGGGGTCCCTAGCACTAAGTGGATACGGGGCCCCAAATTCGGTTCGGAAAATGTCAAGCACTTTTCTGCAGCAGAGAATGACATTTTCTGAACCGACTTTGGGGCCCCGTATCTTGGGGCCACATGGTGCTACTTGGTGCTAGGAACCCCAGCTTGGATATGTTGTAGTGCTGGTTCCACTGGGTTTGCACACCATATTTGGGGTTCCTAGCACTAAGTGGCCCCAAGATACGGGGCCCCAAAGTCGGTTCGGAAAATTTCATTTTCTGCAGCAGAAAAATGCTTGACTCGAGTATAAGCTGAGGGGGGCATTTTCAGCACAAAAAAATGTACGTCGCCAGAATGGCACGGACAGGCATAAGGGCGTACAGGTACGTCCCTTTAAGAATGCCGCCATGCCATCGCGTGCGCGTTGGTCGGGACCCCCGTGAGTCCGGTCGCGGGTCCCGTGGACTCGATCGCAGCGGGGATACCCGCGATCGTCTCACGGGAAGGCTGAACGGGAGATGCGGAAGTAAACAGCATCTCCCTGTTCTGCCTAGCAACAAGTGACACTGATCTCTGCTCCCTGTGATTGGAGCAGAGATCAGTGTTTACTAACACACAGCCACGCCCCCCACAGTTAGTAACACTGCCACCCCCTGGTTAACCCCTTCACTGCCAGTGTCATTTACACAGGAATCAGTGCATTTAAATAGCACTGATTGCTGTATAAATGACAATGGTCCCAAAAATGTGTCAAAAATGTCCGATGTGTCCCCAATAATGTCGCAGTCACAATAAAAATCGCCGATCGCCACCATTACTAGTAAAAAAATAAAATTATTAATAAAAATGCTATAAAACTATCCCCTATTTTGTAAACGCTATAACTTTTGCGCAAACCAATCAATAATCGCTTGTTGCGATTTTTTTTTTTTACCAAAAATATGTAGAAGAATGCGTATCGGCCTAAACTGAGGGAAAAAAATGTTTTTTTAATATATTTTTTGGGGATATTTATTATAGCAAAAAGTAAACAATAATGCGTTTTTTGAAAAATTGTCGCTCTTTTTTTGTTTTTTAGCGCAAAAAATAAAAAAGGATGTCAATTTTGTTTGAGAGCCATGTCACACGACTGCGCAACTGTCAGTTAAAGCGACGCAGTGCCAAATCGCAAAAAGGGGCCTGGTCTTAAGCCAGCAAAATGGTCCGGTCTGAAAGTGGTTAAACTGACTTAACCGCTTCCTGACTGCCTCACGCAGATATACTGTGGCAGAATGGCATGGGCAGGCAAAATCACGTACCTGTACGTGGCCCTTTAATTGCCTGCCCATGGGTCGCGCGCGCGCCACCAGCGGTGCGCTCGTGACTCGGTCGGGAGCTCTGTGACCCCGGCCGCGGGACCAGCGGACCCGATCGCCACTGGTGTCCCGCGATCGGGTCACAGACCTGAAGAACGGGGAGAGGTCTGTGTACACAAACCTCTCCCTGTGCTTCCTACGCTGCCTGTCATTGATCGGCTGTTCCCTGTCATCGGGAAAGCAGATCAATGACATCAGACGTCAGCCCCGCCCCCTAATGTAAAAAAACACACACACGTCACAGCCCATAACCCCTCCCCTCCCCCTAGTGGTTAACTCTTTCACTACCACTGTCATTTATACAGGAATCAATGCATTTAAATAGCATTGATCGCTGTATAAATGACAATGGTCCCAAAAATGTGTCAAAAATGTCCGATGTGTCCGCCATAATATCGCAGTCACAATAAAAATCGCAGATCACCACCATTACTAGTAAAAAATAAAATTATTAATAAAAATGCTATAAAACTATCCCCTATTTTGTAAACGCTATAACTTTTGCGCAAACCAATCAATAATCGCTTATTAAAAACATTTTTTTTTACCAAAAATATGTACAAGAATACGTATCGGCCTAAACTGAGGAAAAAAATGTTTTTTTAATATATTTTTGGGGGATATTTATTATAGCAAAAAGTAAAAAATATTGAATTTTTTTCAAAATTGTCGCTCTTTTTTTGTTTTTTAGCGCAAAAAAATAAAAAAGGACGTCAATTTTTGTTTGGGAGCCATGTCACACGACCGCGCAATTGTCAGTTAAAGCGACGCAGTGCCGAATCGCAAAATGGTCCGGTCTGAAAGTGGTTAAACTGACTTAAAGTGGTGGGCGCTACATATAACATTTGTATTGTGTGTTTTTTCTGGATTTTTGGTTGATATTGTGTCTCTATTATATAAAATACACCTATGATAAAAATGATAGACGCTTCATTTCTTTGTAAGTGGGCAAAACTTACACAATCTGCAGGGGATCGAATCATTCATTATTTTCTGCACTGTAGATGGTTTCTTTCATGTCTCTTGTAAACCAGCCGTCCTCTCTGTCCAATATGTGGACCTCACTGTCCTTAGGATTGGTCGCTATGGGCAAAATACTATATCATCAGTTGCCAATCGCGGCGCTGTTATCGCCTTCCATTTTGCTTGGTCTCCAAAGATTTTCTTGTCCCTTTTTAACTAAACTTTTTTCTTTAGTTGTGTCCAGGCACTTTGGTTTTAGCTACGCAGCACGTATATTTACTGTGCGTGTTTGGACAGATAAGACTTGGGTTTATCAGAGTCTGTTCCCAATTAATATCACCCTTCCAAGCTTCAGAATATACCAGGTGGAGCCAGCGAACGATCTCACTTTAACTGAGAAACTATTAATTATTTGGGCAGTTGTGAAACTAATAACACACTTTATTAGTGGCAGTATTGCATTAGCAGTTAGACGGGAGAAGGGACGGCGAGCTCATTAATTTTAATGGACTCCAGGTTTTTATTACCTGGGGAATCTGATCAGACTGGCCCCGGCGCACACAAAGTGAAATCTCTGCAGTAACCGATTTGTAATGATTGTTTTTTATATCTCATTTTGCAGTTTGTTTGGATGCCCATTCTCCAACGTTATTGCTTGGCAATAAACGGTAAAACAATTCTATAATTCCTAGGTGTTTATTTTGTAGCGCTAACACAGCTTTCATGGGAAGATTTTTTTTTGCTTTTTTTTCTAATTTTTTTTTTTACATTCTGGTCTGGTGCGATTTTGATTCATCACTTTTTCACACGCTGATGTTTAATTAAACCACTTACCCACTGGGCACTTAAACCCCCTTCCTAACCAGACCAATTTTCAGCTTTCGGTGCTCTCACACTTTGAATGACAATTAGTCAGATATGCAACGCTGTACCCATATGAAACTTTTGTAATTTTATTTCACACAAATAGAGCTTTCTTTTGGTGGTATTTAACCACTTCAGCCACGGCCGATTTTACCCCCTTCCTTACCAGAGCACTTTTTGCAATTCGGCACTGCGTCGCTTTAACTGACAATTGCGCGGGTGTGCGACGTTGCACCCAAACAAAATTGACGTCCTTTTTTCCCCACAAATAGAGCTTTCTTTTGGTGGTATTTGATCACCTCTGCGGATTTTTTGCGCTATAAACAAAAGAACAGCGACAATTTTGAAAAAAAAAACACAATATTTTTTACTTTTTGCTATAATAAATATCCCATTTTTAAAAAAAAAAAAAAAACGATTTTACTCAGTTTAGGCGGATACGTATTCTTCTACCGCCCTTGGCGGCCGGGAATGGGAGGACGTCATATGACGTCCACCCAGGATGGGAGATTCACCTTGTGGACGTCATATGACTATGGGTGGGTAGGGAAGTGGTTAATCACCGCTGGGTTTTTTATTTTTTTGCGCTATAAAAGAAAAAACGACTGAAAACTCTTTAAAAAAAATGCATTTTTTTTTTGTTTCTGTTATAAAATTTTGCATATTATTAATTTTTCTTCATATATTTTGGCCAAAGTTTATACTGCTACATATCTTTGGTAAAAAATAACCCAAACCGCTGTATATTATTTGGTCTTTGTGAAAGTTATAGAGTCCACAAACTATGGTGCCAATCTCTGAAAATTGATCACATCTGATGTACTGACGGCCTATCTCATTCCTTGAGACCCTAACAAGCCAGGAAAGTACAAATACCCCCCAAATGAACCCTTTTTGGAAAGTAGACATTCCAATGTGTTTAGTAAGAGGCATGGTGAGTTTTTTGAAGTTGTAATTTTTTTCCCACAATTCTTTGCAAAATCAAGATTTATTTTTTTCACAAAATTGGTATATTAGCAGGTTATTTCTCACATACAGCATATGCATAGCACAAATTGTACCCATAACACATTCTACTACTCCTCCTGAGTATTATGATACCACATGTGTGAGATTCACAGCGTGGCCACATACAGAGGCCCAACATGCAGGGAGCACCTTCAGGCATTCTAGGAGCATAAATTACACATATAATTTCCTGACTACCTCTTACACTTTTAAAGGCCCTGGAGAACCAGGACAATGGAAACTCCCCAAAAATGACCCGATTTTGGAAAGAAAACAACCCAATGTATAATCTATGAGGCATAATGTTTATTTTTTTCTACAAGTTTTTGGAAAATGTGGAAAGAAAATGAAAACGCATTTTTTTTTTTTTTTTACACAAAGTTGTCCATTTATACAATATTTCTAACACATAGCATGTACATACCAAAAATGTCACCCCGAAATACATTCTCCTACTCCTCCTGAGTACGGTGATACCACATGTGGGAGACTTTTCCACAACCTGGCTACATAGAGAGGCCCAACATGCAGGGAGCTCCATCAGGTGTTTTAGGGGCATAAATGTGAAATCTAATTTGACTACTTATTACACTTTTGTTAGGCACTGTAGTGGCATGGATGAGCATGAATGGGGATGGATGAGCCGTGGATTGGGATGGCTGGGCATGGTTGAGCCATAAATGTGGATGGCTGAGTATAGAATGGATGACTGAGCATGGTTGAGTATGGATGGGATGGCTGGGTATGGATGGGATGGCTGTGTATGGATGGGATGGCTGAGTATGGATGGGATGGCTGAGTATGGATGGGATGGCTGAGTATGGATGGGTACGGCTGAGTATGGCTGGGTATAACTGAGTATGGCTGAGTATGACTGGGGGTGGATGTATGGATGGCTGAGTATGGATGGGTACGGCTGAGTATGGATGGGTACGGCTGAGTATGGATGGATGGGTATGGCTGGGTACAAGTGGGTACGGCTGGGTATAACTGAGTATGACTGGGGGTGGATGTATGGATGGCTGAGCATGGATGAGTATTGCTGAGCATGGATGGCTGGATGAGTATGACAGAGGGATAGCTGAGCATGGATGGATGAGGCTGCAATGGGCACGTATCAGCGCTGTGGGCACTACAGATCCAGCCCACAGCCCTGCTGCACCTGATTTCTCCCCTCTCCGCTCACACTGTACTGACCGGTACAGAGAGAGGAGTGAGGAACCGGACATGACGCTGGTTTGTTTACAAGTGATCGCTCCGTCATTTGACGGAGCGATCACGTGGTAAACGGCCACTGTCAGTGTGGTCACAGATACTCCCGTGTATCCGGGAGAGCATTTCTGGGAGGAGGTCGATGTACGCCCTCCCAGATTTAGCGAGCTGCGCTATAGCCATCATTCGGCCATGGCGCGGTTGTTAAGTGGTTAAAGTTTGTGTTAATCCTTACAGCTAACTTCTGTTATTTGCTCCATTTTGGGAGCTATGAAAAGGTTTTTTGATATACCTTTTTAATAAGTAAAAAAAAAATATCTGGGTGATCTTCAGGATGAAGAGTGGGTAAGTGGTGTGTAAATATGTCATTTACCGATCTTGTCCTTTTCTGAATGAACATACTGAGTGATCGGTACTTATCACTTATCGATTATCACTGTACGTATCTCACACACTTTTTTGTAAATCTTTTCTCCTATCTTTTCATGTGACAACACTGAAGAAATTACACTTGTCTACAATGTAAAGTAGTGAGTGTACAGCTTGTATAACAGTGTAAATTTGCTGTCCCCTCAAAATAACTCAACACACAGCCATTAATGTCTAAACCGCTGGCAACAAAAGTCAGTACAGTGAGAACAAAATGGAGTCTGTTGTGCTTAAATTTTTCTTATGACAAGAATGTTAAGGGAAAACCTCTTTCCTTCCTATTGAGGGAATCGGGGGGGGCATAGGGAAAATAGGAGGGGGGTTATTGGAAGGGTGAGTGAGGAAGTAAGGGGTTGGGGAGATGCAAGGGACTGGGTAGAGGCAGAGAAGACTGAAGGGGTTAGAAAGACTATAGGGGCAATAGGTTCTACTATTCATCAACTCCCACTCATCCTTAGCAGAGTACTAAGGTGGGTTACTGTCAACGGGAGGTAGATGAAGAACCAGAAATAAATTCCATGTAGTGAGGAGAAGGTATATGCTGTCTATGGCATTCAAGTATCTCTAAATTGGTCCTCTCTCTATTATGGAGTAACGCTGTCAAACTCTCTATAGTTCTTATTTTGTTAAGTCTGGTGAACCAATGACTTTGGGTTGCTGGATCGGTTTGCCTTCATAAATCAGGGATGCACACCCAGGGCAGCATTCGGCGAGTGTACTGTCAATGACTTTTTATAACGGCACAGGGGCACCTGGTTAAGGTGTAGAAGATATGCCAAGAGGTCCGTGCCGAGATCAACAGACGTCAATTGTAAGATCGGGTTCTTCATTCCCATCTAAAATTGTTTTAACATGGGGCAGTGCTAGAATATGCATAAGAGCATGCCAGGTTTCTTATTGCAATGCCAGCCCATCCTGGAGACTTGGGGGTAAGGACCACTGGGACTCTGTACCACCTAGAAAAGAGGTTTATAACCCTGTTCTTGAATTGGCAAATGTAGATATTTGGGCTAGAAAAAGGAAGCCTGCCTTTTTTCTGTTTTAATGAAAGTGACTTGTAGGTCCATCTCGCACTGACAAATATACGGGTGTTTATATATATATACATATAATATAGTGGATAGCAGCTGTGGCACAAATTACCATGGGCTCGGTGGGGGTTGAACGAGGGCACCAATGCTTGGTCAGCCGGCCCTGTGGGGTGGCGTATTGCATACATCTAGAAATTCTGAGGTCTACCAGGCATAGTCATTGTCTAGTGTCGGAGCCAGGAGGGAAGTCAGGGTTGTGTATCACTGGTATCAGCAGGAATGGTAGGGAGAGAGGCCTTTTTGAAATGTATGAGAAGTCACAGAGATTGTGGCTGACCTGAGCATTCTGTAGTGCTTGACTTAGACCAATGGGAGGGCAGACAAGACAACTAGGGAGGCGAAGCTGTTCAATTCGGGCCCAAATTTTGGTTTGATGGGAAGCACACTACTCTGGATTAGTGAAGGGCTTTATAGTATAGTGTCAAATTGGGTAGACCAACACCTCCCATTTGTTTAGGGAGAGTAAGTAAAGTGTGCTGCATTCCTAACCGCTTTGTTGCTAAAAAAAATATTCATCAACATAGTGCAGAGTGAAATGAAGAAGGATTGAGGATGAATGAGATATAAAATCTGGGGGAGTGTTGTCATTTTCAAGGCGTTGCATCTGCCATACCATGTAAGCACTAAGGTATGCCAAAGTCGGAGCTCTGAACAAATTTTTGTCAGCAATGGGGTCAAATTGGCCTACTGAGTGTAGCCGGGTTGGGGGGGAGTTTGATGCCCAGGTCCTGCACAGTGGTTGGAGTCCATCAAAACGGGTTAAGTAGTTTCAGAGCAGCAGGTCGGTCAGAGGAAAGAGAAACATTCAGGGCTACCAAGTATTAATAATGGTGGAAGAGTTGTATCCAGCCACTCTCATGCCCTGAGGGCTTGGTTGAGCCCATGTTATAGCACTCAAAGCATCTGCTTTAGAGAACTGGTGGCCTATGCATACTATTTTGATGAGTTAAGAACTACTGATAACGCTGCCCCCCATCCCTTTTTACAATTACATCATGCATCCCAAAGATATGCATCAACTTCATTACAAAAAAGCCAAAATACTCTTTTGCCTAACCAGACACCACCTTAATAAACCAAGTAACATGCAGCTAAATCTGCTTTGGCTATCTCAAATACAATTCCTGTTTATGAGTAAAGGCGAAACCCTAATTAAACAGGAATCTGCGGAATGCCGCTTATTACATTTTTTGAGGTTTTTTTTTTTCCCCTCCGGATCTGTCGATTTATACTTGTCTACCGCCTTCTTATTTTCTGAGATGTTCTATCTCAGGAGCTTTATGATCAGTTAATTAAAAAGTGATAATCCCTGTGACTCTTGAGCTCTAAAAGGTCAAGGTGACCTTATAAAAGAAGTGCTGACTCCAACGTCAATCAAGAAATCTTTGTTCTAGTATGTACGCTTAACTGTAGATCTTACGGTACTTTGTGCATGATGACAAAAGCTCAAGACATAGACGAGCATTTCATTTTCTTTTTTTAAATGCAGACGCATGAGCTCCACGGGTTGCAATGTTCAGACAGGGCCTTCTCATAATCATATGAGTGATTTACTGGTTGCTTTTTTTTTTTTGGCTACAAAATTGTGATTGGTTTCTTCATTTTCAAAAAGCCTACTGAATGTTAAGATAGTGTTCAGATGTTAGAGTAGAGCAGCCTTTCTTAATAAGGGTTCCGTGAAACCCTAAGGTTCACCTGGAGGTTGCTAGGAGTTCCTTGAGCAATGAGAAATTTCTGCCTCTCGAATAAGTTCCCACTGAAAACCATGGTCTTCCCAATGATGACAAGAGTTAGGACCATTCTTCTCAGTGACCACCACACCATGTCATACAAATGCCTATTCAGAAAATGTCCAATGTGGTCACAGGACAGTCAAGTTCTGGTGTACACTTTTCGTATTTCGTATCACCGGACAAAAAGACCATCATCAGCAATTAGAAAAATGCCTCACTATGATAGACGACTGGATGACCACTAGCTCCCTCAAACTTAATGAATCGAAAACAGAACTTCTTATTCTACATGCAAATCAAAACCCCCGAACCAAGATCCCTTGGACACCACCCACCATTTTTGGACAGACCATCGCCCCTAGGACCAAGGCCAAGAGTCTCGGAGTCATTTTTGACTCAGAAATGTCAATGGATGCCCAACTAGGAGCAGTAGTCAGTGGTTCTCACCATCTCCTCCGCCTGCTACGCAGACTCATCCCCTTCATTCCAAAGGAGGACAAGGCAGTGGTAGTTGGAACAGTCATTAATTCTCGACTTGACTACGCAAACTCCCTTTACATAGGATTACCCCAATATCAACTTGCGCGCTTACAACTTATCCAAAATACGGCGGCAAGACTGATAACAGGAAAAAAAACCTGGGAATCCATCTCCCCTTCCCTGAGGAACCTACATTGGCTAACCGTAAAGAATCGGGTCACATTCAAGACCCTCTGCCTCACCCACAAATGCACACATGGAGACGCTCAGCAATACCTTCTCGAGAAAATAAAACACTACATACCCAATCGTAGTCTTCGATCGGCTAATCAAAATCTCCTCCTCATTCCTAAATCCCGCTACAAATCAAAGGGGGAACGGAGATTCGCTGTCCCAAGGACCACGGCTATGGAACGCTCTTCCAACCGACATCCGCATGGAAGAAAACCATCAGGCCTTCAGGAAGAAACTCAAGACCTACCTCTTCTAGAAGCTTGACAACAAAGCACCAATACAGCGCCTTGAGGTGATTCAGTTCGCATTGTAGCGCTATATAAATTATTCATTCATTCATTCATACACTTGGGTCCTGCTCCTACGGTTCAATGAACCTTAAAGCCTTCCAACCTACGCTAGGCAAGCCTATGGCGCTCGGTGCCATCATTGTGCCCTTTGGATAAATTCTTTGTTTTCCCTTTATTTTCGAAGACGCGCTGTAATAGATTGGCTGATTAATGGATAACTTGTAAGTGAATGATTGTGTAATTCACGGATCAAGGACAGGTTGAAACGCAACTTCTACAAAGTCTTCTACAAAGAAATTTTATATATCTATACTAAACATGATTATGAAATTACTGTCACTTTTATATTTTTATTCCATTAATTCATTCATTGTCCGCGGTTTTAAAAAAAAAAAATTAAAAAAATCCTTCCGCTTGTAGACTTCGTATATGTCTTTCAAGGACGCCTCGTCTTTTTTCCAAAGTCTGTGCATGAGGAATTTGCTGCACAATGCTTTATTTAAACAATAGCGTGAACATAGGATAATAAGCTGTTCAGAAACAGGTTTCTTTTCAGCTCTTCTCTCCTGGCCTTCGAGATCTTAACATTTCCTTGTTTCATTATGCACTTGGCATTTCTTTTGACATATCTTGCTTGGGTCGGCCGGTGTTTGAAATGTAAAAAGACCAAAAGACGTTCAAATTAAGGAAAACATAATGTGAGGGATTGACATTTGGAGAAAAAAAAAGAAATAAGAAAAAGCCAAGAGATTTAGATTGCACACACCATCATTAGATGTAAGAATATCATTTTTATTTTTTTATTTTTTTCGGCCTAATTAAGTGACAAGTTCCTGAAGTTTTATTAATAAGAAACATGGCAAGGATCTGGGACACATGTCACTGGAGATTCCAAATCATGTGTAGAAATTATAATTTTTAGGGCCATAGTTATTGTTGTACCCAGGGCCGGTGAAAGGATTTTTGTCTACTACCATCCGGCACATCCGCCCCACACCATCCTGCCGCCACACCCACCATTGTGAGAGGAGGATGTTGTGACAGGAGATGGGTATCTGGGCAGTGTGACAGGAGAGGGACAGATGGTCAAGAGGGGGGCAGTGGGACAGGTGGGGGGCAATGAGACAAATGGAGGTTGGGACAGGAGGAGGCAGCAGGACAAGAGGGGATCCATGTAAAAGGAGGGGGTCAGTGGGACAGGAGAGGGGGCAGGGTGACAAAAAGGTAGCAGGGTGACAAGAGGGTAGCAGGGTGGCAAGAAGACAGCAGCGGGACAGGAGGGGAACAGAAGGGACAGTGTCACTCTGATGACACACACCTTGGGAATAACCAGTTCTGCCATATGGGGGACAGCGTGACACATGGGGGGCAGTGTAACAAGAGGGAGGCAGTGGGACAGGAGGGCGGCAGTGTCACAGTAGGTGGGCAGCATGACAGGAGGTGGGCAGGGTGACAAGAGGGGGGCAGCGGGAAAAGAGGGGACAGTGAGAAAAGAGGGGGGCAGCGGGATAAGAGGGGGGCAGTGTCACAGGAGGGTGACAAGAGGGGGAAGCATGACAGGAAGGGGCATCAGTGGGACAGGAGGGGGGCAACATCACAGGAGGGGCAACGTCACAGGAGGGGAGCAGCGGGACAAGAGGGGGGGGCAACTCTATCTGTCCCAATCCCTCCTTTCCTTTCCCTTTTAACTTTCCACAGATTTTCTTGAAGAAAAATGTTCTTCCTTCCTTCTCTCTTTCATTTCTTTCCCTTCCTGTCTTCTTTCGTTTCTTTGCCTTCCTTGGCCCCTTACTTTTTCTTCCTTTCCTTAACATAGGCACAACTCCCACTTCCTTTCCTTTTGTCATTCTTTTTGTTCTTTCTCTTCCTTCCTTTCCTCTCTCTCTCATTCTTTCTACCTCTCCCCTGGCTTTTCTTTCCTCCTTCTTTTCTGTAGTTCTTCCTTCCTTCCTTCTTACTCTTCCACGAATCTGTCAGTTGGATATCTATCTTTCTGCCAGGTTGGGTATACAAGCTGCCAGCACTAAAACTAGATGCCTTGGTGTACTCAGATTGCCAAAATGCCCTCTCATACATCAAAATTAAACAGAGTGACACAGTTGACGTGAGATGGAACAGGATCTCGGGTAGATCTGTCACCTCCTCACGCCCGTGGCTGATGCAGTACTTGAAAGGAACATGATCTGAGGGACAAGGACAGATGTTCTCCAGCTAATGGTGACAACTTGGCCATCTGTTCGCAGCAATTTTACTTCCTGTTGATCTCCGTCCTGACCCACATTCCTAAACACCTAGCAGATGGTGGCCATCAAAGGCCCAGCAATATGCAGACAGCCATGTAAATATGATTTTCCACATAATCTTATTCTTGTTCAGCATATGGCTGAAGACTAAATTAGCATTTCTTTAAAATTAATTTTAATATTTTTTTCCTTCTTTCTTACGTTTCAACTTTGTAGTTAAAAAAAAAAAAAAAAAAAAAAGAAGCTTCCTCGCAGTAAAAAAAAATTTGTTCTCGGCTATTAAGTATATAAAAACAGATGACACAGGCAAAAAAGATTAAGTTGTACAGGGAACGGCTTAATCGTATGTTAATAAAATTCAATCGGTGTACAAATATTTTTATTATTGAGGCAGAATGTTGGAGATTTTATTACAGCGTGAAAGCATCAATGAATTGGTAAACAGTATTAAAAAAAAAAGGAAAAAAGCGAGATGGCTTTGGAGCTTAGCATAATGCATATAAATAAGACCAATATATTAGCTTTAAAGAGCAAAGAAAACAAGCATTGTATGGCATTGTATTATACAAAATAAATAGATCAAATATCATGTCATTATAACTATTTACTTAATTAGTTATCCACTTAGCTAAATGGGCTACATTCATTTATTGATGTCTGCTTTTTGTAAAAGCTTCTTTTAAACATTTTTAACTACTTTCATATTAGATTCCTTTAACGCAATAGAAATCGCCGAAATAGATATTTATTATTTTTATAGTTTTATCTCCACTTAAAGTAAAACAAAAATGTGAACTAACACTGTACACAACACACACACACACACACACACACACACACACACACACACACCCTGGTCCCCACTGCACTTACCTCCTTGGGTGTCTTTGACACCGTTGCAGCAGTCTGGGGATTTGAAAGCCTGGCTGTTCTTCCCCTTTTTTCCTTATGTAGCATCCTCTAGTGTGTGCTACTAGAAGTGAGAGTAGGTAAAAGCATTTCTGGCCAGGAATAAACCCGAGTCACTGAAATAGGTCAGGGTTACTAGAGGCCAGGGCTGGATGACTCATCCTGGCAGCTCGATGGTGCCTCCCCTCTGGTGTCTGGAAGGTTGGAGAACCTTCTAGAACTAGAGGGCGTGTCAGAAACCATGAATCAGACTGAGACAAAAGTACAGTTAAATCTCACTTGTTTAACAATATGAAAAAAGGTAAACGTAGTCAAAACATAGCCAGAGTTCAGGAACCGGGACGGATAGTCAGACAAGCCAAAACATCAGGGAGCCAGAGATGAGCGTAGTAGAACGGCAAACAGAATCTGGAGCCAGAAGGAATGTCAGCCAAGCAAGTCTTTAACAGGAACACAGGAAAACGTCTTTAGAGATGTGACCAAGGCGAAGGCAGAGATCATCTGGACTGGACGGCTTAAGTAGGCAGGACTGACGGGTAGGATATCCTCAACAGGCGAGTCACTGTGGAGAGATAGGAGCTGGAAATTAGCCAGCAGCCGAGCGGCCAGCTCAGAGAAGAAAGGGCTGAGCCCAGCCCTGACAACAGCATCATGAAGGCCAAAGAACACACCAGATCGGTCAGGGATAAAGTTGTGGAGAAGTTTTAAGCAGGATCAGGTTATAAAAAAAAAATATCCCAAGATTCTCACGGAGCTCTGTTCAATCCATCACCTGAAAATGGAAAGAGTATGGCACAACTGCAAACCTACCAAGACATGGCCGTCCACCTAAACTGACCGGCCGGGCAAGGAGAGCATTCATCAGAGAAGAGCCAAGAGGCCCATGGTAACTCTGGAGGAGCTGCAGAGATCCACAGCTCAGGTGGGAGAATCTGTCCACAGGACAACTATTAGTCGTGTTCTCCACAAATCTGACCTTTATGGAAGAGTGGCGAGAAGAAAGCGCTATACAAATGTACGGCACACTTTTCACATTAATGTGAAAAAAATTTGGAAAACCATTTATTGATTTCCTTCCGCATCACAATTATGTGCCACTTTGTGTTGGTCTATCACATAAAATCCCAATAAAATACATTTAAATTTTTGGTGGTAACATGACAAAATGTGGAAAATTGCAAGGGGTATAAATACTTTTTCAAGGAACATTCAAGTGGCCATTTGTTTTGCTCTGTACCTTTCCCAGTCTATTCAAAAAATAAATTTGTCTGGAACTACTTTAAACTGTAAAACAAGAACTGTTTAAAATGCAATAATAAAATATGCGTCTCCTAAAGAAGAAAATAGATAGTTATGTTTGTATGTTTATATACAACACATCAGCGGTGGAACTACCAGGGTTGCAAACTTCACACTTGCGACTGGGCCCTGGTTTTCCACTACTTTTGGGAGGCCCCCAAGACGGCAGAAAGGTGGCCCGCTGCAGAACACGCGGAAGGGTTCCGTTGCGTGACCTGGAACTGGTTCACAATGTTGTGACCTCAAAGTTGTGAGACTTGCTTGCGATTTCCTTGTGACTTACTTGCTATTTCACTGCAACTTCCTTGCAACACAACTTTTGTGATTTAAGGGTCTTTTAAAGGAGAGTTACAGCCAAAGCTCTTTCGGCTGTACTTCTCCTATGGATCACAGTAATACAGAACGTTCTGCACTCCTGTGAGCCATTTCCAGCAGACAGCAGGCTGAAGCCCACTGTTGTGGGCTCTGAGTAAGAAGGTCATCCTTTGAAACGCGTCAGCCAGCAGTGACTCCTGTAATCTCCTCTGTTACGATCGGGAGTCTGTTATCATCTTGAATAATTGCCATCATCTGGAGACTACTTGTATCGTGAGCTTTTCGTTTATACGTTTGTGAGTAGTTTTTTTTATTTTATTTCCAAATAAAATATTTACCTAAGGATAATGCACAAGGTCGGTGCACCCTTGTTTTATTTCTTTTCCCTTTGACTATTAGAATACCCCTATCCTTGAGGGCAGCAAGACCAGAGACATTATCCATTACGAGATCTAGTCCATCTGGTACTCGTGCGCAGGAGTGTTTTGTTTTCTGCTATCAATGAAGCCCACTGTTGGCTGACGTCACAGAGCTAGTCCAAGCTCAGGAAGGATCGCGATCATATGGTCAGGATCCGTGCACATGCCTGGCCCGACACCCTGCTCAGCCTCTCAGTAAACCGCTGAGAGCCTGAGCCAGCCGCTTCCACAGCCCAGGGCTCCAGTGTGCGAGTGGGGGGGGCAGAGCAGGGAGCGTTTACTGACAGTCACCAGCTCTCTGCTCAGGGAGCACTGAGAACCGAGTGATCAGCTGTGTTTGATCGCTCAGTTCTCAGTGTTAAAACCGGTGGGGACAAAAGTCTGACTAACAAAAACAAATTCACATACTTTTTCCTTTTAGAGAATTTAACCACTTCAGCACCGGGCCAATTTACACCCTTCCTTACCAGAGCACTTTTTGCGATTCAGCACTGCGTCGCTTTAACTAACAATTGCGCGGTCGTGCGATGTTACACCCAAACAAAATTGACGTCCTTTTTTCCCCAAAAATAGAGCTTTCTTTTGGTGGTATTTGATCACCTCTGCGTTGTTTATTTTTTGCGCTATAAACAAAAGAAGAGTGACAATTTTGAAAAAAAACACAATATTTTTTACTTTTTGCTATAATAAATATCCAATTTTTTTTTTAAAAAAACTATTTTTTTCCTCAGTTTAGGCCGATACGTATTCTTCTACATATTTTTGGTAAAAAAAATCGCAATAAGCGTATATAGATCGGTTTGCGCAAAAGTTATAGCGTCTACAAAATAGGGGATAGATTTATTGCATTTTTTTTTTTTTTTACTAGTAATGGCGGCGATCTGCGATTTTTTTTTTTCGTGACTGCGACATTGCGGCGGACACTTTTGACACATTTTTGGGACCATTCACATTTACACAGCGATCGTTGCTATAAAATTGCAGTGATTACTGTGTAAATGTGACTGGCAGGGAAGGGGTTAACACTGGGGGCGCTGCAGGGGTTAATGTGTTCCCTATAGGAGTGATTCTAACTGTGGGGGGAGGGGACTTACAAGGGGAGGAGACTGATCAGTGTTCCTCCGTACTGGGATCACATGATCGGTATTCTCTCCGCTGACAGGACGTGGAGCTGTGTGTTTACACACACAGCTCCACGGTCCCTCACGGTCCCGTTGTTTTAACGGGCAATCGCGGGTGCCCGGCGCACATCGCGGCCGCCGGGCACCCGCACCGGGTCCCGATCGACGCCGCAGGCGCGTGCGCCCCCCAGGCGACCGGGAATGGGAGGACGTCATATGACGCCCACCCAGGATGGGAGATCCACCTTGTGGGCGTCATATGACAGTGAGCGGTAGGGAAATGGTTAAAGAGTAAGGTGCCCAGGATTGGAGGGAAGGGCCACAAGACCAGAGAAGAGGGTCTCAGGGCTGATTAAAAGGAACCCAGCAGTCAGGGGGCCCTTCATTGTTTCTTGCGTTGGGGCCCTGAAGGTTCTAGTTCCCCCTCTATAACACAAATTGTTGGGGGGGGGGGGGTATTTAAGAACAACTTCATTAAGGATAGGATATTTATTTTACTGTTAAGGAAACAATGTCTCTATCTAATAAAGATTATTGGGGAAAGTCGGAATCTTTTGTTTTACAGCATTGTAGCACGGATTCATAAAACTCAATAAAACCTAGTTTGCAAAGCACCAACTATATGGTAATGCAGAAAAATTGGACTCTGATAAACTAAACTGAAGGAGGAAAAGAATATATAACAATAAATATTCTACTTCACATTCCACTGAATTGGAAGAAAGGCGAGAAGAGGAATTGCAATTGGTCTGGAAAAGTTAATTAAACTTCCACAATAAAGTATTGAAAGCAGTTGAATCTCCCTTCTGAATCAGCTGACACAGCGGCTTGTGAAATTAATTTTAAAAGCTGTTCGCAAGGTACAAAGAGCCGCCCTGTCTACCGGAGTGATCAGTGTCCTCGTAGCATGGATTTAGGGCAGGTTGTAAACTCAGCTGCCCAATTTGTAACTCTGACGGGCGGTACCCGGACTTGGCAGCAAGCTTCTGTCGTTCAGCCTGAGATGGGTGTCCGACAAGATTTGCATTGTTACCGGGAGATTAAGCAAAGAGCTTGGCCATTGTTTGAGGACTTTAATCATCAAGATTAAAAACAGCATGGCACTTCTTCCAGAACCACATTTAGGGAGACAGATCATAGGCTGCCCACTGTGCTGCAAGGTCATTTGAACCGAGCGTATGAAACAAAAAAAAAAGAAACCATATTATTATACAATTTTCTACATATTTGTGTTCAGAACATATCTCATTCTTTACCTATTACTATATTGTCAAAAGTATTGGGACGCCGGCCTTTACACGCACATGAACTTTAATAGCGCCTTAGTCCATAGGGTCCAATATTGAGTTGGCCCACCCTTTGCAGCTATAAGAGCTTCAACTCTTCTGGGAAGGCCGTCCACAAGGTTTAGGAGTGTGTCTATGGGAATGTTTGACCATTCTTCCAGAAGTGCATTTGTGAGGTCATATATATGCAGGCCAGTCAAGTTCCTCCACCCCAAACTCACTCATGCATGTCTTTATGGACCTTGCTTTGTGCACTGGTCCAAATCATTTGGTTATGGTGTGGGGTTGTTTTTCAGGGGTTGGGTTGGCCCCTTAGTTCCAGTGAAGGGAACTCCTAAGGCGTCAGCATACCAAGACATTTTGGGCAATTTCATGCTCCCAACTTTGTGCCCCCAACAGTTGGGGGATGGCCCCTTCCTGCTCTTCTGGAAGAATGACACACTCTTAAACCTTGTGGTCAGTCTTCACAGGAGAGTTGAAGATGTTATAGCTGCAAAGGGTGGGCCAACTCAATATTGAACCCTACGGACTAAGACTGGGATGCCATTAAAGTTCAATGTGCGTGTAAAGGCAGGCGTCCCAATACTTTTACTAATATGTAAAGTGTATCTTTGGCTGCCAAATGTGCTGTGAGGTCATCTGAACCGAGCCTATGAAACAAAAAATGAACCATATTATTGTTAAATTTTTTTTTACATATTTGTGTTCTGAACATATAGGCTTCTCTCATTCTTTACCAATTTCTATATATTTCAGAGCATAAGATGAATTTCCCATATGATGGATGCCAAAGGAAAACCATTGCAGGCAAGTGTACCACCAGAAAATTTAAAGAGACACTGTCACCTGGCTCATGCCAGGCCAAGTGACAGGGTTCCTGAAAAGTTGGGAAAAAGTTTAAAGATGGCGCTGGACCTGTCGGGTTATCATGCTGGTATTGTTATCCTAATCTTAGGGTTTTGGTGTTGGTGTAAATAATCTGGTTCCTGGGCAAGCAGCTTCTACACCCCAGAGGATCTCTGTAGTCTTCTTGGCTTGTGGAGCAGTGGAAGAAAGTCTTGAGAATGACACAAATATTAATTTTCACAAAGTCTGCTGCCTCCATTTTTATGATGACAATTTGATCATCAAGAATTTCAAGGAGAGAAGTTTATTGATATGAAGAAGGCTTCAGAGTGCCCAATTTGCATATACTCCAGAATGTTATGAAGAGTGATCAGATGAATTGCAATTAATTGCAAAGTCCCTCTTTGCCATGAAAATGAACTTAATCCCAAATAAAACATTTCCACTACATTTCAGGACTGTCACAAAAGGACCAGCTGAAATCATGTCAGTGATTCTCTCATTAACACAAGTCTAAGTGTTGACAGGAACAAGGCTGGAAATCCCTCTGTAATGCTGATTGAGTTAGAATAACAGACTGTAAGCTTCAAAAGGAGGGTGGTGCTTGAAATCATTATTCTTCCTCTGTTAACCTTAAGGAAACACGTGCAGTCATCATTGCTTTGCACAAAAAAGGGATTCACAGGCAAGGATATTGCTGCTACTAAATCAGCCATTTATCGGATCATCAAGAATTTCAAGGAGAGAAGTTTATTGGTATGAAGGAGGCTTCAGAATGCCCAAGAAAGTCCACAAAGTGACAGATGATTCAGCTGCGGGATCGGGGCACCACCAGTGCAGAGGTTGCTCAGGAATGACAGTAGGCAGGTGTGAGGACATCGGCATGACACAGCGAGGAGAAGACTTTTGGAGGATGGCCTGGTGTCAAGGAGGGCAGCAAAGAAGCCACTTCTCTCGAGGAAAACCATCAGACAGACTGATATTCTGCAAAAGGTACAGGGATTGGACTGCTGAGGACTGGGGGAAAGTAATTTTCTCTGATAAATCCCCTTTCTGATTGGGGCATCCGGAAAAAAACTTGTCCGGAGAAGAAAAGGTGAGCGCTACCATCGGTCCTGTGTCATGCCAACAGTAAAGCATCATGAGATCATTCATGTGTGGGGTTGCTTCTCAGCCAAGGGAGTGGGGGGCTCACTCACAATTTTGCCTAAGAACACAGCCATGAATAAAGAATGGTACAAAAACCATCCTCCGAGAGAAACTTCTCTCAACCATCCAAGAACAGTTTGGTGAGGAACAATACCTTATCCAGCATGATGGAACACCGTGGCATCAGGCAACTGTGATAACTAAGTGGCTTGGGGAACAAACTATGGAAATTTCGGGTCCATGACCAGGAAACACCCCAGACCTTAATCCCATTGAGAACTTGTGGTCAACCCTCAAGAGGCGGGTGAAGGAAAAAAAACCCCCACAAATTCTGACAAACTCCAAGCATTGAATATGCAAGAATGGGCTGCCATCAGTCAGGATGTGGCCCAGAAGATGATGGACAGCATGCCAGGGCGAATTGCAGAGGTCCTGAAAAAGAAGGATCACTCTTGCTCTTGACTCTTTGCATAAACTTCATGTCATTGTCAATAAAAGCCTTTGACACTCATGAAATGCTTGTAATTATACTTCAGTATAACATAGTAACATCTTACAAAAAGAGCAGACTTTGTGAAAATTGATATTTTTGTCATTCTCAAAAGTTTTGGCCACCGCTGTGGCGTATTGTAATGCGTAGGATTGCACCAATACTGTTTTTTTACCGGCAAGTACGAATACTGATACTTTCGGTCAAGTACTCGCCGATACAAAAGGAATGGGCTCAAAATGCTCACTGCAAAGTATTGCATGTGATTTCAACAGGAATGTGGTGTAATTCCTGTCCGAAACGCATGCGGTTTCCCCCACCGCTCCTGTTTGAGCCCAGGCTGACGTTGTTGCAGTGCGGGAAACTGCATGTGAGTCGGACAGGAATTGCACCGCATTCCTGTTCAAATCAAATGCGATTCTTTGCAGTGTGATTTGAGCCCGGTAATTTTGTATGGGCTCAAATCGCACTGAAGAGGTATCGGTTTTAGGTTTTGGAGCATTTTCACAGATACGAGTACTGTGTAAATGCTTAGTGTCCGCAATGGTATCGGTGCAACCCTATTAACGAGAATTGTAAATTAAGTGCCACACCACTGCTAAGAGGTCCAGATACAACTGCATTACATTAAAATTTGGGGGTACAATGCAAAAAGTAGCCAATGCGTTCCTGGTGGTCCAAGAGTGCCCCCTTCCCCCGGGCTTGATTGACTACAATGTGAACAAACCAGAAGTGAACTTGACCTATGGTGTGAATTATAGGCACAGTCCTTATCAGCAGCTTGTTTGGCTATATAAAAAGTGTCTTCTTTACGGATCCTTGCTCCTCCGCAGCTATTGCGATACCCCCCATGAAAGATTTCTTCCAAACAAAAAAGAATGACTAACAATGGATTTTAAAAGGGGGGGGTGAAGAACCTTGTTTGTAAAAATCACCACTTCCAATGATTGACGAATGATGTTTGTGAACCCCTGCGTGGCCCAGTTTTAGCATTGCGTACTTTGACTGCTCAACGTTTGGCCTTCATTTCTTTTGTAGAAGATTTAGATCTTGAAGTACTGACAGAGTTGAGAGGCTTTGAAGGTTCTCAATTATTATGTAGAAGATTTAGATCTTGAAGTACTGACAGTAGAGTTGAGAGTCTTTTGAAGGTTCTCAATTATCCAGGTCATGGAATGACTAACAAAAGATTTTAAAAGGGGAAGTGAAGAACCTCGTTGGTAAAAAAAATGACCACTTCCAATGGTTGAAGAATGTTTGTGAACCCCTGCGTGGCACAATTGTAGCATTGCGCACTTTGACTGCTCGGCCTTCATTTCTTTAGATCTTGAAGTACTGACAGTAGAGTTGAGAGTCTTTTGAAGGCTCTCAATTATCCAGGTCATGGTATGGGTAGTAGTGGTGGTTGGTCATATTCAGCTGGAATTGTTCTGTAATGTTGAGGAGGTTCCACCACTCATCCAAGTGTTGTCTTCAGCTCTAATGGGTGTCAGTAGAATACCCCAGCATTTATAGTCTTATGGATAACACAGACCTCGTCATCCAATCTCCATGAAATGTGCAAAGGTAACACCTTTCTTCTAAGTGTAATTTAGGTTGTAGGTTACACGCTATAAGAAAATTGGACGAGCAATCGTCAGGTTTTCCTCGATTGTTCATAGTTAGTCGAACACGAGGGTGCTACCCATTGTACGAAAAATCTCGTACGACAGGGGTCTCCAAACTTTCTAAAGAAAGGGCTAGTTTAGTGTCCTCCAGACTTTAGGGAGGCCAGACTGTGCCCAGTGGGAATAGAAAAATGTAGAATAGTGTCACATCATTGGTGTCAATGGAAGGAATAGTGCCCCACTATTGGTATCAATGAGAGAAATAGCGCCCCATCGTTGGTGTCAGTGAGAGAAATAGTGCCCCATCATTGGTGTTTGTGGGAGGAATAGTGTCCCATCATTGGTGTTTGTGGGAGGAATAGTGTCCCATCATTGGTGTTTGTGGGAGGAATAGTGTCCCATCATTGGTGTCAGTGGAGGAATAGTGCCCCATCATTGGTGTTAGTGGGAGGAATAGTGCCCATCATTGCTGTTAGTGGGAGGAATAGTGTCCCATCGTTGGTGTCAATGGAAGAAATAGTGCCTTATTATTGGTATCAGTGGAAGAATAGTGCCCCATCATTGGTGTCAGGTGGAGGAAAATTGGTATCAGTGGAAGAATAAGTGCCCCATAATTGGTGTCAGTACAAGGAATAGTGTCCCATCATTGGTATCAGTGGAAGAATAGTGCCCCATCATTGGTGTCAGTGGAAGAATAAGTGCCCCATCATTGGTGTCAGTACAAGGAATAGTGTCCATCATTGGTATCAGTGGTATCAGTGGGAGGAATAGTGCCCCATCATTGGTGTCAGTGAGAGAAATAGTGCCCCATCATTGGTGTTTGTGGGAGGAACAGTGCCCCATTATTGGTATCAATGAGAGAAATAGTGCCCCATCATTGGTGTTTGTGGGAGGAATTGTGTCCCATCATTGGTGTCAGTGAGAGAAATAGTGCCCCATCATTGGTGTTTGTGGGAGGAATAGTGCCCCATTATTGGTATCAATGAGAGAAATAGTGCACCATCATTGGTGTTTGTGGGAGGAATTGTGTCCCATCATTGGTGTCAGTGAGAGGAATAGTGCCCCATCGTTGGTGTCAATGGATGAAATAGTGCCTTATTATTGGTATCAGTGGAAGAATAGTGCCCAATAATTGGTGTCAGTGGAAGAATAAGTGCCCCATCATTGGTGTCAGTACAAGGAATAGTGTCCATCGCTGGTATCAGTGAGACGAATAGTGCCCCATCATTGGTGTCAGTGGGAGGAATAGTGCCCCATCGCTGGTATCAGTGGGAGGAATAGTGCCCCAAGGGGTCGGAGGATAATGGCAAGTAAAGGACCACAGTTTGGAGACCACAGTCGTACAACAAAGGCATTTTTTGTTTTGATGTAGGAACGTTGTACATTGGTTATATTGTTTGTTTCCTATCCAGTCTTTTGTATCCAATCTTCCTCGTATAAAAACAGCGCACATTAAACGAAAATCATTAGTTCTGTTGAGGTACGAGAAACCCTACGAGGTTTGTGCCTTCGGAAATTTCCGTTTGGAAGGTTCTTAATCGGCTGTCGAAAGAAAATCGCAGAAGATCCTTTCCTCGCCCGGAAATGTTTGCTCGGTTTCTTATAGTGTGTGTACCGTACTGAAGTCCAGCCACAACGTTTTGTTAGCTTTGGATAGAGTGGGATAGGAACTGGAATTGGAGTTCTGCCACGATTCCTGGGTGCCAGGCCCCCGGTGGGGCGGATTTGGCACGTGGGCCTTGTGTTTGACACATGTGATTTTGATAATGATTTACATATTTGATTAATTGACTACATTAAACGCTTCCTTTTTTTATTGTACGTTTATTTGGTCATTTATGGTTTTTTAAGGTAGCTGCTTTTTTTTTTATAACATTTTCTTGGTGAGTGCTCCGTGTAGTTGGAATACTATATACTGTATTATAATATTTTTCTCGCATTTTTAAACACCTCAAGGATTCGCTTGATCTCCGGCTGTAATGTACGGCGAGTGGTTCACCTTACATACTTTTTCCTTTTTAAACGGCTTTGTAGTATTACATCTCATTATCTTCTCCCTTTGCTTCCCGGTGCCCCTGGAAACCCTTTCATTCGGCTATAGAATAAAGAGGTGATAATTATAAGCTGTGGGCCAAGAAATCGTCATATGTCTGGGCAAACCACAGGTCAGTCCTCGGGTTCAGTTCAAGTTCAGCAACAAAAAGAATAATTTTATGAAGAGAATGTATTTTAGCCCAGGCTGCTTCCCGATCGGCTTCCACAGCACACAAGGGCCGTTCGTTCGTTGGGGTTCATCTAAATGTCGTTTTACTTTAAGAGGCAAAAGGAGAACTTTCTGCTCTGAACTTTTCCAATTATACACAACAATCTTCCTTTTACCGTATATACTCGAGTATAAGCCGACCCGAATATAAGCCGAGGCACCTAATTTTACCACAAAAAAATGGGAAAACTTATTGACTCGAGTATAAGCCTAGGGTGAGAAATGCGCAGCTATTGTAAGTGGAAAAGAGGGTCAACAATGCCCATTTGCAGCCATAGGTCCCCTGAACTTCAAACTTGTTAAAGTGGGGTTCCACTGCCTCAGTGTTTTTTTTTTTTTTTGCGGTACATTCGAAATAATAAATGGTTTTAAAATGCTCACTCACGTCTCCCGTCATTCCCGCTGTCATCCTATAATTTTCTCCTCCAATACTGTAGTTATAAAATCCCCGTACGGGGGTTTCATCTTGCCTGTGGGCGTGTGAAACCCACAGGCATTCTCTTCCGGGATGTGCTGACGTTGTGCTGACGACAATTTACCATCATGCAACGCCCCGCGTCGCAGATCTCGCGCATGCGCATTAGACACGTTGCGGAGCGCCGTTCACAGCTTCTGTTGCCATCACAACAGGCGGCGTCGTCGGAAGTCCCGCCCTGTTGTGATCGCGATTCTAGACCTCGGCGGTGCTCAAAGACTCCTGGGAAACGGTGACTCACATCTCCCAGGAGCCTTAGCGAGACTTGCCGCCGAGGGAAGTGACGTTTTTAGCCCGGGCTAGCGCAGAGGCAGATTACGTGGGACCACCTAGCAACAGGCAGAACTAGGTAAGTGACATTTTTTTTTTTCTCCATTTTTTTTTTTTTGATGCGATTGTAGGCAGGTCTAAACAAAGTTATATTTATGGGGGGAACTCCACTTTAAGGGTTCCTAGATGCCCCCTAGCTGCAGCCAAAATTTGGGGTCTCTGGACCCAAAAGGTCCCGAAATGACATTGCTGCAGATCGACACAGTTGACCGACTTTGGGGCCCTGTATCTCAGGGCCACTTGGTGTAGTGTTGGTTCCACTGGGTTTGCACACCAAATTTGGGATTCCTAGCCCTAAGTGGCCCCGAGATACGGGGGCCGCAAAGTCGGGTCGGAATTTAATTTTTTTTTTCTGCAGAAAAGTGATTGACTCAAGTATAAGCCGAGGGGGGCACTTTCAGCACAAAAAAATGTGCTGAAAAACTCGGCTTATACTGGAGTATATACGGTATATAAAATCTGTCAGTAAGTAAAATTCCAGTCTCGGTTCCTGGGCTTCATATTATTTTCTGACTGTCGTACTAAAATGGATCTCCAGCCACAATGTATCTGTAGCGCCGACACTTTTCTAAAGTGTGCGCTATAATGCACATTTAGTTTTTCCAGAACTGTAACGGAGTTCTGGGGGTTTATTGTATAGGTCTTTTGCTTTGGCATCAGTCTGGCTGGGCGGTACTGGAGTTCTGCCTGGTCATAGGTGCAGTGAGGCACCTGTGACAGGCTCAGAACCAAGCCTGGTTCAATCTTTCTCAGAGCCAATCAGTGGGCGCGTCTGGCCCCGCTGTGTAGTCTGGGAAGGGGTATTTAAGATGCTGAAGTCACGTGTTCGGGGTTCGGCTTGCTCTTTGATTCCTGGTCCCCATAAGCCTGGTCATCTTGACCAGCCCCAGAGGCCCTCATGGCCTGGGGTGGGGATCCGTCCGTTCCCGAGCCTCGGAACTGGCTAGTTCGAGGCCCAGTAACTGAAGGAGGATTCGGAGGTGTCCCGGTGTGCTCTCGGCATTGGAGGGACACGGCAACTCGTACAAGTGACCAGGGGAGGACTCTTCAGAGGAGGGCCAAGAAGCTGGCTGCTCGGTAAGAGCCTGGGAGTAGACATGTGCAATTTGTTTCGTTTTTTTTTCGTATTTTTTTTGGTTATTTTCGTTCGTTCGTTTTCGTACGAATGAACGAACGATTCGCTAAAAATTTTAACGAATCGTTCGAATCGAACGAATCCGAAAATAACAAAAATCCGCAAAAACAATGAATTGGAAACAACGGTTGTACGAATGAAGAAAATCCGAAAAAACGAAAACAGGAACAACGAAAATCAAAATTAATGAAAAAATGTGTACATTCGTACCTTTTTTTTTGTTGAATTGGTAATTTTCCGTGTCCCTTACAATGGCGCTGCTTAACGTGCTTCGAATGGATTGAACAAAAAAGATTCGTACATTCGTAAATTCGTACTTTTTTTTTTTTTCGATTCGTAATTTTCCGTGTCTCTTACAATGGCGCTGCTTAACGTGCTTCGATAAGATTGAACGAAAAAATTTGTACATTCGTACCTTTTTTTTTTTCGATTCGTAATTTTCTGTGTCTCTTACAATGGCGCTGCGTAACGTGTTTCGAATGGATTGAACAAAAAAATTTGTACATTCGTAACTTTTTTTTCGATTCGTAATTTTCCGTGTCTCTTAAAATGTAATAATAGCATACACATTACATAAAATTATGAATTATGCTCCGATTACGAATGTTACGAAAGTACGAATAAATACGAATGCGTCCGAATTTCGAATAAACAAAAATTGAACGGAAAAAACGAATCAACAAAAAAATAACTCTTACGAAAATACGAACCGTTATGAATACGAACACCGACGACTTACGAAATTACGAATCGTTACGAATCAATGGAAACGAAAAAAACGAAACGAAAATAAACAAATTTTTTTGTTGTGCACATGTCTACCTGGGAGCTGAAGTTGTATGGACACTAGTGAATCCAAATTTCTTACGGTATCGCCAAGGCGGCTGAAAGATCCAGGTACTGTGGGAAAAGTTCCTAATTTATCTTCAGTTACAACCTAGTCAGTGGCAGAGACTTTGCAAATTTTCCGGTCACTTGTTGGCTGCTAAATCTATACAGTTAGAGGTTTATCCAGCAGTGAAGGGCCCAGTTGCGAGTGGCTACTCTCTGGGCTACCTAAAGAGACATTCAATTGATGTCAGCAGTTCTGAAGTGCCTGAGTTTTATCACCCGTGCCCTCTATTCCCAAATTGAGAGACTGTGTTATAGTTGGACGTTACCCTTGCAAATAAAAATCCTTAAAAGGACTTTTGCGTGTCGGCTTCTGAAGTTACTGGGTACTAACCCTGGGAACCCCTAGACAACGAACGACGAGCTACAAGGAGGAGGTAATTGGTAAGCCCAGCAAATTCATAGCCGCCCCCAGGGGTTATGGCCGCTACATATCCTTTTAGTTTTGGATAGCATGGGGGGGAGGGGCCAGACCCTTCCAAACTGTATTGCCTTTAATGGCCCCTTGAGGGAGGTCTCCTCTCGCTTCCTGTCCCAGGGAAAGCCTGTTTTGCTTTGCATCTATAAAGGTCGCTTTGCAGGAAAGCAAGAAAACGTAGAAACCTATGTAGTTTGTTATTGTGCTTTTACTAAACAAATGCTTTATACTGTACAAACTATTACAGTGGAACCTCGGATTATGAGCATAATCCGTTCCAGGAGAATGCTTGTAATCCAAAGAACTCGCATATCAAAGCGAGTTTCCCCATATGGAAACGAAAATAATTTATTCCTCATTGACTTCTATTGCATGTGGCCACAGGTGGGGGGCGACAGAGAGCCTTGGAAACACTCTGGAACGGAAAAAGTGAAAGTAAAGGGGTTACTCACAATAGGAAGATTTTCGTACGACAGAATACGATGTGTTGAATATTTTTGTATGTACTCTTTCGTTTCTGAGCATGCATAGTCTTGCCCCTATGATTTTTTCCGTCCGAAAACCGTACTGATGAAATTAAAATTGGACGTTGAGTTCACATGAGAGAACAATGTTATAGTCTGCACATCCAGCTTTTGTCTAACAAAAAAGCAAATTGGGCTGTCGAAAACGCACCGTACTAACGCTCCGAAAATCAGCAGACAGCTCGTCGTACTCATTTTTCCATACGATTTTCGTATGGTCTGTACGGGCCTTAAGACTGGGATGCCATTAAAGTACAATACCTTCTCGAGAAAATAAAACACTACACTACCCAATCGCAGCCTTCGATCATCTAATCAAAACCTCCTCCTCCTTCCCAAATCCCGTTACGAATCAAAGGGAGAGCGAAGATTTGCAGTCCAAGGACCTCGGCTATGGAACGCTCTACTGACTTACATCCGCATGGAAGAAAACCATCAGGCATTCAGGAAAAAACTCAAGACCTACCTCTTCTAAGAAGCTTGATAATACAGTACGTATCGCTATACAAATTATTCATTCATTCACATGTGCGTTTAACCGCTTCCCGACCGGCGCACAGCGATGTACGTCGACAGAATGGCAAGGACAGGCATAAGGGCGTACAGGTATGTCCCCTTTAAGATGCCGCCGTGCCATCGAGCGCGCGCCGCCGGTCGGGACCCCCGTGAGTCCGGTAGCGGGTCCCGCGGGCTCGATCGCCGCGGGGATACCCGCGATCGTCTCACGGGAAGGCTGAACGGGGAGATGCGGAAATAAACAGCATCTCCTGTTCTGCCTAGCAACTAGTGACGCCGATCTCTGCTCCCTGTGAATGGAGCAGAGATCAGCATTCACTAGCTGACAGCCACGCCCCCCCCCCCACAGTTAGAAACACGCCACTAGGAACATATAACCCCTACACTGCCACCTAGTGGTTAACCCTTTCACTGCCAGTGTCATTTACACAGGAATCAGTGCATTCAAATAGCACTGATTGCTGTATAAATGACAATGGTCCCAAAAATGTGTCAAAAATGTCCGATAATGTCGCAGCCACAATAAGAATCGCTGATCGCCGCCATTACTAGTAACGAAAAAAAATTATTAATAAAAATGCTATAAAACTATCCCCTATTTTGTAAACGCTATAACTTTTGCGCAAACCAATCAATAATCGCCTATTGTGATTTTTTTTATACCAAAATTATGTAGAAGAATACGTATCGGCCTAAACTGAGGAAAAAAAATGTTTTTTTATATATTTTTGGGGGATATTTATTATAGCAAAAAGTAAAAAATAATGCGTTTTTTTAAAAATTGTCGCTCTTTTTTTGTTTATAGCGCAAAAAATAAAAACCGCAGGGTGATCAAATACCACCAAAAGAAAGCTCTATTTGTGGGAAAAAACGGACGTCAATTTTGTTTGGGAGCCACGTCGCACGACCGCGCAATTGTTAGTTAAAGCGACGCAGTGCCGAATCGCAAAAAGTTATCTGGTCTTAAGCCAGCAAAATGGTCCGGTCTGAAAGTGGTTAAAGGCAGGCGTCCCAATACTTTTGGTAATAGAGTGTGTGTGTGTATATATATATATATATATATATATATATATATATATATATATATATATATACACACACACACACTGGAGGGCGAGCTAGGTCTACAATAGATCTGGGCTAGAGCCCATAGCAGCCCGCTACAAATCTAAGGGAGAACGAAGATTCGCAGTCCATGGACCACGGCTATGGAACGCTCTACCCACGAACATCCGCATGGAAGAAAACCATCGGGCCTTCAGAAAAAAAAAACTCAAGACCCACCTCTTCTAAGAAGCAGGACAACACAGGATGGACCAAGCGCTTTGAGGCGATTCAGTTTGCATTTGCAGCGCTATACAAATCATTCATCCAGCAAAGTAAAGAAAGTATACGCTTGGGAGGGCATACAAACAATAATTTACATGTCGGGACCTGGGCTCGAACCTGGGACCTCTTCTGTGTCTGGCATTGATTCTTCACACTGAGCTATCTGGGATGCTGGACAGCTCCCTGCCTGATATTTTGGAGAATCCTACCTGATCCATTGGAACAACCCTGCTTCGTGTCTTTATTACTGTTGAACCTTGAACTCCTTGCTCCTCCCATGAACTTCCTGTATAAGCCTTGCCTCTGCTCTTCCTGTTGTCAGATCATTGTGGTCTGATCCTGCTAACTACAGGAGCTACTTCTATTGCTGTTATACACTATTTTGGCTTGTGACCTCGACTACGAAACTCTCCTCCTGCATCGGCTTGTGACCCCAACACTGATCAAAGGTCTAGCAATTCAGACTTTCCAATCTCTTGCAGACCTGAGAACTGAGCTTGTCTGGCATTGTCGGCCATTGGTCTCTGTGTATATGTGTGTGTGTGCAGGGCAGGACTTAGGGTGCTGAGGGCCCCTGGGCTTGAGTCACTTTCGGGCCCTACCTTCTATACATTGCCGTATTTATCGGCGTATAACACTCACCCCAAGTTTAGGAGGGAATTTTAGGGAAAAAAACTTTTAGGAGGGAAGTTTAAGGAAAAAAACTTACATTTAAATGCCCATCAATGCAGCCTTATCAATGTCCATCTGCAGCCTTGCCCATCCATCTGCAGCCTTGTTCATTGTCATTGCAGCCTTGTTCAGTGTCATTGCAGCCTTGTCAGTGTAGCCTTGTCATTTGCATCCTTGCCCCAGTGTCATTTGCAGCCTTGTCATTTGCCCATAATCGCAGCCTCGCCGCACCCATAATCGCAGCCTCACCATGCCCATAATCGCAGCCTCACCTCGCCCATAATCGCAGCCTCACCGTACCCATAATCGCAGCCTCACCGCGCCCATAATTGCAGCCTCAGCGTGCCCCAAATCGCAGCCTCACCGTGCCCACAATCGCAGCCTCACCGTGCCCACAATCGCAGCCTCACCGTGCCCACAATCGCAGCCTCACCGTGCCCACAATCGCAGCCTCACCGTGCCCACAATCGCAGCCTCACCGTGCCCACAATCGCAGCCTCACCGCGCCCATAATCGCAGCCTCACCGCGCCCATAATCGCAGTCTCACCGTGCCCATAATGTAGTCTCACTGTAGTCAGTGCCTGGATTACACAGTCTGCAGAGCCTTGCCTTACATCAGGGTTCCCAGAGAGCCTCCCCCCTTACATCAGGGTCCCCAGAGAGAGGGTGGGCAGTGAGAGATGATGCAAACTCTCTGCTGCCCGCAGCTGCATAGTGACGGTGGAACAGCTGTGATGCAGGGTGGGCTGTGAGAGATGATGTTATCTGTTGTGTGTATAATATATATATATATTTATATATATATTTTTTTTTTTGTATTTCTCCTTCTTTTGCCTTACTGTTGTATCCAATGGCTTCAATACTTCACTCTGCCTTGGGACAGTTATCACATTCTCTCAGTGTAGATCTTCTTTGAACAAAAAAATAAATAAAAAATGAAAAACTAAATTTAAAAAGTCTCATGCAAATGATATGAAAAAGTCCAAACAAATCAAAACGTTCTAGCTGATTTTTACTATATATATATATATATATACAAATAAAGGAGAATCCTTTCCATAAACGCACAGCGCTGGACAGCAGTGCTGGCGGTGCGGATGATTCGCCCCTCGCTTGCAGCTGTAGCAGCGGGTAGAAAGTGACAACACACAATTGGATAACAATTTTAATAGCACTAAAATCTGCAGCAATTTGCTCGGCACCGTGTGCAGCTCCCCAGCTTTACCATGTATATCTCATGGCAAAAGAACAGAGGAGCATGAAAGCGGGGCAGCAGGTGGTAAATACATTTCAAGAACAAAAACCATCAGATAAAAGGACAATTTACTAAATGAAGGAACATCAATCTTTTGACTTGCGGCAGTGCTCAAAAATGTTGCAGCTTTCCCTATTTTTGAAAAAAAAAATAAAATCCTCCCTGTTTTCTGACAATATTTCCGCCAGGTGTTTGTGAAATTGGATGTATCTTCAAAGTGTCCAGCTTTCCTTTTCCTGCTGTTTCAGGTGTCTGTTTGTCTTGATATAATTGTTTTAATGCACTACATAAAGTTTTAATTATTTTTTATTTTTTTCTAAATTTCTTTTCAAAAGTTGTCTGTTGCTAGCACGCCGAGCCCTTTGAATGGGGAGAGGAAAAACGTTTAAAAAGTTGCTAGCTGAAAAACGGCGATAAACAACTCTGCGGACATGTTCGGAATGAGAGATCGCGCTCGCCGTGGGCTTATTTCAGGGATGGGCAGGTAAGCCTAGATAAGAATAAGATTCAATGAATATGGAATACGAACTATTCATTTTTTTTTTATTTTTTTTAAATCTGGAAATGTAAACAATGCGCAATAAAATATTAAATGTTGTTTTATCAAAACTGGAGACTTACAGAATAATTCCAATTTAATTTTTTGGGATATTTGTAATGTGGACAAAACACTCATTTCCACCTGGCGGCTCGAGGCAAAACATGGAATAATCCCTAAACTTTTTTTTTTTTTTATTACACATTTTTACACCTTTATGCTAATGGAGTCTCTTGGCATTCGCTGATTCCATACACAACTTTGCATAAAACCAACCAGCTAAAACTTTAGATTTATATTAGTAATTGACTTTTTTGTTTGTGGTATTTATTTATAAGATAAGTGTACTTTCGAAATACAGGCTCTCCTTGACTATATCTGGGGGAACCAAGCAAATTTGCAAGTATAATCTCCGCTATATATATTTTTTTTTATTTAGAAATTTGTACTTGGCATGGGACCTGTAATGCCCCATACACACGGTCGGAAATTCCGACCACAAAATCCGTTGGATTTTTTCCAACGGATTTTGTCCGACACTGGTGTGGCATACACACGGTCGGACAAAGTTGTCGGAAAATCCGATCATCCTGAACGTGGTGATGTTCGTTGCCTGCGACGGGACTATGTAGAGGCTAGTGGCCAATAGCTTTGCTCTTGTAATGTGATCTGAGCATGCGCGGCACTTTGTCTGCCGGAATTCGCTACACACGATCGGAAAAAGTCCGATAGGACTTTGTTGTCGGAAAATTTGAGAGCAGGATATAAAACTTTGTCCGAAAATCCGACGGAAAAAGTCCGATGGAGCCTACACACGGTCGGAATTTCCGACAACTTTGTCCGATAGGACATTTTCAGTCGGAAAATCCGACCGTGTGTACGGGGCATTAGACATAGCTGAGTCTACCAGGGGCGGACTGACAACTCATGGGGCCCCCCGGGCAATCTGAGATTATGGGGCCACACAGTATACACACACACACACACACACACACACACACACAATCACACAGTATACACATACATGTACACACAGTATACACAGACATGTCTCTATTGGCTGAGAAGGTACTGGAGAGGTGGGGCAGCTATAATATCGGGATTTTTAGACCAAGAGGTTGTCGGTAAGGGACATTTCAGAGACAGATGTAAAAAAAACACAGATTTTTACATACTGTCCCTGGTTTTACTGAGGCTGGCAACCCTGATGGGGCCCCCTAGTGGCCCGGGGCCCTCGGGAAGTGCCCGAGTGGCCGAATGGTCAGTCCGCCCTTGATGTCTACTACTAGACATGTGCAGAATGGAAAATTAATTTAGTTTCGGATAGATTCGTTATGTTACTAATTTTGTTTCATTATGGAATTTGTTTAGTTCAGTTACGGAACTCGTTAAGTTTCATTTCATTATCGTTAATTAATTTTCGTTGAAATTCGTTCCGTTATTATTTTTTAATGAATTCCAACTTTTCAGAACAATTCGATTTCGGATCAGTCGAAAAAAGATCGACTGATCCGAATTCTGTGTGAAGAATAGCAGGTTATTAACCACTATGCGACCGCTGGCTGTCTATAGATGGCCAGACGTCCTCCCCTTCCCGGCCCTCCAGGGAGCGTGCGCGGGGTAACGCGCGCCCGCCGTGTCACTGGGCACCCGATGCGCGTGCCCAGCGGCCGCGATGTTTGCCGGTCACCCGCGATTGCCCGGTAACACAACAGGACCCTGGATCTGTGTGTGTAAACACACAGATCCACGGTCCTGCCAGAGGAGAGGAGACTCATGGTGTGTTCTCAGTACAGAGAAACACCGATCGGTCTCCTCCCCTTGTAATTCCCCTCCCCCTACAGTTAGAATCACTCCCAGGTAACATATTAACCCCTTCAGCGCCCCCTAGTGGTTAACCACTTCCCTACCATTCACATTTTTTACAGTAATCAGTGCATTTTTATAGCACAGGTCGCTGTATAAATGTGAATGGTCCCAAAAATGTGTCAAAAGTGTCCGATCACAGATCGCCGCCATTACTAGTTAAAAAAAAAAATAATAATAAAAATGCTATAAATCTATCCTCTATTTTGTAGACGCTATAACTTTTGTGCAAACCAATCAATATACGCTTATTGCGTTTTTTTTTTTTTTTTTACCAAAAATATGTAGAAGAATACGTATCGGCCTAAACTGAGGAAACAAAACGTTTTTTTATATATTTTTTGGGGATATTTGGTATAGCAAAAAGTACAAAATATTGTTTTTTTTTTTTAAACTTGTCCTCTTCTTTTGTTTATAGCGCAAAAAATAAAAACCGCAGAGGTGATCAAATACCACCAAAAGAAAGCTCTATTTGTGGGGACAAAATGATAACAATTTCATTTGGGTACAGTTTTGTATGACTGCGCAATTGTCATTCAAAATGTGACAGCGCTGAAAGCTGAAAAATGTCTTGGGCAGGAAGGGGGTGAAAATGCCCAATATTGAAGTGGTTAAGCAGCGGGCCGGGAAGCCGGCCACCTGCGTCCTTAACAACCGATGACTCCTCATCTGTCAGCTGGCTTCCCCAAAGAAAAGAATGGCGGCAATGCAATACAAAAAAAAAAAAAAACGTTGTGGGCCCCCCAAAATCTATAACAGTCCCTTATCCGAGCATGCAGGTCAGGAAAGGGGGGGGGACAAGCGAGCGCCCCCTCCTGAACCATGTGCCCTCCCCAAAGCACTTTGTCCCCATGTTGATGGGGGCAAGGGCCTTATCCCCACAACCATGGCCTAGTCGTTGTGGGGGTCTGTGGGCGGGGGGGTTTTCGGAATTTGGAAGCCACCTTCCAAATTCTATGGTTGCTACAGGTTACTGCACACTATTACCGCTCACTGGTTGGGTTGTTATAGATTACTGCCCACCATTACCGCTCGCTGATCGGCTCCGGCACATACAGCCACAGCTTGCCTCTCCCCTGTTACACTCGCAGTGGGGCCACTTGTATCCACTGGCCAGGAGAGGAAGTGGGGAATCGGCTGCACCCGCTACACAGGAAGAATATATGTGGGCAGTGTGGGCTCAAGGGGCAGTTGCTTTTAGCCCCCAACAATGATGGGCCCTGGGCAACTGCCCCTTATTCCCTGCGTTAAAGACAGCCAAGGATGTTGGGCAAACTTAGTTTAGCTTCTCTGTAATCAGTGGAGTATGGTCTGATGATTTTTGCCTGCTAAAGCCCCATACACACGGTCGGACTTTTTCATCAATTTGGTCCGATCGGACAAGGTTGTTGAAAAATCAGACCGTGTGTATGCACCATCGGACAGTGTTCGTCGGTTTGTCCGTCGGACAAAGTCTTATCTCCTGCTGGAAAGATTTCCCGTCAACCCGGTCCGATCACACCAAATCCGAGCGTGTGTACGCTTGTCCGACGGACAAAGTGCTACGCATGCTCAGAAGAAATTCTGTGACGGAAGCGCTCGGTCAGGTAAAACTACCTTTCCTAATCGACACAGCACATTCGTCACGCTGCAATGTTAAAATGTCTTTAATGCAGCGCATTCTCTTTTTCTTTACAATGCAACAAGAATGACATGTTTTAGCTGCTCCTATTCACCCGCACTTCTCACAAACTTACTTCTTTATTACTTTGCAGCATTTATACACTACATGTTTATTTTTACTCTGAACGGAAAAGAATCTTTGTTATTTTTTTACCATGATTTGTCTTTTTTTTTTTTTTTTTGGGGAATACATATTTGAATGTTTTTTTTTTTTTTTTTTTTGGTGGGGGGTTGTGTGTATCAAATTACCAAAAAAACATTATTTACATTTGTATTTCTTGCTTAAATTTACTAGGAGGTTGTTTGTTGTTGTTGCCCCTTGTTAATTCTACTTTAGGATTAGTGAAATGTACCAGCCTACTCAAAGAAAAACTGTCATTGTAGCAAAGTAAAACACAATAGTCAATGATTATTTCAAATCAAAAAAAACTTTATTTAGGTCACACCAACAAACCAAAGAGGAACGCAGCCATGGTGAAACTTGGGGAATTTGCAAAGTCTTGGCCCCCCACGGCAACCATCATTGTCCAAGCGTAGAAAATTGGGGGCCTGAGGAGTACGTATATTAAGGGGAGTGCAATCTGGTCGTGAAGTCCAAAGTATCCGGAACTGCAGCAGATGCCATCTAGGTCCCCAGGCTCTGGTACTACAAGAGGCTCCATCTTCTCTCACACCAGACTGATTGCAGGTCGTCACTCTCAGGTCTTCCTTCCACGCTTCCTTCCACGCTGTGGCTGTCGTGCTGGTGGGGTGGCAGAAGGAGGAGGAGGAGGAGGAGGAGGCGGAGCATGGTAACTATGGCAAACATGTGTGAGTGGGGTCATCTCCCCAGCCCTACCCTTATTTAGGACATGGAGGATGAGCCCCTCACACATGTTGCGTTGCCCCACCTCCATACCCATCATTTTTGTGACAACCACCGAGCCAAAGGTCTCCTCGTCGGCGGGTGTGGCATGTAGGGAGTCTGAAGCCTCTCTGATCATCCGGAGCGCTGACTGTGCCGCATAACCCCCCCTTCTCGCCCTTTTGTACGGAGGGCGGAGGGGAGGGGTTTGGGTGTCAGTCAGGCTCCGAGGCCTAGCCCCCTCTTGGCTGCCACTACCCAGCTGGTGGCTGCCACTAACCCCTGCCTCCTCCTGACTGCCACCTTCCACAGCCACCTCCTGGCTGAGGTCTTCCTGTGTAGGAAAAAGGGACATAGTTTCAGTTATTTGTTCATCAAACACACACAATTCTCATCTAGTGACTGGTGCAAAATGTTTACAAATAGAAAACCATACAATTCTCAGCCCAGCAGTTTAGATTCTGGCCCCAAATGTCTCCCACACCACTGTCTGTTGATATGTCAAACACGTTAGGAACTAAGCAATTGGCGATCCTGAATTAAGTGAACATCATTCATTATTCCCATAAATGGTAACAAAACTACTATACCTGGAACAAGCTGGGCTCCTCCACCTCTTCCAGACTGGAAGGCCCAGGTTGCTCCTCGGAAGCCTCATCAGGGGTGGGCTGTGCGCAAGGAAGCGTGGAAGGAGGAGTTGAGGTTGGCTCCGTGACATCAGCCTGGTCCTTCAGAAAATGGAGACTCTGATAGTACCAGAGCTTGGGGACATAGACCTCATCTGCTGAAGTTGCAGTTTCCTCAGACTTCACGACCTTCTTCCTCTCCCTGATATACGCACTCCTCAGGCTGCCAATTTTCTTTCTAATATCATCAACAGTTGCCGTGGGGAACCTTGGCTTGACAAATTCCACAAGTTCCTCCAGGGCTGCGTGCCTCTTTGGTTTGTTGGTGTAATGTGGGTGTATACCCTGCCACAATATGGGAAAATCCCTGTATTTGGCAATGAAGAGGGGGAGAAAACTCATGTCGTTGAATCCCTTCATATCAATCTCTGCAAGACACAACAACACACCAAACCCTATAAATTATGTCAGGCTAAACTCTCCTAATCTTCTCCATAAAGAAGCCTCAAGTTCAAATCAGTCTAGGCTAGTTATGTACCAACGTTAAATTGTACCTTCGTTTGTAGCGATCGTCTCGTGTGAGTTTTCTCTCCCCTCGTCTCCCAGATCGTGGCTACGACACAGGCGTGTGACGTTTTATATACACTGCGCATGCTTCAAACTCCGCCCGCCCCTGACGATCTTTCTCGTCTATTCCCCACCCCTTCTCTTTACGGCGTAGTGGGGAGAGCACATGGCGGGGACACAGCAGGTGCGCCACAAATATCCCACCAACGAGGAGGAGGACGAGGAAAGTCCGGAGGCAGAAACGTCCCGATCCCGGAACCTGAAATTCAAGGCCTCCAATATGTCATTTGGAGAAATGTTGGAGATGGTGGACATATTAAAGAGGAGCGACTATGATGGGAAGTATGGGCCTTACCTCAACCCCAATGTCCGCAAGGCCAAGATCATGTCTAAAGTTGTGAGAAGGCTGTACAATAATTTTGGGGTACAACGATCCAAGGAGCAACTCAGGAAACGCTGGTCAGACCTGAAACTGAGGGAGGCCGATCAGTACAGAAAGATCAAGAGAATTCTTCAAAAAAGTAAGTAGTTGTGTTTTGTGTTTGATTTCTTGCTTGCATACTGCTCCATTGTGTTTTGATTTTTACCAAGTTGTACATTCCAAAATGGCCACTTTCAGGTTCGTCTGTGCATTCGATCGTACTCAGCCTCGATCTTTCTGCCACTGTCATGGTCGTGTGTGTGTGCATTCGATCGTACGCAACCTCGATCGTTCGGCCACTTATAATACGATGTTTGGTGTTTTTTTGGGGAAAGGAAGTTTGTTCTCACTAGAAATGTCATCAAGAATGTAAAGCCAATTTATTCAATGTAAAGGAGAGGTCACTCAGTAGCTGTTTACCCATCTGGACTCTAGAGCACTAGTGCTGGGACACCCAAACCCCCTTTTTATTATGCTTTTCCACACATGTGCTCCAGTGGATACTAGAGGGGGGTCTCCATCACACAAACTTCTACCAAAAAGCTAGTCAGTTTAGCACCTTTACAAAGTGACTTCATTCATGTAGTTGACATTTGTAACTGGCCAAACTAAAATAGTGTCCGTCACTTTCAAGCAATGTTTGTCATTTCCTATTTCTGCCCTCAATAGCTTGTGTTGCTAAATCTTCCTTTTGGACATTCTCATAGGGGAGCGAAAACTTGGGCCGTCTGAGGAAACCCCCAAACCAACACCTACCAAAAAAGGGGAAAGAGCAGAAGCAGAGGAGGAGGAGGAGGAGGAAGGAGAGATCATCGAACTTGGAGAAATTGTCACCACAACAGGTGAGTGTGGGAGAACACAGCTACTGGTAAGCTAATCCATGTATGGCTGCCTCATTTCCAACACCCCATTTTTGTTTGTTTGTGGTTTTTAGGTGACGTGGATGTTGTGGAAGAAAAATCGCACTTTACCACAGAGAGTGCCCACGTACTCATCGGAGAGATAATGGTCTGCAATAGAGATCTAGATTACATAAAGCAAAACATCAATGATGTTCAACAAAAATTGAAGAACATCATTGATATTTTAGGAAAAATATGAAAACGCACCAAGTAATTAACACACATTTGTGCCTGCTTCTGCACACATTTGCAACTTAAAAACTGTCTGAAATTTGGAACATGCACACATTGTGTCCACATGTGCTAGCTCCCACCATGGTGGATGAATGGCAACGTTTTTTTGGGGGTGCAAACACTTTACGAACTACGAAAGTGGTTGTGGTGAAGGGGTTGCACCCCCAAAAAACGTCCATTCATCCCCATGATGGAAAATGGCACTTTTGAAGCTTCTAGGCATGTGTTTTACCATCTAATGACCATTTTCAGTCCCAAATTGTGTGCATGTTCCAAATTTCCACTTTTCGGGGGTGACCCCCCCATGTGATGAAGGCAAGATCAAACACACTTTGAACATATAGTCATGTCTGATCTTGTCTTCACTTTACAAAGTTGAACTTTCCAAGTTCCTAGGTTCTGTTTTGCTCCATGCCTGGTTTTACCAATTGCGGAATGTTTGTAAACAATGTTGTAAATAACCAAGATGTTGTCAGTTTTGGCGTGAAGATTGTAAACGCACTTGGGAATGTTTTCCTAGTAAACTTTTATTTTTCTAAATGTGTGGCTTCCTTATTTAAAAAACACAATGCATTATGTATGTAAAATGAAAAGGATATGGGGGGCAATGGGTGTTATTTACTAAAGGCAAATCCACTTTGCACTCCAATTTTCTTTCCCGGGGAACTTTTTCAATGCACTTGTAGAGCATAGCGGATTTGACTTATGTAAATGACACCCACAGTGCTTTGTACGAAAACACGGAGCACAGCATTTTGGAGAATACACACATGTCAGACCTGGTGATGAAAAGGAGTATTTTGGGTGTCAGTTATGCAGTACAAACCTTCTCTAGACCAAAGATTAGGTAGCAAACACACAACATGAGAATAATCTTTTTGGGAAGAAGAGACTGTTACCTCCTTTTGCCCAGAAAGTGCATTCCCACTGTCGAAGGCAAAGGGAAAAAAATGTCAAAGTAAAATAAGCTAAAAAGAAGACTGAAATGACATGAAATCATAGGTTGGTTAAAATATCAGATTTATTAAAAAATGCCTCTCACACATCGTCAGGCAGAGCAATGGCCCCCCTACCCACAAAGTACTGCATATATTGGTCCCGGACCACACGGGCATTTAGAGGGGGCAAGCCTGGACGTGCCACTCGAAGGGCTGTGAGTTCGGCATTTGGAGGGCCCTCCACATCTGGGCCAACGGGCACCACATAGTTCCTGTTATGTCTTTTGAGGAAGTTGTGCAATATGCAACAGGCAAGAACTATGTGGTTCAGTTTGTATTCCGCCAAGTTAAATGCCGTCAGGAACAGGCGGAAGCGGCTGGCCAGGATGCCAAAAGCGTTCTCCACAACTCTTCTGGCTCTGGACAGCCTGTAGTTGAAGACCCTCTGGTCGGGGTGAGGGTCCTCATCGGGAACGGCCTCATCACATGGGGAGTCAACGCAAACGCTTCATCTGCGACAAAGACGAAGGGGAGTCCTTCGGCATTCTCCTCTGGAGGTGGCAAGCACAGACTGCCACTTTGGAGACGCCAGTAGAACTCCGTGTGCGTAATGGCCCCACCATCCGATATCCGGCCGTTCATCCCCACGTCCACATACATAAACTCGTATGTTGCCGACACCACCGCCAACATCACTACACTATTAAACCCTTTATAATTATAATAGTAGGACCCCGAGTTGGGCGGTGGGACGATGCGGACGTGTTTCCCATCAATTGCCCCTCCGCAGTTAGGAAAGTCCCAACGGCTGGCAAAGTGGGAGGCCACAGTCTGCCATTCCTGTGGCGTGGAAGGGAACTGTGGAGTGAAACAAGAAAAAAAAAATTAGTCACTTTGCACCTAAACATTGCAAGCAGATTAGACAATCAACATCTTGGAACAAGAGCATTGTATAAAATTGGAGGCTGGAAAGTATTTGCACAGAAAAGTAGAGGCTCCCCTTCACAGATTACTCACCCCCCCATCAATCCCCCCACTTCTGATGGGCCATTGGCAATAACTAGGGGTTTTGGGGGGGGGGGGGGGGGGGCGGTGGTGGACAGCTAACCCTCTGCACTTCATTGATTGGCAAATGGCTCAATAATGTGGGCTAGTTTGGCCAGACCCTCTGTACTTAACACTATTGGCAGGCCACAGGAAAGATCAAATAACATTTCTGGGCGCCCCCCCCCCCCCCCCCCCCCAAAAAGGCAGGCACAGTGTGACATTATTAAATTACCAAGCAAGCTAATAGGAGGGAAAGAAGACAAAAAAATAGGAAATGGAATGTATGGAGGCAGTCCCTTGCACTACATGCTTTGCTGAATTCATCCCTAAAGATGCGCACTATAAAGAGGTAGGTATATAGTGTGTATGGACCTTGGGAAAGCCAGCAGATAAAGGATTGGTACCATCTGACAGAGCAGTTGGGGGAGGGGGTTCCTAATGAGTTTGCCCCCCCCCCCACCAAAAGAACAAAAAAAGGGGGCTCTACATGAAGTAAACCACACAGCAAACATTTGTGCATATTTTAGGGGGTGTTTTGGGGCAAACAATACTATGCAGCAGACAAAAGACATTGCTTAAGTGACTAGGCCATAGGTGTCTATTGGGGCAGAAGAGCATGCTGGTGAGGTAAGTGAAGGGAAAAATGCATGAAGGAGAAAAGGGGCACAGCATATTAGAACATATTGCAATCATGGTAATTAGGGAAGGAGGTCAAAAATACAAGTCATTAGCAAACAGAGCATACATAGAAGGGAATAGTAAAGTAGAAATGTTACCTTAATATAGTCCTCCTGCAGGACCTGAATGATGGCAGAACAGGTCTCTGGAATAATGATTCCCAGGGCCTGGGGAGAGATACCTGAAGAGAACTTCAAATCCTGAAGACTTCTCCCTGTCGCCAAGTACCTCAACGTGGCAACAAGCCTCTGCTCCGGAGTAATGGCTTGTCTCATGCAGGTATCCTGCCGGCTGATAAAGGGGGTCAGCAAAGCCAAAAGACGGTGAAAATCGGGGTCCGTCATCCTGAGAAAGTTCCTGAAATCATCAGGATTATTCTCCCGGATCTCACGAAGCAAAGGCATGTGCGAGAACTGGTCACGCTGAAGCAACCAATTCTTGGTCCACATACTCCTCGTCACTCTGTTCATGGACGGGTCTTGGGTCAAAGCTAAAAGCCCGACACCAATTCCGCGTACAGCACGAACTCGGCGACGAGTACGCACGGGAAACATCGCTCAGAAGGTCACAAAAGGTCGGCTGGTCAGAACGGACAAACAGAAAGCACCGATAAACAGCAAGGCCTGAAAGAACGAAGTGAATACCAGCAACGAGCAGACAATAAGCAGTGCAAATCAAAGCGTCCTATATCAAGATATAGGCCGCAATGACCAACAAATGCGAACTGACTACACGCACTAATAAACAGATACGCACGACAAGCACAAACTGAAGAGCAGTAACGATCTGAGTCAGAAAACTGAGAAGCGCGAATCTTAAGTCACCAAACTTCCACTAACTCTCGATAAACACGGGATCAGCAGAAGGAGCCCAACGGGTGCCTGACGTGGTGCTGAACTTCCCTTTTGTAATCTCGTGGACGACGACTTACGTCACGACGTTCTTCCGGACCGGATATTCCGACAACGTAGTCCGACCGTGTGTACGCAACGCCAACATCGGACAAAGTACGTCGGACAAAGTCCGACTGACCTGGTCCGCGGATTGTCCGAGCGTGTGTATGGGGCTTTAATGTTTCACAGGCTGCTCTAATCTGATGACTTCCCCCTGTTTTCTAGAGGACTCTAGAATCACAGTGGGAGGAAGAATAGAAATGCATCCTGAATATTTATGGGGACCCAGCTAGTCCCTGGGGTGATGTGTCCAGTAGGTGGCTGGAGAGCATAAATACTCTGAGGCTTGGAGCAGGGTGTGTGGATCCTGGATCCAGTCCTACCAGAGGAGTCCCCTGTCTAAGAGTAGTACAGTGTTATTGTGGCAACACTATATTGCTCTCATCACAGCATGTAAAAAAAACAAAATCTTAAAAAAAAAAAAAGAAAGAAAAAATATATATATATATATATATATATATATATATATATATATATATATAATTTTTTTTTTTACATACTGTCACCGGTCAGTGTCTGATTTGGGTTATTTTCACCAAAGAAATGTAACAGAATACATTGGGCTAAATTTATAAAGAAATTAATTTATTTGCAAAAAATTTTACCGGAAATAAAGAAATTATTTATTTTTTTTCAAAATGTTTGGTCTTTTTAAAATTTTTAATTTTTAATTAATTAATATTTAACAAAAAATAAGAAAAATCCAGTGGGGATTAAAAACCACCAAAAAAAAAGCTCGACAGGTGCATCGCATCATTTTCCAAATTCTGTTAGGTTACGGCCTTTTTCCAAAATGGATTCAATTAATTATCTTCCTCACAATTCTACAAACAATACCTCATAATGATAATATAAAAAATTATTGCGCTACCAAAATGAAAAGAATGAGCTGCCAGCGCCAACAATAAGACTAATTGCTTGTAAAATATGTAAAATGTAAAAGAAAAAAAGTGCGGCGCTCAAAACACCAATGTGCCCCAGACATGCCCCGAGGGAAGACGACAACCTGCACAATGAATAATTGTGCTAGAATGTGCAAACAAAACTACTCAAAGTGTTACAAGTGTTGTGAAGACATAAGTGCTGTGTGCAGTAATATAAACAACAATGTCAAAAGGTCAGATGACACCATATGATATAGTGATACCTTGATATAAAAAATGTTGAGAATATACACAACCAATACCAGGTGTATGTGTTATATCAAAAGGAATATATACATAAAACTTTAACAAAAATTCCAGCAAAAAATAATTAGCATGCTGATTTCCTCTGACACCATCCAAGATGACGTGGGTTTCAGATAATGAGTCTCAAAAGCATGAACGGTGATGTTCCAAATTAACACACGGCCCCCAGGACTGTGCTTCCACCACCCAGGGGAGGGGTAGGTACTCTTATGCCGCGTACACACGATTGGAATTTCGCCCATTAAAAGACCGATGAGAGCTTTTCGTCGGAAAATGCGACCGTGTGTACGCTCCATCGGACTTTTGCTGGCCAAATTTCCGCCAGCAAAAGTTTAAGAGCAGGTTCTCGATTTTTTCCGACGGAAAAAGTTTCGATCGTCTGTACCATTTCCGACGCGCAAAATTCCTACGCATGCTCGGAAACAATTAGACACATGCTCGGAAGCGTTGAACTTCATTTTCGCGGCTCGTCGTAGTGTTGTACGTCACCGCGTTCTTGACGGTCGAAAGTTCAGAAAACTTTTGTGAATGAATGAATGATTTGTATAGCGCTGCAATACAAGTGACCGTGTGTATGCAAGACAAGCTTAAGCAGAATTCCGTCGGAAAAAACATCCAAGATTTTTCAGATGGAAAATGCACTCATGAGAGCGGGTTCTCAATTTTTCAGATGGAAAAAGTTCCTATCTGAAATTCCGATCGTCTGTACCAATTCCGACGCGCAAAATTCCTACGCACGCTCGGAAACAATTCAACACATGCTCGGAAGCATTGAACTTAATTTTCTCGGCTCGTCGTAGTGTTGTACGTCACTGCGTTCTTGACGGTCGAAAGTTCAGCAAACTTTTGTGTGACCGTGTGTGTGCAAGTCAAGCTTGAGCGGAATTCCGTCGGAAAAACCATCCAAGATTTTTCCTACGGAAAATCCGCTCGTGTGTACGCGGCATTACCCTAAGATGTGGACCCACACGCCAGCGGCGGTGGGTCAAGCAGGCATAGATGGAGGTTGGGATCTCAAGCCACGATCTCCTATAGTTGGACGGGTGTGAGCGCACACCTGCAGAGATGCGATAAGACAGCAGTACAGGAAGCAGAAACTCAACCACGATATTCCTAGTAAATGCAGACTTCCTTGGCGTTCTCCTCCCGCCAAGGGAAAATGATGGTCATTAAAGAAAAAAAGGAAGGCTTCCACATAGCGCAGATCAAAACAACGTAGATATTTAATAATAAAAAAAAAATTGTACAAACCTCACTCAAGATGTGTACATAAAACGTGATCACAGAAGCTAGTAAAACAGGCAATAAACCAACGCGTTTCGTCAGATGGGACTTCAGCTGGGGTATAAGCCTGCTGCCACACACTGCGCTATACATTTATATATATATATATATATAACAGTAATAGCCTAATTGGACCATAATTACAAAAGTTAATTATTACTGTTTTTTAAACTGAAAATTGGCCTGGAAGTGGGTGAACGTGCCCGGTATTGAAGGGGTTAAACAGAAACATAATCTTCCATCAAGTGTCTGGGGGCTGTAGAAGAACAGAAGGGAAAAATCTAAAAAAAATAAAGGAATAGTAACATTATAACTACCTGAAGGGTTTCTGGAAGACAAGTATGTTCAGGCCATGAAAATATTGATCAGGGTCACGGCTAAGAAGATCACTTATTGTTTTGCAAATACCGCAGTCTTCGGAGAGTCCAACGTTTTTTCTTCTTTTTTTTTTTTTTGGTATCCGGCAGAAAATAAAGCACAGCCAATATTGTCAGAGCAGATGTTAGAGTGCAATAAAGCTCTTCAGTAAGAGACATTTCCCCACATCAATGGCTTGGCATTCGCACTGACCTTTAACTTACCTGATGGGATATTAGGACAATGCATCATATATGTCTGCCCCGTGGTTGACCCCAATGAATCCCGCCATATATAAAGAGCGGAGTGACACTCCGGTGAGAGATGGCGGGGGTCACTTCCTGGGGCTTGCAGCACGTTGGAACCGTCTAATTCTTCTGAATGAGACCCCGAGGGGAACCTGCGCAGGGATTGTACAACCTTTTATGCTGTACAAGCAACACACCGCGTCAATGCAATCAGATGATTGTAAATCGTTTTAACCAAGGCTTTTATAATTTGATATTTTTAGGGGCTCTTTATGAATAGACGATGAATTCAGACAGAGGGGCCTCAATCACCTGCCTTTCCTGCGCCGGCTATTTTGATGCGGCAACAGGCCAGTGGGTGAGTAAAATGCGATGGCGAAAGTGTTGAAATGATGGGGGAAGCTGATCCAGATATCCACTTCCTCCGGAAGGTTTCTCCCCTTCATGACCAGGCCTCTCCAAAGAAATAGGACAAATGGACTATCTTGGTACAGTGCAATAAGGGTAAGTGCAGATATGTAAGCAAATATATAAAATAGTACAAAAGTTTATTGATACATGATTAACTGCTGGCCGACCAGCCGCCGTCATACTGCGGCTGGTCGGCACGATCCCGGGAACCGCCGTAGCTGTTCGTCGGCTCCTTTAACCACTACAATACCGGGCACTTTCGCCCCCTTCCTTCCCAGACCAATTTTCAGCTTTCGGCGCTCTCGCACTTTCAATGACAATTGCGCGGTCATGCAATGCTGTACCCAAATGAAATTTTTATCATTTTGTTTGCACAAATAGAGCTTTAGTTTGGTGGTATTTATTCACGACTCAGTTTTTTGAATTTTTGCGATATAAGCGAAAAAATAGCGGAAATTTAAAAAAAAAAAAACAATATTTTCTCCTTTCTTTTTTAAAAGAAATCCAATAAAATCTAATTTTGTCATAAATTTAAGCCAAAATGTATTCTGCTACATGTTTTTAGTAAAAAAAATTTCGTTAAGTGTAGAATAATTGGTTCGCGTGATCACGGACAGATGTACGCAAATGATCATGTACAGATGTGTGCAGGTGATCACGGACAGATGTGTGCAGATAATCATTGGCACATGTTATTTTACTGGGACATATGTGGGGGACATGTGTTTTTATTATTTGGGGACATGTGTTTTTATTATTTGGGGACATGTGTTTTTATTATTTGGGGACATGTGTTTTTATTATTTGGGGACATGTGTGTTTTGGGGACATGTATGTTTTGGGGACATGTGTGGGGACATGTGTGTTTACACTAGACTGGTGATGAGTGAGTAAAAAGCTGTAAAAAAACAGCTAATACTCACTGATCACCAGCCGGCTGCAGCGATCCGCTCTCCTCTCCTCAGTGACGACTTCCGTGTGAGGAGAGGAGAGCCAATTGCCTAGCAACCGGCTGTTTGCTTACATCACATGACGGCTGTGATTGGACACGGCCGTCATGTGATCAGGAGGGCAAATCACAGAGCCCTGTTGCTGATCCGAGATGCGCCGTGTCCGGGTGACACGAGCGCATCGGGATCGCGCCGCTGCGCGGGCACGCGCGCGCGCGATCCCCCTGCTTCTGAAGGACGTTCAGGAACGTCCTATCAGAAGTAGAAGCCTCCCACCCGGCCGTATATGTACAGTGGCCGGGTGGGAAGTAGTTAAGCGGGATTGCAGGCGCGCGCGTGCTGCACTTTGGGGGTGCCGATGCTCATGGCCGGCGGCAGCGATGACCGCCGGGCCACGAGCGATCGCGGGCACGAGAGGCAGAACAGGGACGTGTGTGTGTGTGTAAACGCAGAAATCCCTGTTCTGTTCTGTGAGGAGATGCAGATCGTGAGTTCCTAATAGCGAGGAATCACGATCTGTCATCTCCTATAGTCAGTCCCCTCCCCCTACAGTAGAACACACACTAGGGAATACAGTTAACCCTTTGATCACCCCCTAGTGTTAACCCTTATCCCTGTCAGTGACATTTATACAGTAATCAGTGCATTTTTATAGCACTGATCGCTGTATAATTGGCAATTGTCCCAAAAATGTGTCAAAAGTGTCTGCCATAATGTCGCAGTCACGATAGATAAAAAAAATTTTGCAGATCGACACCATTACTAGTAAAAAAAATAATAATAAAAATGCCATAAATCTACCCCTTATTTTGTAGGCGCTATAACTTTCGTGCAAACCAATCAATATATACGCTTTTTGCGATTTTTTTTTTTTTTTTTTTTTTTATTACCAAAAATATGTAGAATACATATTGGCCTAAACTGAGAAAAAAAAAGTTTTTTTTTTTTCAAAAAAATTGGGGATATTTATTATAGCAAAAAGTACAAAATATTGTGTTTTTTCAAAATTTTCGCTTTTTTTTTTTTGTTTATAGCGCAAAAAATAATAACCGCAGAGGTAATCAAATACCACCAAAAGAAAACTCTATTTCTGGGGAAAAAAGGGACGTCAATTTTGTTTGTGTACAGTGTCGCACGACCGCGCAAATTGTCAGTTAAAGCGGCGCAGTGCCGAATCGCAGAAAAAGTGCTCTGGTCATTGAGCAGCCAAATCTTCCGGGGCTGAAGTGGTTAATAACACAAAACGAAAAATCAGTTACAAATTAAAAGCACTGGTAACAATTCATGTGTATCACCAGAAAGATCACAATGGGATAGTTGATCACGGATAACGTCTCAACTAGTTTCGCGCACTAATGCCGCTTCATCAGGAGGATATCTGTAGTTTGATTAACAAATGGTCAATGACATAAAAAGTAACAGTGTTTAATACAATATGTCGGTCAAACAATATATTTAGATGTATAGGGGCAAAAGCGAGGCTGCTTACCCACATCCCGGCAGGCACAAGGGAGGTCTCCCGCGGCGACTAGGGGGGACTGACAACACAAAAAGCTGGAATTTGGGTGGAATAAGGTGGATGCGATGGGTGAACTATGTACTTGGAGAAGATTGCAAGTGAAGGGATGCGAGGATGTGACTGGGATGATTAAATTGAAAGACTACGAGTGAAAGGATCTGACCGTGGAAGTGCGATGGGTGAAAGATTTTAGGATATTGAAAAGGCATATTTTGAGTTTAACGTTTAGAGGCAGAAAATAAAAACCCTTCTGGTTCGCGTTTCTGATTGGAGCTCGGAGGCAGAAAAAACGTAAAACTCTCCTAAACTCCTCTAAACTTTGTAGTTTTTGAGCGTTTTTTACTCCTGAGAGAACAGATGTTTTATTAAGCCCAGTGTGCATGAGCTTAAAAAGTATTGGGACACCTGCCTTTACACGGACATGAACTTTACCGGCATCCCAGTCTTAGTCCGTCGGGTTCAATATTGAGTTGCCCCACCCTTTGCAGCTATAACAGCTTCAACTCTTCTGGGAAGGCCGTCCACAAGGTTTAGGAGGGTGTCTATGGGAATGTTTGACCATTCTTCCAAAAGAGCATTTGTGAGGTCAGGCACTGATGTTGGTCGAAAAGGCCTGGCTCACAGTCTCCACTTTTATTCATCTCAAAGGTGTTCTATCAGGTTGAGGTCAGGACTCTGTGCAGGCCAGTCAAGTTCCTCCACCTCAAACTCACTCATCCATGTCTTTATGGACCTTGCTTTGTGCACTGGTCCAAATCATTTGGTGGAGGGAGGATTATGGTGTGGGGGATTGTTTTTCAGGGGTTGGGCTTGGCCCCTTAGTTCCAGTGAAGGGAATCCTTATGCCGCCTACACATGATGGGATTTTCTGACGGAAAATATTTGATGGGAGCTTGTTGTCGGAAATTCCGACCGTGTGTAGGCTCCATCGGACATTTTACATCGGAAATTCCTGTTACACAAAATTTGAGATCTGGTTCTCAAATTTTCCGACAACAATATCCGTTGTCGTAAATTCCAATCGCGTGTACACAATTCCGACGCACAAAGTGCCACGCAAGCTCGGAATCAAGCAGAAGAGCCGCACTGGCTATTGAACTTCATTTTTCTCGGCTCGTCGTACGTGTTGTACGTCACGGCGTTCTTGACGTTCGGAATTTCCGACCAACTTTGTGCGACCGTGTGTATGCAAGACAAGTTTGAGCCAATATCCGTTGGATAAAAAAAACATTGATTTTGTTGTGTGTACAGGGCATTAAGGCCTCAGAATACCAAGACATTTTGGACAATTTCATGCTCCCAACTTTGTGGGAACAGTTTGGGAAATTCCTGTCTCAACATGACTGCGCACCAGTACAAAGCAAGACATGGATGAGCGAGTTTGGGGTGGAGGAACTTGACTGGCCTGACCTCAACCCTTTGGGATGAATTAGAGAGGAGACTGCGAGCCAAACCTTATCGTCCAACATCAGTGCATGACCTCAAAAATGCGCTTCTAGAAGAATGGTCAGAAAGGTGTATGAATACTTTTTCAAGGCACTGTTTGTATTTCATCTATTAATCTCGCTGTTTTGCCGGGAGTCCAACCTTAAAACAATAACACGCATGTTTATTACATAGATAGAAGGGACAGGGATATTTGCTCATTAAACATGCGTGTTGCACCCCCTGTAATGTAGATCTATATAGTAGAACGGAGCACCTGAGCACAGCGAGTTTTCGCTGATGGAATATGAATCAGTAAATGGACGGCTGCAGCCGGTGTATTTATTTCTATTCTTTGACTGAAATTACAGCAGATCTATATGGAAGAAAAGAGCACTTTACATGCATTAGGATCCAATGGCAATTTAGAAAGTCTTATTCCAGGTAATTATCCCCAAACTTTATTAAACTCCATGACTACCTAAACCCTTTCTTTTCCTTTTTTGAAAAATTACGTTTTCAACAAATTGAAAACAAATTTAGAAAATGTTTTTACGGTAAAGAAAGTGAACTAACATTCCTCACTCTCCTGCGTTGACCAATTACCGCCCTCCGTGACCTGCATTATACTACACAGGTGCTGTGGCGGCGTAGTGATGATCCTCATTGGACGGCCATTGTAGTGTCTTGTGAAGGGCAGTGGGAGAGTGGCATAGGAGCAGATAAGTGTACCCCCCGGGGGACCAGAAGGGTGAGAAGGGCGTCCAGAGTTAGTGCACCTTTTTGGTTGGTAGACTGGACCTAGAAGAGAAGACTTATGCCCCGTACACACGGTCGGAACTTCCGACGGAAAATGTCCTATCGGACAATGTTGTCGGAAAATCCGGCCGTGTGTGGGCGCCATCGGACTTTTTCCGTCTGAATTTCCGGCAGAAAAAATTTGAGATCATGCTCTCAAATTTTCCGACAAAAAAGTCCGATCGGACTTTTTCCGATCGTGTGTAGCAAATTCCGACGGATAAAGTGCCACGCATGCTCAGATCACATTACAAGGCCAAAGCTATTGGCTACTAGCCTCTACGTAGTTCCGTCGTACGCAACGAACGTCACCACTTTCAGGATGATCGAATTTTCCGACAACTTTGTCCGACCGTGTGTATGCAACACCAGTGTAGGACAAAATCCGTCGGAAAAAATCCGACAAATTTTGTGGTCTGAATTTCCGACCGTGTCTATGGGGCATTAGACTATATACACACTACAGCGTACACCCCCTGTGCGCGGGCTGTTTACCCGCATGGGCATACACAAGTGTACAACGCATCCCCGTGTGGGCAGTTCCATTTAGACATGTGCAATTTTGTTTCGTTCCAAATTAGTTTTTTCAACAAATTCGTAAATATCCGAATTAACGAAAACCCCGTTTAATGAATTTTTCCAAATACAGTGGAACCTCGGATTACGAGCATAATCCGTTCCAGGAGAATGCTCGTAATCCAAAGTACTCGCATATCAAAGCGAGTTTCCCCATTGAAGTCAATGGAAACTAAAATAATTAGTTCTGCATTGACTTCAATGGCATGCAATACCGCGTGCGGCCAGAGGTGGGGGGGGGAGCCGGAGAGCCTCGGAAAACGGCTGGAAAGGCCCTAGGACACTTTGGCTGACCTTGGCAAACCTCGGAAACTGAGTATATCCGAGCATTGCGGCGATCAGCTGTAATCGGCAACGTTCGGCTCTGGCACCCCCCCCGCACCTCAGGCCAAATGCGGTACTGCAGGCCCTATTAGCTTGAATTCTGCTCGTCTAGCGAGACAACACTCGCAAACCGAGTCAGAATTAAAAAAAAAAAAAAAGTTGCTCGTCTTTCAAAATGCTCGTTGACCGCGTTACTCGTAAACCGAGGTTCCACTGTATTCATAAATTCGAAAGTCCGGAAATTCAGAAATTCGTAAATTTGAAAATCCGAAAATAAACAAAAAATCAAAAGAACCAAAATCCGAAAATAAGAACCTAATAATAACTTTAACTAACTATTAAATTATAGGTATTGGAATTTTCTTTCACATTTGGCTGTTTAGTGAACGTAACGAATACGAATTTATCCAAAGTTAGGAATTTTCCGAAATGGCGAATGCCGCATCTAAAGGAATGGAACGTAACAAATTAATAATAATAATAAATATCAATAATAATAATAAAAATGTTTTATTATTAATTATTAAATTAGTTCCATTCCATTCGTTTAGATGCGACATTCGTTATATTGGATAATTCATAACTTTGGATAAATTCGTATTCGTTACTTTCACTAACAGCCAAATTTGAAAGGAAATTCCAATACCTAGAATGTAATAGTTACATAGTAGATGAGGTTGAAAAAAGACACAAGTCCATCAAGTCCAACCTATGTGTGTGATTATATGTCAGTATTACATAGTATATCCCTGTATGTTGCGGTCGTTCAGGTGCTTATCTAAGTTTCTTGAAACTATCGATGCTCCCCGCTGAGACCACCGCCTGTGGAAGGGAATTCCACATCCTTGCCGCTCTTACAGTAAAGAACCCTCTACTCTAGTTTAAGGTTAAACCTCTTTTCTTCTAATTTTAATGAGTGGCCACGAGTCTTGTTAAACTCCCTTCCGCAAAAAAATTTTCTCCCTATTGTGGGGTCACCAGGACGGTATTTATATATTGAAATCATTTCCCTCTCAAGCGTCTCTTCTCCAGAGAGAACAAGTTCAGTGCTCGCAACCCGCAATTTAACCACTTGCCGCCCGCCCATTGTAAATAGACGTCGGCAAAGTGGTTGTCAAATCCTGACCGGACGTCGTAGGGGGCGCGCATCGCGGCGATGTTGCGGGGTGCGTTGTCAGTCTGACACTCCGCAACTCCGATCTCGACGGAGACTCTTTACTATGTGATCAGCCGTGTCCAATCACGGCTGATCACAGTGTAAATAGGAAGAGCCGATAATCGGCTTTTCCTCACTCGCGTCTGTCAGATGCAAGTAGAGGAGAGCCAATCGGCTGCTCCTCTGACAGGGGGTGTCTGTGCTGAATGATTATCAGCACAGCCCCCCCGAGGATGCCCACACTGGACCACCAAGGACGCCACCAGACCACCAGGGATGACACACAGTGCCCACAATGGATGCCAATCAGTGCCCACAATGGATGCTAATCAGTGCCCACAATGGGCATCACTGATTGGCATGCATTATTGTTTGGCACTGATTGGCATCCATCAATACAAAACAATGCTGCCTATCAGTGCCTATCCATGCCACCTGTCAGTGCCCATCCATGCCACCTATCAGTGCCCATCCATGCCCCTCTGTGCCGCCTATCCATGCCCCTCTGTGCCGCCTATCCATGCCCCTCCGTGCCGCCTATCCATGCCCCTCTGTGCCAATTTGTGCCACCCATCAGTGCCGCCTATCAGTGCCACATATCAGTGCCCATCAATGCCACCTCATCTGTGCCCATCAGTGCCGCCTTATCAGTGCAACCCCATCAGTGCCCATCAGTGAAGGAGAAAACTTACTTATTTACAACGTTTTGAAACTGAAACAAAATATTTTTTGGTCTTTTTTTATTTGTTTAACAAAAAATAAAAACCGCAGAGGTGATCAAATACCACCAAAAGAAATCTCTATTTGTGGGGAAAAAATGATAAAATGCCATTTGGGTACAGTGTTGCATGACCGCGCAATTGTCATTCAAAGTGTGACAGCGCTGAAAGCTGAAAATTGGTCTGGGCAGGAAGGTGTTTAAGTGCCCCCCGGTATTGAAGGGGTTAATAGTTATTATTATTAGTTAGTAAGTTATGATTTTGAATTTCCGGATTTCAGATTTTCGCATTTTAGAATTTACGAATTTTCTAATTTCTGGATTTCAGAATTTCGAATCTCCGAGTTTTCGAAAATTTGGGATTTTTGGTTTTTCTAATTTACGAGTTTCTGTATTTATGATTTTTTAATTTTTTATGGGAGGATCCCAACGATATTGTTGGGATCCTTTCTGAAAGGTCTGTACAAATCGGGCAAAATCAGTTGACTTGTGGCCCAAAACAGAAGCAGGGCCACCAAAGGTTTGTCGATGACCTAGTCCCCTTCTTCTGTATGAAGAACGTGGTAGATGACCTTGTCCGGCTCGTAGATGACCTTGTCCGGCTCGTAGATGACCTTGTCCGGCTCGTAGATGACCTTGTCCGGCTCGTAGATGACCTTGTCCGGCTCGTAGATGACCTTGTCCGGCTCATCTGCTTCGCTGACAGCTGGCTTCACCTTTCATTACGAATTTTCGATCATAATGAATGACCTGGAAATAAAAAAAAAGAAGAAAACAAATTAAACTAAAACAAACTATTTTTTTGGCAGTGTCTAGTTCCATTCAAGTGTCATTAAACCCTTGTTTTTTTTTTTTTTTTTTTATAAAAATAACAAACATGGTATATTTACCTGCTCGGTGCAGTGCTTTTGCACAGATCATCCTTCTCTTCTCCGGTCCCACACTGTCCCCTTTCCTCCTGCCGGGTGCCCCCCACAGCAAGCAGCTTGCTGTGGTGGGCACCCAAGCAGGCGTGCTCCTGAGCCACGGCTCTGTGTGTCCATTCAGACACGTGCCTGAGGTCAGGACTCTGTGCAGGTCAGTCAAGTTCCTCCACCCCAAATTTGTCCATCCATGTCTTTATGGACCTTGCTTTGTGCACTGGTGTGCAGTCATGTTGGGACAGGAAGGGGCCGTCCCCAAACTGTTCCCAAAAAGTTGGGAGCATGAAATTGTCCAAAATGTCTTGGTATGCTGACGACTTAAGAGTTCCCTTCACTGGAACTAAGGGGTCAAGCCCAACCCCTGAAAAACAACCCCTCACCATAATCCCCCCTCCCCCCCCCACACCATAATCCCCCTTCCACCAAATGGTTTGGACCAGGGCACAAAGCAAGGTCCATAAAGACATGGATGAGCAAGTTTGGGGTGGAGGAACAGAGTCCTGACCTCAACCCCATAGAAAACCTTTGGGATGAATTAGAGTGGAGACTGTGAGCCAGGCCTTCTCGTCCAACATCAGTGCCTGACATCACAAATGCCCTTTTGGAAGAATGGTCAAACATTCCCATAGACACCCTCCTAAGCCTTGTGGACGGCCTTCCCAGAAGAGGTGAAGCTGTTATATCTGCAAAGGGCGGGCCAACTCAATATTGAACCCTACGGACTAAGACTGGGATGCCATTAAAGTTCATGTGTGTGTAAAGGCGTCCCAATACTTTTGATAGTGTATCTGTAAATTGACGGCACTATATAAGTACCTGTAATCAAATAAAATAATGATTACGTGTGACAATATGGTGTATATAATGTCATGTGTCTCTTCATACAGAGCTGAAAAAAACAGCTCAATATAATATAATAATGGGGGTCCAATAAGCGAAGAAAAACACCCTGAAGGTGGATTAGCTGTACAAAAGACGTTTGACCTAAACCGATCGCCAATATCATCTGCAAAAGAAAGCTCCCTCCCCCCGATCAGCGGGTCGCCAGACGTGACAAACGCTCGTTTTTTTTCCCTCCACATCCCCAGGATGAAAAGCTCGGGTCCCGCCGCTCCCTATCGAGAGATGTTCCCGCGTACAGAGAGAATAATAACGTCTCTCAGCGCTCCTTCCAGTTAACAATTGCGCTGTGACAGCGGGAATAAAAGCCCCGTAATGTAAGTCTATTTACAAGTCAGGAATAATGTAAGCCGGGGGCAGGCGGGGTGACAGGATCATCAAATTGCGCATTGTGGATTTCGGTGTTGGAGAAAAGAAGAGACAAAGTGATGCCCACTGATGACCTTTCTTCTAATGTCTGCCTTCACGCCGAGACAGAAATCACAACATGGGAAACAAATGAAAAGCGTTACGTTTTTTTTTTTTTTGCCATCATCTTTCCAAAGTTAACATTTTTACTTGCATTCTAAATTGGAGACGGAAGACGTGTCCTTTCTGTTGGTATGTGAGCCGGTCAAGGTCATCTACGAGCCTGACAAGGTCATCTACGAGCCTGACAAGGTCATCTACGAGCCTGACAAGGTCATCTACGAGCCGGACAAGGTAATCTACGAGCCTGACAAGGTCATCTACGAGCCTGACAAGGTCATCTACGAGCCGGACAAGGTCATCTACGAGATGGACAAGATCATCTACGAGCCGGACAAGGTCATCTACGAGATGGACAAGATCATCTACGAGTCGGACAAGGTCATCTACGAGCCGGACAAGGTCATCTACGAGATGGACAAGATCATCTACGAGCCTGACAAGGTCATCTACGAGATGGACAAGATCATCTACGAGCCGGACAAGATCATCTACGAGCCGGACAAGGTCATCTACGAGATGGACAAGATCATCTACGAGCCTGACAAGGTCATCTACGAGCCGGACAAGGTCATCTACGAGCCAGACAAGGTCATCTACGAGCCGGACAAGATCATCTACGAGCCGGACAAGGTCATCTACGAGCCGGACGAGCCGGACAAGGTCATCTACGAGCCGGACAAGGTCATCTACGAGCCGGATAAGGTCATCTACGAGATGGACAAGGTCATCTACGAGCCGGACAAGATCATCTACGAGCCGGACAAGATCATCTACGAGCCAGACAAGGTCATCTACGAGATGGACAAGATCATCTACGAGCCGGACAAGGTCATCTACGAGCCTGACAAGGTCATCTACGAGCCGGACAAGGTCATCTACGAGCCGGACAAGGTCATCTACGAGCCGGACAAGATCATCTACGAGCCGGACAAGGTCATCTACGAGCCGGACGAGCCGGACAAGGTCATCTACGAGCCGGACAAGGTCATCTACGAGCCGGATAAGGTCATCTACGAGATGGACAAGGTCATCTACGAGCCGGATAAGGTCATCTACGAGATGGACAAGATCATCTACGAGATGGACAAGATCATCTACGAGCCGGACAAGGTCATCTACGAGATGGACAAGATCATCTACGAGCCTGACAAGGTCATCTACGAGCCGGACAAGGTCGTCTACGAGCCGGACAAGGTCATCTACGAGCCGGACAAGGTCATCTACGAGCCGGACAAGGTCATCTACGAGCCGGACAAGGTCACCTACGAGCCGGACAAGGTCACCTACGAGCCGGACAAGGTCATCTACCACGTTCTTCATACAGAAGAAGGGGACTTGGTCATCGACAAACCTTTGGTGGCCATGCTTCTGTTTTGGGCTACAAGTCAACTGATTTAGCCCCGATGGGACAGACCTTTCGGAAAGGATCCCAACAATATCGTCGGGATTGAGAGGCGCTAGCCGTGCCCCTCCCCCCCCCCGGCCCAGCGCTGGAGGAGCAGAGCGTGGTTTTGGTGACATCAAAATTCTCTTTTGAGGGCAAGTGGAGGGCCACCCTGAAAAAAAAAACTTGATAAAAATGTTAATAAAAATTTAAAATGGAAAAAAAAAAAATTATTTTATTTTTACTTACCAGAAATGGCTGTTGCTAGGCAGATCGTCCTAATCTGCCTCTTCCTGTTCCGTGGAGCTGTTCTGTCTTCTGCTCCTAGCGCCGTCTTCTAGTGAATGAGGCGCGGTGTGTTATGGGAACTGTGTGTCCCACAACACAGAGCGTTCCCCATTACAAAGCGCCGCGCGACGACTCGCGCATGCGCAGTAGAAAACGGGCATCGATCGCTGCCCGTTTCCCTTACTGAGGATGGCGGCCCTGGGACCGGAGTGCGGGCGCCCCTGGGAGAGTAAGTGTACTTATTACAAGTCAGCAGCTACTTTTTTTTTAGCTGAAACACTGCTTTAAAGCGGAAGTAAACCCATCGATAAAACAGTTTAACCTCTTGCTTCCTGGGCACTTAAACCCCCCTTTTCCTGCCCAGACCAATTTTTAGCTTTTAGCGCTGTCGCACTTTGAATGACAATTGCGCGGTCATGCTACACTGTACCCAAATTTAATTTGTATCATTTTTTTCACAGAAATAGAGATTTCTTTTGGGTGGTATTTAATCACCACCTGGGTTTTTATTTTTTGTGCAAAACAAACAAAAAAAGACAAATAAAAAAAAAAAAGTTTCATAGTTTGTTATAACATTTTGAAAACAGGTAATTTTTCTCCTTCATTGATATTCGCTGATGAGGCTGCACTGATGGGCACCAAAAGAAATCTCTATTTCTGTGAAAAAAATGATACAAATTAAATTTGGGTACAGTTTAGGCACTGATGGGCTGCACTTATGGGCACAGATACGGTGACACTGATAGGCACCGATAAGATGGCACTGGTAGGTGGCACTGATGGGCACTGGTAGGTGGAACTGATGGGCACTGGTAGGTGGCACTGATGGGCACTGGTAGGTGGCACTGATCAGCACTGGTAGGTGGTATTGATAGGCAGCACTGGTGATGAGGCACTGATTGGTGACATTTATAGGTGGCACTGATAGGTGACACTGTGGGCACTGGTAGGTGGTACAGATGGGCACAGAAGCCTCTGCAGAGGCTCTCCATGATCAGGACTGATGTCCCTCTCACAGCCTCCGGTGATCGGCTTTTTTTTCCTCCTCACGCTACCAGCTGTTTCCATAACATGATCAGCTGTCATTGGCAAGGTAAGGGGCCGGGATCGACCACTTACTCCGATCTGTGATTAGCCGCATCTCATAGATTCTCTGATCACAGAAGGCGTCACACGCGCCCTGCAGGGGGCACGCAGGCCGCTTGAGCACGGGAGGACGTCTATGGACGCCCTCCCAGCAAATTAGGTCCACGCTGCAGCCATCTTTCGGTTATAGCGCGGACGGGAGGTGGTTAAAAAAAAAACAGTTGCATTTCCTAACTAAATCATTAGTTTTCAAAATTTCCAACATGTCCGATTACTCGAATTCGATGGCCGCACAAAAATCGCCTGTTGCTGCAGCCCCACTAATGGTGCGAAATACAAACGAAAACTCTTAGATAAGATTTTCGAAAGAAAATTCTTTCGAAATTGGACCCAATGTATGGCCTGCCTAAGTCAGGCAACAAAGTTGTATTGTAGAAAATCTTCGCACGCAGCTTATTTATGCCCAGCAGGTAGGCACACCCATCCGTGGGGCCATTCATGAACCGTGACAGCAGAAGATTTGAAGATGCCGACTGCGTCTGCAGCGAGGAGCGAAAATGCTACCTGGCCAGTCCACACCCAAAGAGGGGGGGGGGGGGCTTCCTGAAGAGAGGTAGTCCCTGCACTGCCCCTACTCCACTGGAACCTTTCCCTACCTCTAAGCATTGTCCCTATCAGACGGAGATCCTGTCCCTACACTTGCCATTTACATAAAGTGCGCCAAACCTGGCAACTGGAGTCTTGAATGGAGTCTGCCTGACCCAAGATGGCTGCAAAAGGTCACATGGGGTGCCAGCATCCAATCAGACAGCTACCTGTGACCGCAGGAAGTCCTAGAGGAACCCAATTCCTCACAACTTCCATCCCCTTCTGCATTGTGGCTTCAGCCGAGCGACACCTGCAGTGGAGAGTACAAGGGTGCACATTGACATGTAGAATCATCCCTAAAGAACGGGGAACCTATAGAGGGAGCAGGAGTTGTGCCTCTGAGGGTACCTATAGATGAGAGGCAGAAGGGTTGGGTCAAGAGTGGTGCTGGATCTGAGTGATGTCTGGATACTTGGTGGTATTTCAGTATAACCGTGAAATAGGGGAGTAGTCCAATGGAGTGATGGATTCCGGGGGGTGGGTTAGCGCCCCAAATGGGAATGTCATCTGATGTGAACGTTTTTTTTAGTAGGTGGCTCCAATAAACACATACACAGGGGCCAAATTGGGTCCTTGTAAAGAAAAAAAAAAGTAATTGTGCGTACAAAAAGGAGCACCAGACCAATGTTAAGGCCCCCTCCCCCCTTCCTTCCACAACCCTCTCACCTATTCAGAAGTTTTTCCAAAAAAAAAAAAAACTTTTTTTTTTTTTTATACTTTCCTAACTTTGGTTTCTGTATCCCTCACTACCAGGAATGGCCTGTGTCTGCAGCAACCATTCGGCCCTTTTTGCAAAGTCATCACGATGCTGCACCACACGTTAGCCAATAACCCTCTTTCTCTGCAGTGAAAAAGAAAAGATAGAAGATTTAGGATCCGGCATGTCACTTGACCATGGATTTGAGTGAGTATTTGGGGATTCAATTTTTTTTTTAAATGGGTTTGATAGGGAAACGAACGAGGGGGGAGGGGGAGATGGGTGGAGTTTTTTTTTAAATAAATATGATATGTGAAAGGTGTGGGGGGGGGGGGGCATTTGTATTCAGCCCCCTTTACTCTGATACCCCCAACTAAAATCTAGTGGAACCAATTGCCTTCAGAAATCACCTTATTAGAAAATAGAGTCCAAGGAACACACCAGACAGGTCAGGGATAAAGTTGTGGAGAAGTATAAAGCAGGGTTAGGTTATAAATAAAAAATCTCCCAAGCTTTGAACATCTCACGGAGCTCTGTTCAATCCATCATCGGAAAATGGAAAGAGTATGGCACAACCGCAAACCTACCAAGACATGAACGTCCACCTAAACTGACCGGCCGGGCAAGGAGAGCATTCATCAGAGAAGAGCCAAGAGGTCCATGGTAACTCTGGAGGAGCTGCAGAGATCCACAGCTCAGGGGGGAGAATCTGTCCACAGGACAACTATTAGTCGTGTTCTCCACAAATCTGCCCTTTATGGAAGAGTGACGAGAAGAAAGACATTGGAGAAAGAAAGTCATAAGAAGTCCTGTTTGTAGTTTGTGAGAAGCCATGTGGAGGACACAGCAAACATGTGGAAGAAGGTGATCTGGTCAGATGAGACCAACATTAAACTTTTTGGCCTAAAAGCAAAACGCTATGTGTGGGGGAAAACTAACACTGCACATCACCCTGAACACACCATCCCCACCGTGAAACATGGTGGTGGCAGCATCATGTTGTGGGGATGCTTTTCTTCAGCAGGGACAGGGAAGCTGGTCAGAGTTGATGGGAAGATGGATGGAGCCAAATACAGGATAATCTTAGAATAAAAACGGTTAGAGTCTGCAAAAGACTTGAGACTGGGGCGGAGGTTCACCTTCCAGCAGGACAACGACCCAAAACATACATCCAGAGCTACAATGGAATGGTTTAGATCAAAGCATATTCATGTGTTAGAATGGCCCAGTCACAGTCCAGACCTAAATCACATTGAGAATCTGTGGCAAGACTTGAAAATTGCTTCACAGACACTCTCCATCCAATCTGACAGAGCTTGAGCTCATTTGCAAAGAAAAATGGGCAAAAATGTCCTCTCTACATGTGCAAAGCTGGTAGAGACATCCCCAAAAAGACTTGTAGAGAAAGGGGGTTCTACAAAGTATTGACTCCGGGGGGGGGGGCATACAAATGCCCCCCCCCCCCACACTTTTCACATATTTATTTGTATCATTTATCATTTTCCTTCCACTTCACAATTATGTGCCACTTTGTGTTGGTCTATCACATAAAATCCCAATAAAATACATTTACGTTTTTTGGTTGTAACATGACGAGATGTGGAAAATTTCAAGGGGTATGTGTCAGAAACCATGAAATCGGGCCGAGCCAGAAGTACAGTTAAATTACACTCGTTTAATAATACAAAAATAAAATAAATAAATAATAAAAGTAAAAAGAACAAACTTAGTCAAAACATAGCCAGAGTTCAGTAACCGGAACGGATAGTCAGCCAAGCCAGAAGTCGGGGATCAATGTAGTGGAACAGCAAGCAGGATCTGAATGAATGAATGACTTGTAAAGCGCTACCTATGCGAACTGAATCGCCTCAGGGCGCTTTTTGCCACTGGTGTCCATCTGTGGTATAGTGCGGCCCTTGCCCTGTGGGGTCCTGGAGCCAGAAGGGATGTCAACAAAGAAAGCCTTGAACAGGATCACAGGAGACAGTTTCTGTGATGTGACCAAGGTCGAAGGCAGCGATCCTCTGGACTGGACGGCTTAAGTAGGCAGGACTGACGAGCAGGATATCATCAACAGCTGAGTAACTGTGGAGAGATAAGAGCTGGCAATTAGCTGACAGCTGAGCGGCCAGCTCAGAGAAGGAAGGCTGAGCCCAGCCCTGACAGTATGAATACTTTTTCAACCCTCTGTACCTATCCTATCAACAAGTTCTTTTGCACTGGGGCAGAACTGATCAGATTTGCTGGTGCTACTTCTCCTTCCCCTAGTCCGAGCTCTGCTGTACGGGGACTGATACCAAATCAGATTTAGGTACTTGCGCTATTTGCATTAACAAAAATAGGTTTGCTGATGTAATGAATTCAGAGGTGCGATCAGTTGTGTTTTATCATATCTGCCTGGAGTGAAGGAAGGCGGTTACGGGGGTCCCAGCCTGGTTCTTTGCAGGGTCCAGTTTGCTCCACAACCACAGGTGCGCGCTGTGTGGCAGATGGCGAACGTTAATGATAAATTCCTCCCAGATTCCGACTCCGGGAAGATTTTTCCTCTACTAACCCAATCATATCTGATTATCAGCAGAGGACTTGTTATGGCTGACACCTCGCTGGCATTATCTGTTCTTGTACTCATGAAAAGTTCATTTCACTAGAAGATGGGAAGGGGGGGGGGGGGGGGTGGGGGAATCTGTCCTTTTTGTAACCTGATATGCATAACTCATACATATTAGAGGCGATCGTCTCTCTCTGCCGTACCCGAGCAATAAATCTTGTAAGAAACGAGGGAATAGTGTCCCAGCAGCCTGTCATGGCAATCTAGCTGTCCTTTTTTTTTTTCAGTAGGAAGTTTGTAGCTCGGTATTAATCATGTCTTACAAAAAGATGAGCGCCACCGGCCTGAATAGGCAACGTGGTTTTGTTGTTCCTTTTTGTTACGGGGTTTATAGATTACTGGCTGAGTGTTCCAATTTGGGGTCGTCCATTGAGAAAAGAGAGGACTGGATATGACCCGGGGACAAAATCCGAATGATAACATAGAGATTTGATGTATTTGTAGCAACATGCCGCTCGTTCTAGCACCGCATTGTACTACCACAGGCATTCCCAGGCCACCAGTACAGGGCATCCGGAAAGTTTTCCACATTTTGTTATGTTACAGCCTTATTCCCAAATGGATTAAGTTCATTATTTTCCTCAAAATTCTACAAACAATCCCCCATAATGACAACGTGAAAGAAGTTCTATTGAAATCTTTGCAAATGTATTAAAAATAAAAAACGTAAACAATCCCATGTACATAAGTATCACAGGCTCCTCCCGTGTACACAAGTATCACAGGCTCCTCCCGTGTACACAAGTATCACAGGCTCCTCCCGTGTACACAAGTATCACAGGCTCCTCCCGTGTACACAAGTATCACAGGCTCCTCCCATGTACACAAGTATCTCAGGCTCCTCCCGTGCACATAAGTATCACAGGCTCCTCCCGTGCACATAAGTATCTCAGGCTCCTCCCGTGCACATACGTTTCACAGGCTCCTCCCATGTACATAAGTTTCACAGGCTCCTCCCATGTACATAAGTTTCACAGGCTCCTCCCATGTACATAAGTATCACAGACTCCTCCCATGCACATAAGTATCACAGACTCCTCCCATGCACATAAGTATCACAGACTCCTCCCATGTACATAAGTATCACAGACTCCTCCCATGTACATAAGTATCACAGGCTCCTCCCATGTACATAAGTATCACAGACTCCTCCCATGTACATAAGTATCACAGCCTTTGCTCAATACTTTGGTGAAGCTCCTTTGGCACCAATTACAGCCTCAAGTCTTGTTGAGTATGAGGCTACAAGCTAGGCACTCCTATTTCCGTTCTTCTTTGCAGGAACCTCTCAAGCTCCATCAGGTTGGGTGGGGAGCGTCGGTGCACAGCCATTTTCAGATCTCCCCAGAGATGTTCAATTGGGTTCAAGTCTGGGCTCTGGCTGGGCCACTCAAGGACATTCGCAGAGCTGTCCTGTAGCCACTCCTTTGTTATTTTTGGTGTGTGCTTAGGGTCGTTGTCCTGTTGGGAGATGAACCTTCGCACCAGTCTGAGGTCCCGAGCACTCTGGAGCTGGTTTTCATCAAGGATGTCTCTGTACATTGCTGCATTCATCTTTTCCTCAATCCTGATTAGTCTTTCAGTTCCTGCCTCTGAAAAACATCCCCACAGCATAATGCTGCCACCACCATGCTTCACTGTAGGGATGGTATTGGCCAGGTGATGAGCGGTGCCTGGTTTCCTCCAGACATGATGCTTTCCATTCAGGCCAAAGAGTTCAATCTTCGTTTAATTGGACCAAAGAATTTTGTTTCTCATGGTCTGAGAGTCTTTCAGGTGCCTTTTGGCAAACTCCAGGTGGGCTGTCATGTGCCTTTTCCTGAGGAGTGGCTTCCGTCTGGCCACTCTACCATACAGGCCTGATTGGTGGAGGGCTGCAGAGATGGTTGTTCTTATGGAAGGTTCTCCTCTCTCCACAGAGAAACACTGGAGCTCTGTCAGAGTGACCATCGGGTTCTTGGTCACCTCCCTGACTAAGGCCCTTCTCCCCCGATCTCTCAGTTTGGCCGGTCGGCCCCCTCTCAAAATAGTTCTGGTGATTCAAAACTTCTTCCATTTACGGATGATGGACCTACAATGCTGCAGAAATGTTTCTGTACCCCTTCCCCAGATCTGTGCCTCCATACAATCCTGTCTTGGAGGTATACAGACATCTCCATGGTTTGGTTTGTGCTCTGACATGCACTGATAACTGTGGGACCTTCTATAGACAGGCGTGTGCCTTTCTAAATCATGTCCAATTAACTGAATTTACCACAGGTGGACTCCAATCAAGTTGTAGAAACATCTCAAGGATGTTTAGTGGAAACAGGAGGCACCTGAGATCAATTCTGAGTGTCATGGCAAAGGCTGTGATACTTATGTACATGGGAGGAGCCTGTGATACTTATGTACATGGGAGGAGTCTGCGATACTTATGTACATGGGAGGAGTCTGTGATATTTATGTACATGGGAGGAGTCTGTGATACTTATGTACATGGGAGGAGTCTGCGATACTTATGTACATGGGAGGAGTCTGTGATACTTCTGTACATGGGAGGAGCCTGTGATACTTCTGTACATGGGAGGAATCTGTAATAGTTATGTACATGGGATTTTTTTTCATTTTTAATCCTTAGTAGCACATTCATTTTTAGCACACTCACTCGGCCCAGCCATGAGAATGTTGCCCTGTCCCATTTTTGTAGGTCCGCCCTTATGGTGGAGAGTAATGGGGTATAATTTGAGGTATCTAGTTGAGAACAATGAGGTGGAAGGTGGATACCCAAGTATTTCAAGGAGGATTGCAGTAGTGTTCATAGGTCCCCAGAGATATTCAGGTAGGATCTCTGACTTATTTTAATTAATTTTAAGATTTGATATCTCGTTAAAGTCCCGCAACTCTGCCATGCCATTGGGAAGGGAAATCAGCAGATCCAAAATATAAAACAGAACACCATCTGCATAATAATATAATAATTTGTGCTCCACAGACCCTACACACAACCCCTTAATATTGGGATTTAAGCATATCCTATTAAGCAGTGGCGGAACTACCAGGGTCGCAGCAGTCGCACTTGCGACTGGGCCCTGGAGCTCGCCGCTATGGGTGGGGGCCCCCGCCTGCCCGTTCTCCGCTCTTAGGGGCCGCCCGCCGCCCGCCCGCACTCAGGGGCTGCCCGCCCTCCACTCTTAGGGGCCGCCCGCCCTCCACTCTTAGGGGCCACCCGCCCGCCCTCCCCTCTTAGGTGCCGCCCGCCGCCCGTCCGATCTCAGGGGCCGCCCGCCGCCTGCTCTCAGGGGCCGCCCGCCCTCCACTCTCTAAGGTCCCGCTCGCTCTCAGGGGCCGCCCGCCCTCCACTCTCTAAGGTGCCGCCCGCCGCCCGCCCGCTCTCAGGGGCCGCCCGCCCTCCACTCTCTAAGGTCCCGCTCGCTCTCAGGGGCCGCCCGCCCTCCACTCTCTAAGGTCCCGCTCGCCCGCTCTCAGGGGCCGCCCGCCCTCCACTCTCTAAGGTGCCGCCCGCCCGCTCTCAGGGGCCGCCCGCCCTCCACTCTCTAAGGTGCCGCCCCCCCCGCTCTCAGGGGCCGCCCGCTCTCCACCGTTTTGGCTGTCCATTTGTCCCACCACGGGACACCATGTAGGGAGGCAGACGCTGGAGTGAAGGGGGAGGAGCTCTCCCCTCTGCACAAGACCCCATGACATAAGAGCATCCCAGGCAGAAGGAAGTCATGATGAAGGGGACGGAATCAACTGACAAAGTAAGTGACACATTTTCAGTGCAACTGATCCCAACCTCTGCCTCTTACTGACCAGTGACCACCACCACAGATCTCATCCCTATCCCCCCAAGGGATAGGGATGAGATCTGTGGTGGTGGTGGGATGGGGTCAGTAAGAGGCAGAGGTGGTGGTGGGGGAGGATGGCACTGCCACTGATTCCACCCCTTCTCACCACCACCACTGCCGATGCCACTGATCCCACCCCCCCTCACCACCACCGCCACTGATCCCACCCCCTCACCTCCACCGCCGCCACTGATCCCACCCCCCATCACCACCACCACTGCCACTGATCCCACCCCCCTCACCACTGATCCCACCCTTCCTCACCAATGCCACCGCCACTGATCCCACCCCCTCACCTCTACCACTGCCACTGATCCCACCCCCTCACCACCGCCACTGATCCCACCCCCCTCACCACCACCACTGCCACTGATCCCACCCCCCCTCACCACTGCCACTGATCCCACCCCCTTCACCACCGCCACTGATCCCACCCTCCCTCGCCACCGCCACTGATCCCACCCCCCTCACCACTGATCCCACCCTTCCTCACCAATGCCACTGGTCCCACCCCCTCTCCACCCCCACTGCTGCAACTGATCCCACCACCGCCACTGATCCCACCCCCCCTCACCGCCACCTCTGATCCTACCCCCACTCACCACTGCCACTGCTATAACCCCCTCAACAGCACCACTGATCACATCCCTCCACCACTGCTGCCACTTATCCCATCCACCCCACCACCACCGCTGCCACTCATCCCATCCCATTCCCCATCACTGCCACCACCGCTAGCTGCCACTTATCCGAGCCCCATGCTCCAGGGGGCCCATGCCTCACCCCTGTACACCTGGATAGGAGGGGCGGAAGGGGCGGCATATAGATGATCCTCCATTGTCCTCCTGCAGTTACTGAAAGCCTACTTCTCCTCTCCCTCCCACCGATATTCAGAGGCTAGAGAAAGACAATGGAGGGGATTGGTTCCTCTATATGCCGCCCCCGCTGCTCCTCCTATCCAGGTGAACAAGGGTGACACATGGGCCCCTGAAGCATGGGGCTGGGTCGCCCCGGGGGTCATGGGGGCCCTTCATGGTTTCTTGCGCCGGGGCCCTGAAGGTTCTAGTTACGCCTCTGCTATTAAGCATAGGTTCAAGGATGAGTGCAAATATGAGGGGGGAAAGTGGACATCCCTGTCTCGTTCCATTACAGATAGGGAACGAGCCAGAAAGTACTCCATTCACTCTAACTCGGGCCGCTGGGGAACCATAAAGTGATGCCATCCAGGTGAGCATGTTGGGGCCAAGGCCTAATTTGGTCAGAACAGCCCAGGGAAATATCCAGTCCACCCTGTCAAATGCTTTTTCAGCATTTGTGGAGAGTAAGAGACCGGGTGGCTGGTCAGTCTGTAGTCGGGCCCAATAGATCAACTGGATGGCACGGTTGGAATTATCCCTGGCTTCTTTTCCCGTAATAAAACCCATCTGGTCCGGGTGAATAACTGTGGGCAGTGTAGCAACTTCTTCTTTTACCTCTTTTGGTCTGAGAACCTCCAGTAAGTAAGCTTCCGGGTATCTGTGGAGAGATGGCTGCGGCTAGAGGGGGAGACGAGGACGGCTTCGGGGGCCCCGATCTAAGGTAAGTGATGCATAATGAGCTAGTATGCTAGTCATACTATGGCTTTGTCTTGCAGGTGGTTTAAAAAAAAAAAAAAAAAAAGGGTTTACTAACACTTTAAAGTATCAGTTCTTTCAGCTCCACTACAACTGCTCCTTGAAGTTCTTCAATACTGAGCTCCTGGTCTCTCAAAGTTGATCCGGGGGAAATCTGATAGCCTCTCGGGGGATCAGGAAGGAATTTTTTTCCCTGCTTTAGCAAATTGGATCATGCCCTGCTGGGGTTTTTCGCATTCCTCTGGATCAACTGTGGGTATAGAATTGGGTATATGGGATTGTATGATATTTTTTTGTTTTTTTGTGGTTGAACTGGATGGACTTGTGTTTTTTTTCAACCTGACTAACTATGTAACAGTTCCTAACTTAATGTATCAGTTCTTTCAGCTCCACTACAACTGCTCCTTGTAGTTCTTCAATACCGAGCTCCTGGTCTCTCACTAGACCCACTGATTCACTGACTCTGAATCCCTTGAGCTCCTCCAAGGTTGGCGGTGGTATCTCCCTCAAGCGTCACCCATGCTTCTCTGCTGGGTCCCTAGCTTGGCACTCCAGATACTTCTCAAGTTTCACCCCTGCTAACCTGCTCGGTCCCTGGCTTGACACACAAGGCTGCTCTGCAAGTGTCTCCTCCACTGGTTGAGTCCCTGACTTTATCACTGCCTGAAGTTTCCCGATTCTCCACCCTCCCCTTTCCTGAGAATATGGTTCCGGTACTTGACACAGTTACTCACTGTGGTCCCTGGTAAAGGCGATTGGCCCCTTCCTGGTGGCAACTTCCCTTCTCCCTCGGGTTCTCCGGGCCGAGAGAACTGTCACTTTTGGTTGGACTGCGAGCCGCAGTCCCAACCCTGCGATGTTTTCTTACTTCTGGATAGGCCCTCACACAGTCTGGCAGCCAGATGCCCCCGGGATAGGCTCAATCTCCGGCCTAGCAGCCCGGGGAAGACGACACATGTCCACCCAGGGTGGCACAGAACAGTGGTCACCTGACCTCACCCGAATATATAGGCTCTCCCAGCAGGCCAAGGGATTAAAGAAAACGCCTGCCCATTGGCTGGGACCACATACCCATAACGATGCATACTAGCTCATTATGCCTTTGTCTTGCAGGGTTTGTTTTTTTTTGTTTTGTTTTGTTTTTTCTGAGGTTTACAACCACTTTAAGAGCCGGTTCACACCAGGGCGACTCAGGATCTGACTTCAGGTCGCCCCGAGACGCCCCAAGTCACCCCAAGTTGCCCCCAAGTCGCGCTGTAATGTTAGCCTATGGAGCCGTCTTTATGCACACTACAGAAGTCGCTCCGACTTCAAAAAAGGCTCCTTGTAGTTCTTCAATACCGAGCTCCTGGTCTCTCACTAGACCCACTGATTCACTGACTCTGAATCCCTTGAGCTCCTCCAAGGTTGGCGGTGGTATCTCCCTCAAGCGTCACCCATGCTTCTCTGCTGGGTCCCTAGCTTGGCACTCCAGATACTTCTCAAGTTTCACCCCTGCTAACCTGCTCGGTCCCTGGCTTGACACACAAGGCTGCTCTGCAAGTGTCTCCTCCACTGGTTGAGTCCCTGACTTTATCACTGCCTGAAGTTTCCCGATTCTCCACCCTCCCCTTTCCTGAGAATATGGTTCCGGTACTTGACACAGTTACTCACTGTGGTCCCTGGTAAAGGCGATTGGCCCCTTCCTGGTGGCAACTTCCCTTCTCCCTCGGGTTCTCCGGGCCGAGAGAACTGTCACTTTTGGTTGGACTGCGAGCCGCAGTCCCAACCCTGCGATGTTTTCTTACTTCTGGATAGGCCCTCACACAGTCTGGCAGCCAGATGCCCCCGGGATAGGCTCAATCTCCGGCCTAGCAGCCCGGGGAAGACGACACATGTCCACCCAGGGTGGCACAGAACAGTGGTCACCTGACCTCACCCGAATATATAGGCTCTCCCAGCAGGCCAAGGGATTAAAGAAAACGCCTGCCCATTGGCTGGGACCACATACCCATAACGATGCATACTAGCTCATTATGCCTTTGTCTTGCAGGGTTTGTTTTTTTTTTTGTTTTGTTTTGTTTTTTCTGAGGTTTACAACCACTTTAAGAGCCGGTTCACACCAGGGCGACTCAGGATCCGACTTCAGTTCGCCCCGAGACGCCCCAAGTCACCCCAAGTTGCCCCCAAGTCGCGCTGTAATGTTAGCCTATGGAGCCGTCTTTATGCACACTACAGAAGTCGCTCCGACTTCAAAAAAGGTTCCTGTACTACTTGAAAACGACTTCTAGGTGACTTGTATCCATTGAGTTCAATGGAAGTCGCCTGCATGTCGGATCCCTGTTCATTTTGACCATCTCCTTCAGGCAAGTTCACAGGAAGTACAAAGGAATTTAACCCGGGTTGCCTTGAAATTGCCTCGAAGTTGCCTTGCTGTTGCCTCGGAGTTGCCTTGCCGTTGCCTCGGAGTTGCCTTGCCGTTGCCTCGAAGTTGCCTGGCAAAGTCGTGCCGACTTTGTGGTCGCTGTAGTGTGAACCGGCACTAAGAGAACCTGTACATAAAGAAAACTTTCTTTCCCCCGTTACTAACTTTAAATATACAGAACTAGTCAGAACTCCTTCATCTTGTTCCAGGTCAAGGCCTCAATGTCGTGTAGTAAATAGATCACCCTGACAGCCAGGCATCTTGCATTTTCAGAAGTAGCGGCCATCTTCTCTAACAGGTTTCCTCTAAGAAGTGGAAGAAAGCGCTCCCCCCCTGCGCCGATGCAGCACGTACATTTGTGTCAATTATTCAGAGTTTCTGTTTCACACGCAGACCGTAAAAGTGGTTTATACCTTCTCTGCTGACAAGGAAAACTGCGAGCTGAACATCAATTGATTTCTCAAGTCCAAGCTCGGTGTAACTACATTACTGCCAGATAAATCCCCAACTTCCCCGCAGTTGGGAAAATAAACACTCCATCACTGCTTCACCTCCACTTTTTTTGTTTCTTTAGGAGAAATTCTGGTTCGAACAAAACTTTTTTTCTTTCGCTCCAAACGGCAGAGCTGATTAGATGTCTTCGGCTCCTCTCACACCCGGCTGGTGCATTGCGGTGCGATATTTCATGCGCTAACGTGTGTTAAGGAAGCTCATTTGTTTTGTTTGGACGGCCAAAGCAAGGACGTGAATCTTTTGGGTTTTTTTTTTTTTCTTTAGCTGCTTCAATACTGGGCACTTTTACCCCCTTCGTGCCCAGGCCAATAATGACAATTGCGTGGTCATGCAACACTGTACCAAAATTAAAAATTTTTATAATTCGTTTCACACAAATAGAGATTTCTTTTGCTGGTATATAATCACAGCTGGGAGTTTTGTTTTTTGCGTAAAATAAAAATTGTAAAAAGACCGAAAAGTTTAAAAAAATGTTTTTCTTAATTTCTCTCAAAAAATGTAAATAAGAAATGTTTTTCCTTTACTGATGTGCGCTGATAAGTCTGCACTGATAGGCACTGATGAGGTGGTGCTGATAAGGAGGCACTAATGCCGCACTGATAGGCGGCACTTATGGGCAATTACAGGCAGCATGGATAGGCAGCATTGATGAGCAGGCAATGATGGGCACTGAAAGGCAACACTGGCTTGCATTTCTAATGGGCATAGATTGGCATCGCTAATGGGCACAAATTGGAATCACTTCTAGGCACAGATTGGAATCACTTCTGGCCACTGATTGGCATCACTAATGGGCCCAAATTGGAATCACTTCTAGGCACAGATTGGAATCACTTCTGGCCACTGATTGGCATCGCTAATGGGCACAAATTGGAATCACTTCTAGGCACAGATTGGAATCACTTCTGGCCACTGATTGGCATCACTAATGGGCACAAATTGGAATCACTTCTATGCACAGGTTGGCATCACTAATGGGCACACATTGGAATCACTTCTGGGCACTGATTGGCATTACTAATGGGCACTGATTGGCATCACTAATGGGCACAAATTGGAATCACTTCTGGGCACTGATTGGCATCACTAATGGGCACAAATTGCAATCACTTCTGGGCACTGATTGGCATCACTAATGGGCACAAATTGGAATCACTTCTGGGCACTGATTGGCATCACTAATGGGCACAAATTGGAATCACTTCTGGGCACTGATTGGCATCACTAATGGGCCCAAATTGGCATCACTTCTGGGCACTTATTGGCATCACTTCTGGACACTTATTGGCATCACTAATGGGCACAAATTGGCATCACTTCTGGGCACTTATTGGCATCACTTCTGGACACTTATTGGAATCACTAATGGGCCCAAATTGGAATCACGTCTAGGCACAGATTGGAATCACTTCTGGGCACTGACTGGCATCACTTCTGGGCACTGACTGGCATCACTAATGGACACTGCTTGGAATGACTTCTGGGCACTGCTTGGCATCACTTCTGGGCACTGAATGGCATCACTGCTGGGCACTGTTGGGGCTGCACTGATAATCAATGCCCTGATTATCTGTACAGGTCCTATCTGTGAGGAGATGCCGCTGATCTGCTTTTCTCTTCCCACACGCTGTCAGTGTGAGGCGAGGAGAGCCGATTACTGGGACTTCCGCGTTTACATGTGAATGAACTGTGATTGCACACAGCGGATCACATGGGCAAAGAGCCTCGTCATCGGCTCTTTACCGAGATTGGGGTCACGCCGTGTTCCAGGGACACATCGCACCCACGATCACCGTGCTGCGGGAGCGCGTGAGACTGGGGTGATGTCATCCCAGAACGAAAGAGGAGTTGGAGAGATAGTTAATGCCGTGTATCCCATCGCTTAGAGAGGTCCATCTGGGTGTTGTGATGTGCTGGAACGTGTGCGTTAATAAAGACCGCGCACTTTCTGGCACTTTTTGTTTATATGTAGCAATCAGTTTTGTTTTTTTGCTAGAAAATTACTGGAATCCCCAAACATTATATATTTTTTAAAGCAGAGGTCCTATAGAATAAATGAGTGGGTTTTGCCATTTTTTATGTCACATGGTATTTGCGCAGCGGTTTTCCAATCGCAATTTTTGTGGGGGAAATAAAATGTAATGCAAAAAAGAAAAAACCCCCACAATACATCACCACCATTTAAAAGATGTTGTTAACCACTTGCCTACCAGGTACTAACACCCCCTTCCTGCCCAGGCCATTTTTCAGCTTTCAGCGCTGTCGCACTTTGAATGACAATTGCGCGGTCATGCTACACTGTACCCAAACTAATTTTTTATCATTTTCTTCACACAAATATAGCTTTCTTTTGGTGTTATTTAATCACTGCTGTTTTTTTTTATTTTTTTACTTTTTTTCTGTCAGTAAATTTTGTAACTAAGTCATTTTTTGCCTTCACTGATGTGCGCTGATGTGGCGGCATTGATGGGCAGTGATAGGCTTAACTGGTGGGCATTGATAAGGTGCCACTTATGGGCACTGATGAGGTGGCATGGATGAGGAGGCACTAATATGCCGCACTGATAAGTGGCACTGATGAGCACTGATAGGCAGCACTGATGGGCACTAATAGGTGGAACTGGTGGGCACTCATAGGCAGCAGCGGCAGGCACTGATAGGCGGCACTGGTGGGCACGGATAGGCGGCATGGATAGGTGGTACAGATGGGCATTGATGGGCGGCACTGATGGGCGACACTGATGGGCATTGATGGACAGTAGTGATGGGCATTGATGGGTGGCACTGATTGCCAGCACTGACTGGCATGGCTAATGACCACTGATTTGTGGCACTTGTGGGCAGTGGTGGGCACTGATTGCTGCCACTGATGGGCATTGCATGCTGGCATTGGTGGGCACTGTATTGTTACACTATATTTATCTATTGTAATCAGGGCACCGATGATCACATCCCTAGATGTCCCTCTGTGACTAGATGCCACTGATCGTCTCTCCTCTCCTCACACTCTCAGTGTGAGGTGAGGAGAGACGATTACTTGCATCTCCGTCCCAGAACAAGAGCCGCACCGCCCCCCCCCCCCCGTCCCCCGTCATTTGACAGTGGACGGGCGGCAACCAGTTAAGCTGAATAAATCGATACCAAACATGCCACGCTTTAAAATTGCGTGTGCCAGTGCAATTGTGATAAACAACGTAAATGTTACTATCCATAGGTGATGATTTGAGCCAGAATTACTGCCCATGATCTGATGTTCGAGGTGATGCACTATAAGCTGCGGCGTCCTTGACAACAGATGAGTCAACAGCTGTCAATGGGTTTCCCCGCTGAAAAAAGTCTAGTGTCTGGTATGGATTTTAAGGGGAACCCCACGCCCCCCCCCCCCCCACGGGGGACAGGGACACTTTACAATTTATTTTAAATTCTTCATTTATTTTATTTTATTTATTTTTATTTATTTTTACGCTGTTGCTTTTAAATTCGTTTTTTTAATCACTTTTATTGCTGTCACAAGGAATTATAAACATTCCCCTTCCGCTGCTTGTAATAGCAATCGAGCGATCCATTGGCTTTTACGGCAATCGGCTCTAAAAAAAACAGTACCAGCTGCAGGCATCATCCGGGTACAACCACTTGAAGTCAAATGGCGTACTAGGTACGTGATTTGGTGGCAAGTGGTTAAAATCAGTGTCTTCCCCCAACGCGATTGTGACACGGTAGTACGGCAATTAGAGGTATAAATCGGGTGTGAGAAGGCAACACTGTGCCCGGTGTACTTTGACGTCTCCCATGTGGTTCCGGTAGATCTCCACCTCTTGAAGGTTGCCTTCTTCTAGTGTAGAAGGAGAACAATCAGTTTTGCTCCGTTCACACAGAACTAATTTATCTTTTTTTTTTTTTTTTTTTATATAAAAACATACTCTCGTGTTTCTATGTTTTGTTTTAATTTTCATAAAAAGAACAGTTATTTCTTAAAAAATGTATTGTGGTTTTCTTATATGGCCAGCATAGGCGTACCGTCTTTTGTTATAAATATGTCCAGATTGTCTACAGACAACCACACAGATCATGGATCATGATTGCTTAGACTCACAAAGTACAACGTTCTTCGTAGGCAGATTGGGGAATCAGAAATTCTGGTTGGATTTTTATTCTATAATATGGGTTAGGCCCTTATCTCCGTCTAACATTTTTTTTCTTTTTGCTTTTCTTATGTGGTACCATCATTACCTTTATATCTTGTTTACACAACCTCACCCCCTCATTCTATAGCCTATGACATTACCCTCCAACTCTGCCTCCTATGACCTCTTCTATCTGACTTCATGACATGTTTTGGAAAGATCATTCAATTCAGTCTTGTGCTTTATGTCGGGCTCTATGCTATGTGTTCTTTCTGCTTAGTAATACCTTTGAACTTCTGCAGCAGAACGATCCATGGCGGAGTTGATGGAGACTGTGTGTCACAATCAGTTTGTCAGAAGTTTTCCAATCACTGTTCAATGTGAGTTCCTACCAAAGACAATTCCTTCACATCAATGCTTAAGGTAAGGCAAGGCAAGGGAACAGTTTTTTTGCCACCAGTAGTTTTTTTTTTTTTTTTAAATGTGTAAAGTCTGTCTACTTCTGAAATAGAAGAACGAGCACATGTATATTTGAGCAGAGATGGTGGCTCTGAGCATAAGAACTAGGCCTGGTCTGCTGGAGACCAGAGTTCAAATCCCAGTGCAAGCCATTGGTGTCCCAGATTCTGTATGTTGTCTTTCATGTGAGGCATCCCACCAGCAAAGTGTGCCATGATGGGGTTATACTGGTACCCAAAAAAGCAATAATTTGTTTATAAAGTTCACTAACCTTTTTTGATAGGAGCTGAGGGTCTACCATGCTTTCTCTCTCTCTCGGGGTCTACAACGCTTTTAAAGTTTTGTGCTCGGGGTCTACACTACGTTCAAGGTTTCGCACTCGGGGTCTACAGCGCTTTGCACTCGGGGTCTTCAACGCGTTCAAGGTTTCGCACTCGGGGTCTTCATTGCGCTTTCAAGGTTTCACACTTGGGGTCTACATCGCTTTCACGGTTTTGCACTCGGGGGTCTACAGCGCTTTCAATTTTTCGCACTCGGGGTCTACAGTGCTTTCACGGTTTCGCACTCGGGGTCTACAGCGCTTTCACGGTTTCGCACTCGGGGTCTACAGCGCTTTCACGGTTTCGCACTCGGGGTCTACAGCGCTTTCACGGTTTTGCACTCGGGGTCTACATCGCTTTCGCACTCGGGGTCTACAGCACTTTCACGGTTTCGCACTCAGGGTCTACAGCGCTTTCATAGTTTTGCACTCGGGGTCTACAGTATTTTCACGGTTTCGCACTCGGGGTCTACAGTATTTTCACGGTTTCGCACTCGGGGTCTACAGTACTTTCACGGTTTCGCACTCGGGGTCTACATCGCTTTCACGGTTTTTGCACTCGGGGGTCTACAGCGCTTTCAATTTTTCGCACTTGGGGTCTACAGCGCTTTCACGGTTTCGCACTCGGGGTCTACAGCGCTTTCACGGTTTCGCACTCGGGGTCTACAGCGCTTTCACGGTTTTGCACTCGGGGTCTACAGCGCTTTCACGGTTTTGCACTCGGGGTCTACAGCGCTTTCAGGGTTTTGCACTCGGGGTCTACAGCGCTTTCACGGTTTCGCATTCGGGGTCTACAGCGCTTTCACGGTTTCGCACTCGGGGTCTACAGCGCTTTCACGGTTTCGCACTCGGGGTCTACAGCGCTTTCACGGTTTTGCACTCGGGGTCTACAGCGCTTTCACGGTTTTGCACTCGGGGTCTACATCGCTTTCGCACTCGGGGTCTACAGCACTTTCACGGTTTCGCACTCAGGGTCTACAGCGCTTTCACGGTTTCGCACTCGGGGTCTACAGCGCTTTCACGGTTTCGCACTTGGGGACTATATGGTTTCATGGATCTGAACCCAGGTCTCATGGCACCCTTGACAGTGCTCCTACTCTTTGAGCCACTTGTCACTGCCTGAGTGTTTGTGTGTTCGTTTTCCTAATTCAGGAGGAAGTAAAAACCATAAAGAAGTAAAAATATGGATACAAGCGTAGGGATTCAAACCTGCATCTCAACAGACAGCACTGAAGTCCTGGTCAATTGCTTAACCCCTGAGCTATTAGGACTTGTGATCAGAAAGCTGGCAAACCATGATTTAGAACATTTAATTTATTCAGGGAAAATAAAACAAAACTGTAAATGTATTAAATGCATGTGTAGGGATTCAAACCCGCAGCTCCACAGACAGCACTGGAGTATAGGCTGATTGCATAACTCCTGAGCCATTTATGCTTGTGAGCTACTTGCTGGTGAAACCTGATTTAGTACGTAAAACGTATTCAAGGACAAATTCTAAAAGTTGAAGGAGATTTGAACCTGTGCTTCTGACCTTCAGAAACTCAGCTGGTTGACTACTAAACCCCTGAGCCAGCCAGACTTTTGAACTACCAAAGCAGTAAAGGAAAACTTAGTAAATAAAATGTAATTAAAGGCACGCACAAATTAAAAAACCTGAGGATTTGAACTTAAACACGTAACAAAGATCTTTGGAAAGTAGGTGGCTTGTTGTTATACTATAACTTTGCTGGGATGGATTTGAATTCAGATCTCATGGTCCCCTGGACAGTGCTCCTATACATTGAGCCACTGCTCCTGCTTCAGTTTTTGGGTGTTAGTTTTCCTATTTCAGGAGAAAAAACACAAAACATAAAGAAGTAATAATATAGACACAAGAGTAGGGACTCAAACCTGCCACACAATGTACAGCACTGAAGTCCTGGTCAACTTGCTTAACCCCTGAGCTATTAGGACTTGTGAACCACAAGCTTTCAAACCATGATTTCGTAAGTGAGATTTTTCAGGGAAAAAAATAAGGTTGTAAAAATATAAAAGCAAAAGTAGGGATTCAAACCTGCAGCTCCAAAGACAGCACTGAAGTGTAGGTTAAGTGCCTAACCCCTGTGCCATTTGTGCTTGCAAGCTACTTAATGGTGAACCATGATGTAGTACGTGAAATGTATTCAAGGACAATTTCAAAATGTTGAATTAGATTTGAACCTTTGCTTCCAACCTTCTATGATCCAGCTAGCTGGCTACTAAACCCCTAAGCCAACCAGACTTTTGTGTTACCCATTCAGTAAATGAAGGCTTAGTAAATAAAAGATAATTAAAGACATGCACAAATTTAAAAAACCTGAGGATTTGACCAATTCAAAAAGAAAGCATGAGATTTGAACCCTTAAATGTAAGAGCACAGAGATAAAGATGAGTGGATGCTCAACCTCCAGACTATCATGCCTTGTGTGCTGGCATGGTGGTAACTCAAGACTTAGTAGATGAAACATGATTAGGGAAATGCACATATTAAAAATATTCAAGATTTGAACCTGCAACTCTAAAAATCCTCTAATTGCATCACCAAGCTGTTAATACCTTGAGCCAACCAGAACATTCAAGATCAGTTCAGAAAATCAAGACTTAGTAAGCAAAATATGATTGGGCCACTTACAAATTAAATGAGAAAAGTTGAGATTTGAACCTATAACTGTAACATTGCTGGGATGATGATGGGTAGACACTAACTCCTAAGCTACCCATATCTTTCTGTAAAATGGCAGTAAATCAAGACTTAGTAAGTGAAATCTGATCAGGTAAATGCATAAATTAAACAAGAAAGCATAAGATTCGAACTGATAACACTAAGAGCGCTGAGATGAAAATCGGTAGCTACTAAACCCCTAAACTATCCTTGGAGCTTGCAGCTCAAGAAATCAGAACTTGGTAAGAGAAGTATGACAAGGAAATGTACAAATTGAAAAAATTCCAAATTCCAAATTCTAACCTTCAACTCTGAAAATGCCAAGAGGGATGTCTGTCTAATAAGCCCCATCAAGACTTAGTAAGCTAAACATGAATAAACTCACAAATTAAATTAGAAAAGTTAAGATATGAACCTATAACTGTAACCCTTCTTGTAATGGATTTGAACCCAGATCTCATGGCCCCCTTTGACAGTGCTCCTATTCTTTGAGCTGTTTGCTGCTGCCTGAGTGTTTGTGTGTTAGATTTCCTAATTCAGGACAAAAAAAAACCCATAAAGAAGTAAAAATATGGATACAAGCGTAAGGATTCAAACCTGCAACTCAACAGACAGCACTGAAGTCCTGGTCAATTGCTTAACCCCTAAGCTATTAGGACTTGTGATCAGAAAGCTGGCAAACCATGATTTAGTACATTAAATTTATTCAGGGAAAAAAAAAGCATAAAGTTGTAAATTTATTAAATGCATGTGTAGGGATTCAAACCCGCAGCTCCATAGTCAGCACTGAAGTATAGGTTGATTGCATAATTCCTGAGCCATTTGTGCTTGTGAGCTATTTGCTGGTGAAACCTGATTTAGTACGTAAAACGTATTCAGGGACAAATTCTAAAAGTTGAAGAAGATTTGAACCTGTGCTTCTGACCTTCAGAAACTCAGCTGGTTGACTACTAAACCCCTGAGCCAGCCAGACTTTTGAGCTACCAAAGCAGTAAAGGAAAGCTTAGTAAATAAAATATAATTAAAGACATGCACAAATTAAAAAACCTAAGGATTTGAACTTAAACACACAACAAAGATCTTTGTAAAGTAGTTGGCTTGTTGTTATGCCTATGAGCTAGCCAGAATTTCAGAAATCAAGTGATCCACAAAATGAAATCAAGACTTGGTAAGCGCAATGTGATCAGGGATCCCACAAATTTAAAAAGGTTCATCTGAGATTCAAACCTATAAGCTAGGTGTGAACATGGCTGATTACCAAACCCCTAAGCCAGCCAAGACTGTTTAAAGACTTAGTAAGGGAAACATGATCAAGGACACACACAAATAACAAAACTTAAGATTCAAACTTACAACACAAAATCTCTAGTCACTAAACCCCTGAGCCAGACAGAACTTTGAGCTTATTGATACTAAATTAAGACTTAGTAAGAGAAAGATAATTAAGGAACACCTACAAATTGAAAAAGAAAGAGTGAGATTTGAACCCTTAATTGTAAGAGCACTGGGATAAAGATGGTGGGATGCCAAACCTCTAGCCTATCCTACTCGTTGAGCTTGTTGTATAGTAAATCAAGACTTAGTAGGTGAAACATGATCAGGGAAATGCACAAATTAAAAATAAAGTCAAGATTTGAACCCGCAACTCTAGGAATCCTCTGATAGCATTAACAAGCTGTTAAACTGGTGAGCTCACCAGAACATTCAAGCCCTGCTCAGAAAATCAAGACTTAGTAAGTGAAATATGATTGGGACACTCACAAACTTAAATAGAAAAGTTGAGATGTGACCTTATACTATAACTTTGCTGGGATGGATTTGAACCCAGATCTCATGGTCCCCTTGACAGTGCTCCTATATATTGAGCCACTGCTGCTGCTTGAGTTATTGTGTGTTAGTTTTCCTATTTCAGGAGAAAAAAAACCCCATAAAGAAGTAAAAATATAGACACAAGAGTAGGGACTCAAACCTGCCACGCAATGGACAGCACTGAAGGCTTGGTCAACTTGCTTAACCCCTGAGCTATTAGGGCTTGTGAACAACAAGCTCTCAAATCATGATTTAGTAAGTGAGATTTATTCAGGGGAAAAAATAAGGTTGTAAAAATATAAAAGCAAAAGTAGGGATTCAAACCTGCAGCTCCAACTGCAGCACTGAAGTGTAGGTTAAGGGCTTAACACCTGAGCCATTTATGCTTGTGAGCTACTTAATGGTGAACCATGATGTAGTATGTGAGATGTATTCAAGGACCATTTCAAAATGTTGAATCAGATTTGAACCATTGCTTCCAACCTTCTATGATCCAGCTAGCTGGCTACTAAACCCCAAAGCCAACCAGACTTTTGTGTTACCCATGCAGTAAATGTAGGCTTAGTAAATAAAAGATAATTAAAGACATGCACACATTTAAAAAACCTGAGGATTTGACCAATTCAAAAAGAAAGCATGAGATTTGAACCCTTAAATGTAAGAGCACAGAGATAATGATGGGTGGATACACAACCTCCAGACTATCATGCCTTGTGTGCTGGCATGGTGGTAACTCAAGACTTAGTAGGTGAAACATGATCAGGGAAATGCACATATTAAACATATGCAAGATTTGAACCTGCAACTCTAAAAATCATCTGATTGCATCACCAAGCTGTTAAACCCTTGAGCCAACCAGAACATTCAAGATCAGTTCAGAAAATCAAGACTTAGTAAGCAAAATATGATTGGGCCACTTACAAATGAAAGTAGAACAGTTGACATTTGAACTGATAACCGTAACGTTGCTGGGGTGAAGATGGGTGGACACTAACTCTTAAGCTACCCATATCTTTCAGAGACATAGCAGTAAATCAAGACTTAGTGAGTGAAACCTGATCAGGTAAATGCATAAATTAAGATATGAACCTATAACTGTAACCCTTCTTGCAATGGATTTGAACCCATATCTCATGGCCCCCTTTGACAGTGCTCCTATTCTTTGAGCTGTTTGCTGCTGCCTGAGTGCTTGCGTGTTAGATTTCCTAATTCAGGAGGAAATAAAAACCCTAAAGAAGTAAAGCTATGGATACAAGTGTAGGGATTCAATCCTGCAACTCAAGAGACAGCACTGAAGTCCTGGTCAATTGCTTAACCCCTGAGCTATTAGGACTTGTGATCAGAAAGCTGGCAAACCATGATTTAGTACATTTAATTTATTCAGGGAAAAAAAAAAGTTGTAAATGTATTAAATGCATGTGTAGGGATTCAAACCCGCAGCTTCATAGTCAGCGCTGGAGTATAGGTTGATTGCATAATTCCTGAGCCATTTGTGCTTGTGAGCTATTTGCTGTTGAAACCTGATTTAGTACGTAAAACGTATTCAGGGACAAATTCTAAAAGTTGAAGAAGATTTGAACCTGTGCTTCTAACCTTCAGAAACTCAGCTGGTTGACTACTAAACCCCTGAGCCAGCCAGACTTTTGAGCTACCAAAGCAGTAAAGGAAAGCTTAGTAAATAAAATATAATTAAAGGCACACACAAATTAAAAAACCTAAGGATTTGAACTTAAACACGTAACAAAGATCTAAAGTAGATCTTAGTAAAGTAGTTGGCTTGTTGTTATGCCTATGAGCTAGCCAGAATTCCAGAAATCAAGATATCCACAAAATGAAATCAAGACTTGGTAAGTGCAATGTGATCAGGGATCCCACAAATTTAAAAAGGTTCATCTGAGATTCAAACCTACAAATCTATAAGCTAGGTGTGAACATGGCTGATTACCAAACCCCTAAGCCATCCAAGCCTGTTTTAAGTCTTAGTAAGGGAAACATGATCAAGGACACACACAAATAACAAAACTTAAAATTCAAACTTACAACACAGTAATCTCTAGTCACTAAACCCATGAGCCAGACAGAACTTTGAGCTTATTGATACTAAATTAAGACTTAGTAAGAGAAAGATAATTAAGGAACACCTACAAATTGAAAAAGAAAGAGTGAGATTTGAACCCTTAATTGTAAGAGCACTGGGATAAAGATGGTGGGATGCCAAACCTCTAGCCTATCCTACTCGTTGAGCTTGTTGTATAGTAAATGAAGACTTAGTAGGTGAAACATGATCAGGGAAATGCACAAATTAAAAAAAAAATTCAAGATTTGAACCCGCAATCCTCTGATAGCATTAACAAGCTGTTAAACTGTTGAGCTCACCAGAACATTCAAGCCCAGCTCAGAAAATCAAGTCTTAGTAAGTGAAATATGATTGGGACACTGACAAACTTAAATAGAAAAGTTGAGATGTGACCTTATACTATAAGTTTGCTGGGATGGATTTGAACCCAGATCTCATGGTTGCCTTGACAGTGCAACTACACATTGAGCCACTTGCTGCTGCTTGAGTTTTTGCGTGTTATGTTTTTTTTTTCTCCTGAAATAGGAAAACTAACGAAGTAAAAATATAGACACAAGAGTAGGGACTCAAACCTGCCACACAATGGACAGCACTGAAGTCCTGATCAAGTTGCTTAACCCCTGAGCTATTAGGACTTGTGAACAACAAGCTGTCAAACCATGATTTAGTAAGTGAGATTTATTCAGGGGGAAAAAATTAGGTTGTAAAAATATAAAAGCAAAAGTAGGGATTCAAACCTGCAGCTCCACAGACAACACTGAAGTGTAGGTTAAGTGCTTAACCTCTGAGCCATTTATGCTTGTAAGCTACTTAATGGTGAACCATGATGTAGCATGTGAAATGTATTCAAGGATCATTTCAAAATGTTGAATCAGATTCACTTTGCTTCCAACCTTCTATGATCCAGCTAGCTGGCTACTAAACCCCTAAGCCAACCATACTTTTGTGTTACCCATGCAGTAAATGAAGGCTTAGTAAAGAAAAGATAATTAAAGACATGCACACATTTAAAAAACCTGAGGATTTGACCAATTCAAAAAGAAAGCATGAGATTTGAACCCTTAAATGTAAGAGCACAGAGATAATGATGGGTGGATACTCAACCTCCAGACTATCATGCCTTGTGTGCTGGCATGGTGGTAACTCAAGATTTAGTAGGTGAAACATGATCAGGGAAATGCACATATTAAACATATTCAAGATTTGAACCCGCAACTCTAGGAATCCTCTGATAGCATCAACAAGCTGTTAAACTGTTGAGCTCACCAGAACATTCAAGCCCAGCTCAGAAAATCAAGACTTAGTAAGCGAAATATGATTGGGACACTGACAAACTTAAATAGAAAAGTTGAGATATGACCTTATACTATAACTTTGCTAGGATGAGTTTGAACCCAGATCTCATGGTCCCCGTGACAGTGCTCCTATACATTGAGACACTTGCTGCTGCTTGAGTTTTGTGGTGTTAGTTTTCCTATTTCAGGAGAAAAAAAAAACATAAAGAAGTAAAAATATAGACACAAGAGTAGGGACTCAAACCTGCCACACAATGTACAGCACTGAAGTCCTGGTCAACTTGCTTAACCCCTGAGCTATTAGGACTTGTGAACAATAAGCTGTCAAACCATGATTTAGTAAGTGAGATTTATTCAGGGAAAAAAATAAGGTTGTAAAAATATAAAAGCAAAAGTAGGGATTCAAACCTGCAGCTCCAAAGACAGCACTGAAGTGTAGGTTAAGTGCTTAACCCCTGAGCCATTTATGCTTGTGAGCTACTTAATGGTGAACCATGATGTAGTACGTGAAATATATTCAAGGACAATTTCAAAATGTTGAATCAGATTTGAATTTTTGCTTTCAACCTTCTATGATCCAGCTAGCTGGCTACTAAACCCCTAAGCCAACCAGACTTTTGTGTTACCCATGCGGTAAATGAAGGCTTAGTAAATAAAAGATAATTAAAGACATGCACATACTAAAAAACCTGAGGATTTGAACTTGTAACAAAGATCTTTGGAAAGTAGTTGGCTTGCTGTTATGCCTATGCGGTGGAGCCCTATGACAGAGATCTAACTCGCTGCGTGGATATGACCACTGATGTAGATGTTACTCTCTCAGCTTTCTCATGTCCATGTGCTTTCAGAAAAGGGTTAGACTCAGGTGACTCAAATACCTATGACCTAACCAGAAATCCGTCTATCCACAAAAGTAAATCAAGACTTAGTAAGTAAAATGTGTTCAGGTATCCCACAAATTTAAAAAAGGTTCATCTGAGATTCAAACCTAAAAATCTATATGTAAGTATAGCTGAATACCAAACCCCTAAGCCATCCAAACACGAGCTCTGAATCAATAATTCAAGACTTTTAAGTGCAACATGATCAAGGACACACACAAATAAAAAAAAAACTAAGACTCAAACTTACAACACAGAAATCTCTGTCTGGTAGCTAGCTATTAAACCCCTGAGCCAGCCAGAATGTTGAGCTTGTTGGTACTAAATTTAGACTTAGAGAAATATAATCCAGAACGCCCACAAATTCAAAAAGAAAGCATGAGATTTGAACCCTTAAATGTAAGAGCACAGAGATAAAGATGGGTGGATGCTCAACCTCCAAACTATCATGCCTTGTGAGCTGGCACGGTGGTAATTCAAGACTCAGTAGGTGAATCATGATCAGGGAAATGCACAAATTAAAATAATTCAAGATTTGAACCTGCAAATCTAAAAATCCTCTGATAGCATCAACGAGCTTTTAAACACTTGAGCCAACCAGAACATTTAAGTTCAAATCAGAAAATCAAGACTTGGTGAGCAAAATATGATTGGGGCACTCACAAATTAAGTTAGAAAAGTTGAGATTTGCACCTATAACTGTAACGGTTCTGGGATGAAGATGGGTGGACACTAACCCCTAAGCTACCCAAACCTTTCAATGACATGGCAGTAAATCAAGACTTAGTAAGTAAACTCTGATCAGGTAAATGCGTAAATTAATTGAGCTGCTCAACAGTAAATCAAGACCTAATTTGTGAAATATGATCAGGAAAATGCACACATTAAAAAATTCCCAAGTACTTCTTGCAATTAACACTTGAAGCCAATCTAGCTTTCATAGATTTGAACTTAGGTCTAGGGCACCCTTGTAAGTTCCCCCTTTTGTTGAGCCACTTAGCTCCACTGGAGGGCTGTCCTGGTAGTTCTCCCATTTCAAGAGGCAAGTGCCATAAAGTTGTAGAAATACAAGTACCAGAACTGAGATTCAAACCTGCAGCTCAAAGGACCACTGGCTAACTGCTTAACGCCAGGTCCAGTATGTTGTATGTGCTTCAACTTGGTAAACCAAGAATTATTAGTTGAAAGTTGATCAGGGATACCCGTAAATTCAAAAGGCACCATGAAATTAAAAGCTTTGATTCTATAAAATTCAGTAAGTCAGCTGTTAAACCCCTAAGCCAGACATTGGATGTGATAGGCAGTAAATCATGATCAGCGACATGCACAAATTCTAAATTTGAACTTGCAACTTGAATTCCTTTATTAGTTAGTTGGATGGCATCTAAGCCATTGAGCCAACTAGATCATTTAAAGCTCCATGCAGTAAATCAAGAATTAGTAAGCTAAACATGATTGGGACATTCACAAATTAAGTTAGAAAATTTGAGATTTGAACCTATAACAGTAGCTTTGCTGGCATGAAGATGGGTGGACACTAACCACTAAGCTACCCAAACCTTTGCTCGATATGGCAATAAATCAAGACTTAGTAAGTGAAATATGATCCGGTAAATGCTCAAATTAAACAAGAAAACATAAGACTCGAGCCAATAATGCTAAGAGCGCTGAGATGAAAATGGGTAGATACTAAACCCCTAAACTATCCAGACCTTGGAGCTTACACATCAGGAATTTAGGACTTAGTAAGTGAAACATGAATGGGACACTTACAAATACACAAAGAAAACCTGAGATTTGATTCTATAATGCTAAGTTTGCTGGGGTGAAGTGGGTGAATACTAACCTTCTATGCTATGCAGGCCTTGGAGCTACTAAACAGTAAATCAAGACCTAGTTTGTGAAATATGATCAGGAACATGCACACATTAAAAAAATCGTACGTCTAGCAATTGAAACTTGAAGGCCATCATGCTTTCATAGATTTGAACTTAGGTCTTACAGGCGTCCTTGTAAGTTCCCCCTTTTATTGAGCCACTTAGATCCACTTGTGGGTCTTTGTGTTAGTTCTCTCATTTCAAGAGGAAAGCACCATAAGGTTGAAAAAAGGCACACACCAGAGTTGGGATTCAAACCTGCAGCTCCATGGATTCCAAGGTAACACTGGCTAACCACTTACCTCTTGAGCCAGCTGGACTTATGATATTTAGCCTGGTAAATCAAGCTTTAGTAAGTGAAATTTGATTAAGGATGCCCATAAATTCATAAAGCTTCTTGAGATTTGATCCTTTGACTCTATAAACTTCAGGAAGTAAGAAGGTCAGCTCTTAAACCCCCTAAGCCAACCAACGCAGCTGGACAGTGAATGTGCTAGGCAGTAAATCCTGATCAGGAACATGCATAAGTTCAAAAAGTCAAGATTAGAATTTGTAACTTTTGTTCCTCTGTCAGTTGGTTTGCTGGCATCTGAGCCATTGAGAACATTGAAGAGACTGCCAATAAATGCCAAGTCTTAGCTTGTAAAAAGTGATCAGGATACACCCAGATATTCAAAAAGGTTATCTGAGATTTGAACTTCCAATGAAAACTGTCTGCTTGTTAATCCCCTGAATCAATCTGACATTTGTGTTGTAAGCCTGTAAATCATAACTCTCTGACTGGAAGATCAGTGGCTGAGCCAGCCAGAACTTTGAATATGAAGACTGTAAATCAAGACTTAGTAATTGAAATGTGACCGGGGAAATGCACAAAAAAAAAAAATCAAGAGTCAAACCTACAACCCTAACCATCTCTGATAGGAAGCTGCCTGCAGTGCCTGGCGGTTAAGAACCTGAGCCAGCTAGAAGAATGAAATTCTGAGCAGTAAAACAAGACTTGGTCTGGCATTTTGTTTGAGCGCTGCTCGTTGTCCATTTTTTTTTTCTGTTTTCTATGTGCTTTATACCTGCTTGGGTCTTGGGTCTGTGTGTTAGTTCTGCTTTGTAATATCTTTGATCTTCTACAGCAGAATGGTCCATAGCAGAGTTGATGGAGATTGTGCGACACAATCGGTTCCTACCAAAAGACAATGCCATCACATCAATGATTAGGGTTTTTCCACCTACCACATAGGAGCTGGTACAGCTGATATTTACAGTAGTGCTGTGAAAGAATTGCAGGTGCTTTTAAGGTTTTCTTAGTTTTATTGTTTTGTGAGTGTGAAATCTGCCTACTGAAATAGAAGAATTAGCCACATAATGTCTGAGATAGGGCTGTGTATTAAGAGCTCTGTTTTTGTGTGCTGGAGACATGAGTTCAAGACCTTGGTGTCCCAGGTATTTTTTTTATGTTCTCTTTCGTGCTATTGGTAGCTCACCAGCAAGGTGTGTGGTTGAGGTTACTGTTCAAAGCATTCTGTACAGGATATACATAAATAAATATTTTTATTTAACTCTCACTGGTATATTTGCTGCTGTGGGGGGTTTAACAGCTTCAGTTTATGATTCTGCACTTGTGCTCTAAAGATGCACCGAGTCTACAGCGCTTTCATAGTTTTGCACTCAGAGTGCAAAATCGTGAAAGTGCTGTAGATTCTGAGTGTGAAACCATGAAAACGCTGTAGATTCCGAGTATGAAAACTCTGTAGACTGCGAGTGCAAAATCATGAAAGTGCTGTAGACTCCGAGTTAGAGCTGCACGATTCTGGGAAAAATGAGAATCACAATTCTTTTGCTTAGAATGAAGATCATGATTCTAAAAAAAAAAAAATAGACTCTGGGTAGCTGATTGTGGTAATATTCATAATATGGGTATGGTAGCACTAGCAAGCTGACTCAGACAGACTGTGGTGGGCAATATTCATAATATATATATATAAGGGACAGTGGTTGCCGTCTTGCCGGTATTTAAAGTCCACTCCTCACATGCCCCCCTTTAATAGCCTGACTGTCATCTGCAAGCAAAGTCTGGGGTAGCTGACTGTGGTAATATTCATAATATAGGTAGCTGACTCAGACTGTGCCTGTGGTAATATTCATAATATATTATAAGGGACAGTGGTTGGTATTTCAGGTCCACTCCGAGTTCTCACATGCCCCCCTTTAGTAGTCTGTATGTTGTACAGTTAGTGGCGGAGGGAAGCTCACTCATGTGTTGGAAATCAGATCCGTGCACACATACACAGTGCGCAGTGTGCACTCACTGATGTGCTGCAGCTGTGTGTGTTCATTTCCCGGCCAAGAGACACTGTACCGCCCATGCCCAGGCATCATCGACATCCAGTGGCGCACCGCATCACGCTCGCTGATGACTGACATCAGTTCCGGTTGCTGACGTCAGTTCCAATATCTGCCATTTGCGTTCCACGCTGGTTACGTGGAACCGGTGGGGATATACTAAAATCGCGGGTCATCCAGCCTGGAGATAGCGGGGGGAGGTTGAATCGAGATCACGATCTTATCTCGATAAATCGTGCAGCACTACTCTGAGTCTACATTGCTTTCATGGTTTTGCACTAGCAGTCTACAGCACTTTTGTGGCTTTGTTTGTGGGGTCTTAAGCACGTTTGGGAATTTGCACTTATAGTCTACTGTGCTTTCTGGATTTGAATTTAGGTCCCATGGCTCACCTTTTCAGTGCCCCCATTCTTTGAGCCGTTTGCCACTTCTGTTTGGCCAACAGAAGGAGCTGAAGCTCCGAGCGCATAGCCTGTTAGTATCTCTTTCTCTTCCTGTGATTAGCTCCCCCGGATGTGTCCCTGTGACCCGTGACGTCACTTCCGTGCGCTTTACGCTGGTTCCTGCTCTTCTCCTGTGGCCACAGGATGCGCTGAGGACCTGCTACCATGACACCACTCACCAGGATCTCCAGGATAATTACATACAGATGAGCCTGTACCCTATCTACTTCTTGTGAGTGTTCATGTTTATTGTGCCCTTAAAAAACAGCTTTACCACTGCACTTAGTTGGCGCTTCCTTTTGTTCTCTCTCCTGAGCCGTTTGCCACTGTCTGAGGAGTTAGTTATTAGCTCTATTTTAGGAAGAAAGAACCATAAAGATGTAAAAAATTTAAACGCAAGAGATGTGTGTCAAACCCGCAGCTTCAAAGACGGCACTGAGTAATTGCTTAAAGTGGAGTTCCACCCCAAAAAAAAAAAAGAAATGTATTAATGTGCTTGAAAAAAAAAAAAAGCAAAAAATAACATTTGGAGAAAAAAGTTTATTTTACTCACCTCTAAATGCCTGTTGCTAGGGGGTCCCTCGTAGTCTGCCTCCTTCGGCGCCTGACGTCACTTCCTCGCCTCTCCCCCCTCCCTCTTGTCAATCATCTGGGACACGTGACCGGTCCCAGATGATTGCGTGGCCAGTAATGCCGCGGCTCGCGCATGCGCAGCCGGGCGCCCGCAGTTATAATGCCGGCGCAGCCGGGCGCCCGCAGTTATAATGCCGGCGCCGCCGAGTGGAGGTGGGGACGAGCGGGGCTAAGATCCCCTGCGTCGCTGGACCCTGGGACAGGTAAGTGTCCGATTATTAAAAGTCAGCAGCTGCAGTATTTGTAGCTGCTGACTTTTAAATATTTTTTTTTTTAAGTGGGAACCCCCGCTTTAACTCCTGAGCCAGATGTTCCTACAAACTTCAAGCTGGTAAACCATGATTTAGTAAGTGAAATTTAATCAGTACCATTCACAAATTTAAAAGGTTGTATGAGATTTGAACCTTTGTTTCTAACCTTCTGGGATTAAGTTGGTTAGCTACTAAAGCCCTGAGGTAGCCAGACCTTTTGCATTCCGTGTAATGCAAAGGTTCTTTTGGGTCTGGTATGGCTTTTGAGGGGAACCCCATGCCAAAATAAAATAAAAATGGCTTACCGCCAGACCCTTATCCGAGCATGCAGCCTGGCAGGTCAGGAAAGGGGGGCGAGCGAGCAACCCCCTCTCCTGAACCATACCAGGCCACATGCCCTCGACATGGGGGGTGGGTTCTTTGGGGGCAGGGCGGCTCTGCCCACCTGGTCCCAAAGCACCTTATTCACAAAAAAAGTGTCAAAAAGTAATAAAAACACAGAGACAGTTTTTGACAATTACTTGATTTGATTTTTTTTCTTTAGAAATTATATTTTTGCTACAGCAGGTTCGTTTTGCTACAGATGCGCCACTTTACAAGCAGACAAGGACCCCCCAGGCACTATATTTAAAGGAATTTTTCATTTTTATTGTTTCACTTTAAGCATCATTAAAATCACTGCTGCAATTTTTTTGCATTGATAAATGTCTCCCAGGGCGGACCCCCATACCCCTTTTATGGCCAATTATCTGCATATAAGTCTTCGAAATGGGCACTTTTGTGTCTTCCTGTTCAGCTCGCATGGACTTCAATGTGGTTTGCCATCCGGGTTAGAACCTTTCCCCGTTTGGGAGTTCTGCTGTGAACGGAACAGAGGGGTGTTTGGCCTATCTCTACTGGTAGGTAGCTGACTAGCTGTTACGGCCATGATCTAGCCAGAACTTCAGCTGTCTATGACAGTAAAGCAAGGCTTAGCAAGCGAAATGTGATGAGGACACCCACCAATTTAAAAAAAGCCCATCTGATATTCAAACTTACAAATCTATAAGCGATGTGTGAACATGAGAGGTAACTAATCCCATAAGTCATCCAAAACTGTTGGACGGCAACAATTCAAGACTATGTAAGTGAAACATAAGGGACACGCACATATTAAAAAATGTAAGATTCTAGCCTACAACTCAGAAAGCGCTATTTGGTAACTAGTTATTAAACCCCCAGAGCCAGCCAGAACTTTGACTTTGGGCCACTAAATCAAAGATTAGTAAGCGAAACAAAATCAGGTACAACTACAAATTAAAAATGAAATTGTGCGATTTAAACCTATAACTCTATAAGCACTGGGACCAATGGCGTCAGCGGGAGGGGGGGGCTGACAGTAGATGAAGCCCGAGTGGGTCCCCAAAAAGCCCGGGTCTCGGGTGGACACAGTTCTATCGTTAGCCCTAAGCAGGGGACCGATCTGATCCCGAGCGCGGCCGAGTGTAATAGCAGGTCCCGCCTTCTGGAGCCTGCAGCGCTGATGGACGTCCCACTGGTCCAATGCCGGGACCGCGGGACGTGTGACGTCACGTCCATCATAGGTGCTGCAGGCTCCAGAAGGCAGGAATTACAATGCGGCCGCCGCGCCACTGTCAGAAGATCCCGACCCCACTCACCCACTCAGGTCAGTGTATGTCAGGTAGGTCAGTGTGGTCAGGTAGGTCAGTATATGTCAGGTAGGTCAGCGCGCATCAGGTACGTACTAAACCCCCCCCCCCCCCGGTGCTGGGCTCGGACTTCGGGCTGAAGCCCCTGTTTTTTTTGCCACCTAACAATGCCCCTGACTGGGACAAAGATGGATGGATGCTAAACCCCTAAACTATCCAGATTTTCAGACTCGTTTCACAATATATCAAAACTTAGTAAGTGAAACATGACCCGGCACAAATTAAAAAATTGAACCTGCAACTTCAGAAATTCTCTGATAGAGTTGACTACTTGTTAAGCCCCTAAGCCAACAAGAACATTCAAGCACAATGCAGTAATTCAAGACGGAGACCCCCATACACACTATTAGATTTTCTGCAGATTTTTGTCTTCAGATTTACCAAAACCATATAATACGAGGTCAAACCTTAAGAGTTTCAATTTGTATGCAATCCGGCAGGCCCTTACACTACATGGATTTGGTAAATCTGAAAACAAAATTCTGCAGAACATCTAATAGTGTGTATGGGGCCTTCAGTAAGCAAAACATGATTCGGGAAACACTCACAAATTCAAACTAGAAAATCTGACATTCAAACCTATAATTCTAAGATTGCTGGGCTGAGGATAGGTGGACACTCGACCCCTAAACTACACAGACATTTGACCTGCATGGCGTTAAATCAAGATTTAGTAAGCAAATTATGATCAGGGAAATTCACAAATTAAGCAAGAAAGAATGAGAGTTGAACATATAAGAGCTTCCCGGAAGTTTATTTCTTCGTTCTCCTATTTCAGGAACACCAGAATTGAGATTCAAACCAGTAACCCCATGGATGGCACTGAAGAACTGGCTGACTGGTTAACCTCTGAGCCAGGTGGAATTATGAGCTTCAACCTGGTAAAATAAGATTTTTTTTTTCCCAAAATTTTTTATTACAATTTTAAGTTTACAGAAAAGAGCAACAGAAATTAAACCGATGCAATCGGTACATGCATTTATATATATCTTCCATGAAGACAATACATTCTTTAACAACTTTCATAAACAAATTAAGTAGAATCTAATTGTTACATGGCCAGAACCACCTCTGCAGGGAGTCTATTCCACATTTTCACAGCTCTTACTGTGAAGAAACCTTTCCGTATTTGGAGATGAAATCTCTTTTCCTCTAGACGTAAAGAGTGCCCCCTTGTCCTCTTTGTTGACTGTAAAGTGAATAACTCAACACCAAGTTCACTATATGGACCCCTTATATATTTGTACATGTTGATCATATCCCCCCTTATTCTCCTCTTCTCCAGAGAGAATAAATTCAGTTCCTCTAATCTTTCCTCATAGCTGAGCTCCTCCATGCCTCTTATCAGTTTGGTTGCCCTTCTCTGCACTTTCTCCAGTTCCCCGATATCCTTTTTGAGAACTGGTGCCCAAAACTGAACTGCATATTCCAGATGAGGTCTTACTAATGATTTGAACAGGGGGCAAAATGATATCTCTCTCTCTGGAGTCCATACCTCTCCTAATACAAGAAAGGACTTTGCTCGCTTTGGAAACCGCAGCTTGGCATTGCATGTTATTATTGAGCTTGTGATCTACCAAAACCCCCAGATCCTTCTTCACTATGGATCCCCTCCCCAGTTGTACTCCCCCTAGCATGTATGATGCATGCATATTCTTAGCCCCCAAGTGCATAACTTTACATTTATCAACATTAAACCTCATCTGCCACATAGTCGCCCAATTAGACAGAGCATTGAGGTCGGCTTGTAAATTGGAGACATCCTGTAAGGACGTTATTCCACTCCATAGCTTGGTGTCTTGTTAGTTTTCTATCCATTTACAAACCAATATTTCCAAACCTGTAGACCTTACACATTGTATCAGTCTGAGCGGGAATAGAGGATTGAGAACAAAGGTGTCTCTGTTGTGAGGTCTTGGAGGTCATTCCTTAGCGGGATCTGCATATGAAGATCAGGTGAGCCCAAGACAAGCCTGCCCTAGTCCCAGACACCCCTAACGGGATCACACTGTGTGAGGGGGAGGGGCAGTTGTTGCTTTTTGAGACGTCCCATCAGTGTTAGTTCACGCTGTGGTGGAGCTTGCCCTCTTCACATTTCATAGTGGTTTTGTAGAGCAAACCTCCGGGTATGGGCAATCATGTGGGGGAACTCATCTATGTAAGTTGGCCCTACAGTCAAGGGTTGGTCAAGTGTTGGGTTTTAATTTTAATTTTGATTTGCTCTTCATTGATGTGTGGGGGCTCGTTATGTGAGGGACGGATAAAGATAGGTGAGTGGGTGTGGCGGGTACCCTATCCATGTTGGGGGATAAAGAAGTGTGTGGGAGACGTCTGCCTGTTCCCACCGATTGGTGAAGCTATGAGTTGTGTAGGAGATCTTGAAACTCTGAGGAGTCTCGGAAGTGTAGCCAGCAAGCCCACATTTTCCGATATTTCGTCTATAATTAGATTCTCCATCTCCTCTATTTTCTCTATACGCTTAAGCCAGTCCGCAATTTTAGGGGGGGTTGGTGTTTCTCCAATAGACAGATATACATTGTTTATGTCATGAACAGGTGTGACCAGATTGTGTGGACTGCAAAGAGGAAACCAAAACGCATGTAAAGTGAATAAGAATAATGTTTATTTAAGATAGGTGATATAAATAAGTAAACACCCCAAATACAAATAGTGCTCAGCCAACAAACAGAAACCCACAGACAATAGATAATATATACAGCCAAAGGGAAGTACCGAAAATAAACACGTTAGCCAGGCCAGGGTCATACACAGGGGATCAGCAAATGAACAAGGGCAGGACAGGAGAGGGAGATAATGGATGGGATAAGGCTTACAAGGGACCAGGAACACAGGATCAGGATGGGGGTCAGGTACAGGCTCAGGCACAGGTTCAGATACAGGGTTCAGGATACAGGTCGCAGGTCAGGGCGCATGGAAGAAAGATACCAAGGCAAACGTGTGAGGGCTTGCCGGGTATTTATAAGACTGCCAGTGATTGACCTCACGTAACAGCTGAGCGCAGAAGGTGCTGTCTGCTCCACACTGCCAGGATCCATCCGCTGGTGGATGCCAGTACTGCGGCCCAATGATGACAACACCAGCAGGGAAAGTCTCTCCTGACAGTTACAAACTGCCAGGAGACACCTGCTGGTGGACCACAGTACTGCAACCAAATAATGGATCTTACCAGCGGACGGACCCTTTCCTGACAGTTTAGCTGCGTTGATGAGATGCAGTGTAAGATATTTCTTGTATGCTGAGTGAGGTATTGACGTGTGATGTAGTAAGTATTGAGCCGGAGTTAAGTCTGGGGTATATGTTGTGATTTATTTGATCGTGCTGTGCGCTCTTTCCCGTAAAATATGATTTACGTGAAATTTGATCATTTGACTGATAAATGATAGGTGATAGGACTTGCATGCTATAGGGCCACTTTTTATCCATGTATAGGACTATGCTTGGAAAGAGAAATGCTTTTTTTCCTCCAGTGATGACAAGCACAAGAAACAGCTCCGGTAGCAGCCAAGTAGAGATAATTGGAAGAACAACCTCTAGGTTTGGAGAGCCTGAGGCTGGAATTTGTGTTCCCGCAGTAAGTCATTTTGGATGATGATGATGACGATCTCTTCTCTGGCATTTTAGAAGTGGCAAGCAACCATGCAGCACTGGTGTTGAAAATAATTTCTCAATCTTCGTATATCTTTATTACTTTACAAATGTTTTGTAATACGAGAGAGCACATTGTTCCGAGGAGATACATAGATCACATGACAAATGAGGTGCCTGTATGCTAGAGCTGAATTCAAACTCCTGTGTGTGCATCATACATACTAGGGGGAGAACAACTGGGGGGATCCATAGTGGAGAAGGATCTGGGGGTTTTGGTAGATCATAAGCTCAATAATAGCATGCAATGCCAAGCTGCGGTTTCCAAAGCGAGCAAAGTCCTTTCTTGTATTAGGAGAGGTATGGACTCCAGAGAGAGAGAGATATCATTTTGCCCCCCCTGTACAAATCATTAGTAAGACCTCATCTGGAATATGCAGTTCAGTTTTGGGCACCAGTTCTCAAAAAGGATATCGGGGAACTGGAGAAAGTGCAGAGAAGGGCAACCAAACTAATAAGAGGCATGGAGGAGCTCAGCTATGAGGAAAGATTAGAGGAACTGAATTTATTCTCTCTGGAGAGGAGGAGATTAAGGGGGATATGATCACCATGTATAAATACATAAGTAGTCCATATAGTGAACTTGGTGTTGAGTTATTAACTTTAAGGTCATCACAAAGGACAAGGGGGCTCTTTACGTCTAGGGGAAAAAAAGATTTAATCTCCAAATATGGAAAGGTTTCTTCACAGTAAAAGCTGTGAAAATGTGGAATAGACTCCCTCCAGAGGTGGTTCTGGCCAGCTCAGTAGATTGCTTCTAAAAAGGCCTGGATTCTTTCCTAAATGTAGACAATATAACTGGATACTGACATTTATAGGTAATGCCATCCAGGGAATATCCGATTTTCTCTCGGGGGATCAGGGAGGGATTTTTTCCCCCGGCTGGAGCAAATTGGATCATGGCTCTGCTGGGGTTTTTTGCCTTCTTCTGGATCAACTGTGGGTATAGGATTGTGTATATAGGATTGTATCTTTTTTTTTTTTTTTTTTCCCTTTTGTTGATTGAATTGGATGGACTTATGTCTTTTTTCAACCAGACTAACTAGGTAGATAGGGGGTAAAATCCAAGTGTAAATATGAGCATGTTATATTATTATTATACAGGATTTATATAGCGCCAACAGTTTGCGCAGCGCTTAACAAAATAAAAACAGACATTACAATTACATTACAATTTGATACAAGAGGAATCAGAGGGCCCTGCTCGTTAGAGCTTGCAAAACAAAAGTGTAGACATCTGAGGCAGCCCCCTAATCCATGCGCCTGGCACCTAATCTCAATGCAGGGCACCAGACGCATGAATTGTTTTTTTTAAGCAGATGATTAGAGCCTGAGGCTCTAATTGGCTTCAAAAAGGTGGGCTCGGGGTGCAGACCACCCACTTGTGCCACATTAGCAAATTAATATTTGCTAATGCCTTCCTGCTTCTCCTCCCGGCCAATCAGGAAGTGGGTCTTGAGACCCGTTTGGCCAGGAGAAGCTAATCCGCCGGGACTGGGGAGGAGCTGCAGAGGGGAAGCCGGCGAAGCCGCGACCTGGATGGGGCAAGTGCGGGGCTGGCGGGCGAGCAAAGTGGCGATCGAGCCAGTGATTGATCAAGCGATGGGAGGGGGGGAAAAGTGTGGGGGCCAGGCTTGTTTTCTGCCCCTCCAAAAAAAAAAATTAAAGCACCATCTGCCACTGGTAGACATTACAACTGAGTTTTTTTATCTTTAGTTGCAGTATTTGGAATTAAACATCTTAAAGCGGTTCTACACTGTCTTGGATGTTTTTTTTGGGGGGGCCTAATGTGCAGTAATGCGCTTTGCATCTTCATCACTCACTTGTAGTACTTCTTGATGTTAATGCTGCCGTTTTTCTTCCGCAATATGAAGTTTTAAAACGACTTCATGCCGGCTTCCATCTTCCGTGTGGGCACCTGAAACCACACAGGCCCCTTTCTTCCGGGTTGCTGGCCCACAATGCCGACATCTCGCGAGATTTCGGAAGATGTGACCGAAATCTCGCGAGATTTCGGAAGATGTGACCGAAATCTCGTGAGATTTCGGAAGATGCCCGCACAGACTCCTGGGATCAATGACACCAGATCCCAGGAGACAGTGCGGCGTGACGAGGATCCCCGCACAGAACCCGCCCAACCCCGCAGAGACAGAGGACAGGAAGTCATCGATTACAAGGTAAGTGACAAAAAAAAAAAAAAACACATTTCATTTAGTACTCTTTGCCTGATTTGGAAGGCAAAGAGATTTACTAAATGAAATGTGTGCAGAACCGCTTTAACAAGGAGCAGTACTTGTGTGTGTATATATATATATAATTTTTTTTTTTAAACATTTAAATGTTTTTATGAAAAATATAAGATATAAAAAACATACAAATCAAGTATTAACCACAAGGGGTAACTGTGCGCCTAAGGCCCCTTTCATAAGTAGCATGACAAGTCGTTCCCCATTATTTCCAATGACAGCCATTAATATAAGTACGACTTCAAGTCATTCGGACTGCAAAGTAGTCCCTGCACTACTTTGGTCCGATTTTGATGCCACTTACACAGGCATTCATTGAAATCGTAGCAAAAATCGCGGCCGCGAATCACGCGAAGTCGCACAAGTGTGAAAGGGGCCTAACAAGTGTAATGTGTGCTGCTTTTACTAACAGATCTCTCTGCTTTTTCAGGTGCACACATGTGCGTCACCAAACCAGGAGGTACACCGCAAGGTACGGGTACGTCACGGTGCTTGGCTGCACCACCCGCTCACAGTTAGGAGATCACATGCTGCCCTATACCCAGAAGCACTAGGGTCCAAGCCAAGGGAAGGAGCAGCAAGGGAGCACTGGCTAGTTGGGTATTTACCCATAATGGGCAAAGCAACAGTGCCCTTAAGTGTCCCTACTAAGCAGTCCCATCACAGGTTGGCAAATACAGCAGCTCACACAAGTGTGTTTTAAATGAGCCCACACACAGTGAATATTCAAACTGTGAATCGAGGCATTGAAAGGGATAAGGAGTTCAAGTATCCATTGTATATTACGACAATATACAGATTCCTCTTTATGCACAAGCCATTAGTCTACAGCTGAATGTAGTTAAAGTGGACCTTGCATCAAGAGTATTCTTTGAACCCCCTTCACCCCCGCCATGTCAAACAGTATAATAAACAGAAAAAACATGCCTTAAGCCTCATACACACGATCGGATTTTCCGAGGGGAAATGTTCGATGACAGGCTGTTGGCGGAAAATCTGACCGCGTGTACGCTCCATCGGACAATTGTTGTCGGATTTTCCACAGACAAATGTTGGATGCCAGGTTTATACATTTTCCGCGGAATGTCTGTTGTCGGATTTTCCGAGCGTGTGTACACAAGTCCGTCGATCAAAAGTCCAAAAGTACAAACACGCATGCTCGGAAGCAAGGACGAGCCGGAAGCGGTCGGTCTTGTAAACTAGCATTCGTAATGGAGAATTATCATTCGTGACGTGGCAAATTATGAAATGTCGAAATGCAACGCACAATTCTCTTCTTCTTGAACCGCTTGCCGACCGCCTCACGCAGATATACTGTGGCAGAAGGGCTCGTACAGGCAAACTAATGTACCTGCACGTTGTCCTTTAAGAGGCAGCCTGTGGACACCACACGCTCCGTGAGTCAGGTTGCCGACTGTCCGCGGGGATACCCGTGATCGCGTCACAAAGAGGAAGAACGGGGGGATGCTAATGTAAACAAGGATCTGCCCGTTCTGCCTAGTGACAGTGTCACTGATCTCTGCTCCCTGTGATGCTTTGCTGTTTTTTTTTGCCTCCTTCTGGATCAACTGTGAGTATAGGATTGTATCTTTTTTTTTCTTTCCCCTTTTGTTGATTAAACTGGATGGACTTGTGTCATGTAGCCACGCCCCCCACAGTTAGAATCACTCCCCAGGACATACTTGACCCCCTACACTGCCCCCCTAGTGGTTGACCCCCTTCACTGCCATTTACACAGGAATCAGTGCATTTGTATAGCACTGATTGCTGTATAAATGACAATGGTCTCAAAAATGTCCGATGTGACCGCCATAATGTCGCAGTCACGATAAAAATCGCTGATCGCCGCCATTACTAGTAAAAAAAAAAAAATTATTAATAAAAATGCTATCCCCTATTTTGTAAACGCTATAAATTTTGCGCAAAACAATCAATAAACGCTTATTGTTGGGAAGAAAAAAATCGCAATAAGTAGAAGAATACGTATCGGCCTAAACTGAGGAAAAAATTTTTTTTTATATATTTTTGGGGGATATTTATTATAGCAAAATGTAAAAATGAATGCGTTTTTTTTTTCAAAATTGACGCTCTTTTTTTGTTTATAGTGCAAAAAATAAAAACCGCAGAGGTGATCAAATACCACCAAAAGAAAGCTCTATTTGTGGGGAAAATTTTTTTGTTTGGGAGCCACGTCGCACGACCGCTCAATTGTCAGTTAAAGCGACGCAGTGCCGAATCGCAAAAAGTGGTCTGGTCTTTGGCCAGCAAATTGGTCCGGAGCTGAAAGTGGTTAATGGGATAATAATGAAGCTGCTTTGCTGGTGATACTGATGGAGTTATTGCAAACTAATTTTCAAAGGCTTTTTTTTTTTCTAGTGATATCAAAAATAATATTATCTTTTTTTTTTTATTTGGGCAAGTTACCACAACACCATTATCCCGTAGTTTTTAAGATCAGAGATACAACTATGTTGGTGCCCCTCAATTTTTTTTAAATGTAACTGCCGACTCCCAAACTGTCATTTGAAGTAAAAGACATAGCCAAGTATTATTCTCAATTTTTTTATTGTGCATTAAAAAAAAAAAAAAAAAAAAATTAGACATGCTATCTGCCAATAGAACTTAACCAAAAACTGCATTCTATGCATCCAAAAATATAGAAAATATACCAAATCAAATCATTATTATTCAACCAAAAAATAATGTCAAAGCAATAACTCCAAGGCCAATAATAAATAACACGTTATCTCCTCCGATTCCACAACATATTTGGTTGAGGAACGGGCGTTCAGAAATGAACTGAGAAGTGCAAAATGAAAAGCTCTAAATGAAAAGTGCGAATCAACACTCACCAAACTTCTACTAACACGAAATTAGCAGAAGGAGCCCAAAGGGTGGCGCTAAAAAGCTGAAAAACAACGTAGTATGTCACTACGTTCGTAACTGTTGGCCAACAATTGTGTGGCCGTGTGTATGCAACGCCCTACCGCCAGTTTTGTTGGCCAACAATTCGATCCATGTGTACAAGGCTTAAGAGGAAAAATAAAAAAAACATATACAGTATACTTACCTTACACACCAACTTCTACCAGCAGTGCCGAAAGCACGGTTTTGTTACAAGCCGTCCAGTGCCATCCTGGCAAATCAGATCTCACAAGAAGACATTCAGTCACAGGGCTGGAGCATCTTTTTCTGAGATTTGGTGGCCCGTGATGTCACCCAGGCCCAGGTGCCGCAGACAGCAACTGTGCATAAAACTGTGCATAAAAACTGCCTGTGGGGGGGGGGGGGGTCTGATCCCGATGACATCATCACTGTGCTGCATGATCAGGAGCCCCCCCTAGAAGTCTCTGGCCTCAGGGCCGACACCTGGTAGCAGCAAGGGGGTCGATGACCTTTTCTAACTCTTTGAACTGCCTTGGTGCCCATAGCATATACCGTACAAGTCACTGATGTGGTTTGCTCACGTGACGTTGCTGTGAGTTACGGCAGGGTGTAAGTCCTCCTTGAACTTTACATTATTTAGTGCAAGTATATCCAAAGCATGTTGTCTCCTACAGACACAACAGGAAGTGAGAGGAGATCTTTCCATTGTGAGGGAAATCCCCCTGCCCCTTGTAGCAGGAACATGTGTTCTTATTGGAAGATTTCCTATCTGTTCCTATTATGGTGGCAATTCAAAATTGTGCATTTCCCATCACTTTCCCTCTCAGTGATATCGGTGATCGGGGAAATTGGAGAGGGAGAACCTCCCTAATAGAAACACAGACTGCTATGAAAACTTGACAGAGGTTTCTTCACTACTCTATCCAAAACTAAAATAAAAGGTTTGACTTTAGTCAGACTTCTGATGTCTGATTTTTGCAAACCTTGTTGAGTCTTCTCAACAGGAATTCTAAACCTGTTATTATTTTTTTGTCTTTCAAACCAAGAACAGGAAATAGACATAAGTAAATAGTTATTTTTTTTGATCGTTCTGTCACACCATAATATTTATAGACTCCGCTTCACTGGAAAATATCGTGGGGGGGATGTGGGCTGGGGATGGGGTTACCGTATATACTCGAGTATAAGCCAAGTTTTTCAGCACATTTTTTTGTGCTGAAAGTGCCCCCCTTGGCTTATACTTGAGTCAAGCACTGAGGTTCCTAGCATTCAGAGGCCCCCGAGATACGGGGCCCCAAAGTCGGTTCGGAAAATGTAATTCTCTGCTTCAGAAAAATGCTTGACATTTTTCGAACCGACTTTGGGGCCCCGTATCTTGGATACCCCATCTTTGGATATGTTGTAGTGCTAGTTCCACAAATTTGGGGTTCCTAGCACCAAGTGGCCCCTGAGATATGGTTTTCGGTCAACTGTGTCCATCTGCAGCAATATCATTTCGGGACCTGTGTTGCTATGGGCATTTGTATAGTGACTTTATTGCAATAATATATAGAGTTAGATTTAGTAACAGAATATGTTTACAGAGGCCCTTCCCCCTCCATTGATATGTAAATAAACCAGATAGCTAGGTTTTGGATCTGAGCAGAGGAAGTTGGTGTATGCAGGAAATGGGTGGGAGGGGCATGGAGAGGGTTGGAAAGAAATTTGTGTTCGGACAAGGGAGTTGTGTTTGGAAGGACAAAGAGGAGACATGGCTGCCAGAAGCTGGATAACTTTGGAGACGCTTTTGTGAGTTGGACTCTGAACAAGGAACTATGAAGGACATCTTAACCCCTAAGTTGAGTAACTGTTTAGTTTACATATTATACATGCTTATATGTGTAGGCATATATTTAGTAAGCTATAAGTTGTGTTGTATTGTATTGTTCATCCTACAGTTTGTATGTGCAGATTTTTCCCTGTTTAGTAAAGCACTGATACACTTCAGAAGTCTAGGCTTGCTTGGTTTTACCTCAAGAACTTAATAGATAGACGCAAAGCATTACAGGACCCTTTGGGTCCAGAGACCCCAAATTTGGCTGCAGCTAGGGGGCATCTAGGAACCCTTAACTACTGAATTTGAAGTTCGGGGGACCTATGGCTGCAAATGGGCACAGTGAGGCTGCAAATGGGCATTGTTGACCCTATTTTCCACTTACAGGATGCGCATTTCTCACCCTAGGCTTATACTTGAGTCAATACGTTTTCCCATTTTTTTGTGGTAAAATTAGGTGCCTCGGCTTATATTCGGGTCGGCTTATACTCGAGTATATACGGTACTTGGGGGTTTAGGAAGAGGTTGACCTGGCATTACATTTCAGGTTGTACTGAATGTAACAATGGCCTTAAATGGCAACATGCCCCACACTGTATGGATAGTCACCTTGAGACATATTCCATGCTATATGAAGAAAAAGGAGATACCCCCTAAATTGGGATTTTTAACGGCAACGACACTACCAAAATTTAGCAAAAACAAATATTTATTGGTTAAAAGATATTGGAGATTCGGGACTGTCTATGGTACAAGCACAAAAAGACATTTCATAGAGATAAGATAAAAAATGCTTATTTTATTGACACATAAAACAAAGAAACAAGGGAATAAATGTTAGACTCCATGTACAGCAGTATATGGGTCACAGGGTTCAAAGGTACTACATACAATTCCTAATAGAACACCTTTATGATCATACACTCAAAATACATAGGTCATGATACTTGTCCAATCGCTCAACATGTTTCGCCTGGATAGGCTTCATCAGGAGACAAGGATAAAGTAAATTTGCAGATGGACGAAGGTTTTGGAGATATTTTCTTATTCTATGGTATGTATACAAGACAATATATTGGTTAATATATACAAAAGATAGTTTAACATTATATATGCTGCATGAATGTGCGGTAGCGGTAACGTCTATGTGAAGTCAATATACGCATGCATGATCCCCTACCTCCAATGTCATAGGGGTCAAAGCATGACCAGACTTCCAAATGATGGCTCTCTGGCTGCGACCGCTGGGTATAGCCCTGTGTAAATCCCTATTTGGGAGGTGCTGTTGTGGGACCATCAGGTCCCACAACATGACATTGGAGGTAGGGGATCATGCATGCGTATATTGACTTCACATAGACGTTACCGCTACCGCACATTCATGCAGCATATATAAGTGTGGAAATCCTCTTGTTCTGGGTCAATGACTGAATACTGGGGCGGGGGGGGGCAGTATGACAGCCAGGCGACTAGAATTTTCAGACCAAGGTTTACAGTGGCAACCTTCACACATCTCAGATATGGGTTCACAAATATTTTCAATTTAATAATCCACAGGTGGGGGTTTCACACGATAGAACATCTTCTTCAGGAGAACACGTGAACAAGATCTGGAAACGTAACAAATTATTTTAAACACAACATATCATGGTATATATTAACCACTTCGCGCCCGCGCTATAGCCGAAAGACGGCTTCAGCGCGGACGCTCCCTGCAGGGAGGACGTCCTCCTGTTTACTTCCCTAATGCGCGCTCCTGAGAGCGCGCATCGGGGAAGTTCTGTGCTGGCCGTGTCCCTCGGACACAGCCAGTCACAGATCGCTGTAAACGCCAATCACAGCGGCCGTTTACAGCGCGATCGGCGTGTTCAATGAGAGATGATCTCATATGTAAACATATGAGATCATCTCTCAGCGCCGCTCTCCCTCCTCACACAGAGACAGCGTGTAAGGAGGGAGAGATGAACGGCTCAGCGGCCGTGAGTAAAAAATAAAACGAAAAAAAAGTGTGATCTATCCCTGCTGCCATCTGTCCCCAGTGCCACCTGTCCCCAGTGCCATCTGTCAGTGCCACCTGTCTCCAGTGCCATGTATAAGTGTCATCAGTGCCACATATTAGTGCCATCTGTCATTAGTACCACCCGTCAGTGTCACGTGTCATCTGTTATCAGTGTCACGTGTCATCAATGCCACGTATCGGTGCCATCTGTCATCAGTGCCACATATTAGTGCCATCTGTCATCAGTGCCCCGTATTAGTGCCATCTGTCATTAGTGCCATCTGTCATCAGTGCCACGTCAGTGTCACGTGTCATTATCCTGGTGCTCCAGGGCCTTCAAAAGTGTAATAGGTAGTTAATAAGTTAGATGTGTAATTTATGCTCCTATAACACGTGATGGCGCTCCCTGCATGTTGGGCCTCTCTAAGTGGCCGGGCTGTGTAAAAGTCCCACATATGTGGTATCGTAATACTCAGGAGGAGTAGCAGAATTTATTTTGAGGTGTCATTTGTGGTATACACATGCCATGTGCGAGAAAAAAACTGTTACAATGACAATTTTGTGGGGACAAAAAAAAATAATAATTCATTTTGCAAAGAATTGTGGGAAAAAACGACAACATCAAAAACTTCACCATGTCTCTTACTAAATACCTTGGAATGTCTACTTTCAAAAAAGGAGTCATTTGGGGGGTATTTGTACTTTCCTTGTTTGAGAAATGAGATAGGCCACCAGTACATCAGGTGTGATCAATTTTGTATGATTCGCACCACAGTTTGTAGAGTCTGTAACTTTCACAAAGACCAAATAATATCCACTAATTTGGGTTATTTTTACCAAAGATATGTAGCAGTATAAATTGTGGCCAAAATTTATGAAGAAAAATTAATAACTTGCTAAATTTTATCACAGAAACAAAGAAAAATTCGTTTTTTTTTTTCAAAATTTTTGGTCTTTTTTCATTTATAGCGCAAAAAAAATAAAAAACCCAGGAGGTGATCAAATACCACCAAAAGAAAGCTCTATTTGTGGAGAAAAAAAGGACAAAAAATTCATTTGGGTACAGTGTTGCATGACTGAGTAATTGTCATTCAAAGTTTGAGAGCACCGAAAGCTGAAAATTGGTCTGGGCAGGAGGGGGGTTTAAGTGCCCAGTAAGCAAGTGGTTAAAGAGCAAAACAACTCGTATAAATTCCGGTCTTGTAAAACCAAAGATACAGTATATATATACGATCTGCTGGATGGGTGGAAGTAAATCATCATTTCCAAAGACGGGGCGACAAAAGAACGGTGAAGAGATGAAGAGCACCAGATCTTCACACAAGGGACGCCATAAGAATTAGACATGTGCGGTTAGTTTTTGTTCCATATCAAAAATTCTGACAAATTTTCCATTGTTTGGAAATTCCGATGTATTCAAGTTTCCAAATTACAAAAGTAACAAATTTGAACGAATCCGGAATAACAGAATAATGAGAATTGCAGATGAAATTCGGATAGTTTTTAAATCAAATTTGAATTTCAGACGAGAATTAAATAGAATAGAAAAAAAGGAATTGAATGAAAAAGAATTGAATAGAATAGAAAATAAAAGAATAGAATAATAGAGTAAAACAGAACAGAATACAAAATACAAGAATGGAAAAAATTGAATAGAAAATAAAGGGATAGAATAAAAAATAAAGAAATTGAAAATAAAAGAATAGAATAACATAGAATAGAAAATAAAGGAATAGAATACAAAAATAAAATAATGTAATAAAATATAGAAAGAATATAACCATCTTCTTAAATTTGAATTTAAAATAGAATACATTTGAATTCAAATAGAAATTAGAATTTTTTTCAAATCTGAAATTCAGAAGAGGATTAAATATAATAGAAAAAAGGAATTGAATAGAATAGAAAATAAAATAATAGAATGCAATAGAGTAAAACAGAACAGAATAGAAAATAAAAGAATAGAATAACATAGAATAGAAAATAAAGGAATAGAATAAAAAAATAATGTAATAAAATATAGCAAGAATATAACCATCTTCTTAAATTTGAATTCAAAATAGAATAAATTTGAATTTAAAATAAAATAAATTTGAATTCAAATAGAAATTAGAATTTTTTTCAAATCAAATTTGAATTTCAGAAGTGGATTAAATAGAAAAAAAGGAATTGAATAGAATAGAAAATAAAAGAATAGAATATAAAATAAAGGGATAGAATAAAAAAAGAAGAAATTGAAAATAAAAGAATAGAATAACACAGAATAGAAAATAAAAGAATAGAATAAATTTTTTTTAATAAAACATAGAAAGAATATAACCATCTTCTTACATTTGAATTTAAAATAGAATACATTTTAATTCAAATAGAAATTTTAATTTTTTTCAAATCAAATTTGAATTTCAGAAGAGAATTAAACAGAATAGAAAAAAGGAATTGAAAAGAATAGTAAAGAACAAAATAGAAAAAAAAGAATAGAATATAACTATTTTCCCGAATTTTAATTTAATTTTGAATATAATAAATTAGAATTAGAAAAGAATAGAATAGAAAATAACAGAATCGCAAAAGGAATAGAATAGAAAGAATATAACAAATTAACCATCTTCCGAAATTCTAATTTTGAATATAATAACTGTGAAAAAATTGAAAAAACAATAGAATAGAAAGAATACAACCATCTTCCAAAACTCGAATTTTCGAATAGAACAGAATAGAAAAGAATAGAATCGAAAAAACAACATAATAGAATGAAATAGAACTAATACATACAACCATTAAAAAAAAAAATGGATTTCAAATAGAATTTGAATTTTCAGAATTCAGTCGAATTGAGTTTGAAAAAATAAAACGAATTTCGAAAACAAATTAAATTAAACTAATTTAAACAAATTTATGTAAATAGCGGATCGAAAAGAAACACATTTTTTTCATTCTGCACATGTCTAATAAGAATAACACCCAGCCTATAAATGTACAAAATCAAAATAATTGATTGAAACAAAAAATAATGAAAAGTAGGACAATGGAAAAAAAGTGCAATAATCGAGTTTTATAATTATAAAGAGATCCGAAGACAGTCCAATAGGGTTTGGCATAGTTTGGATACAAAGTCTAGAAACAAAATATATATATATATAATAGTACCCAAAGTTTCCAAAACATAAAGAAAAAGAAAAACGTATTTTGGCTAATACCAATGAGCCCGTTTCACACACATTCATCAGCTCTACTTTTGGAGACCTCAGAGCATTTAACCACCGGGCACTTAAACCCCCTTCCTAAACCAGACCAATTTTAAGCTTTCGGTGCTCTCACACTTTGAATGACAATTACTCAGTCATACAACACTGTACCCAAATTAATTTTGTGTCCTTTTTTTTCACACAAATAGAGCTTTCTTTTGGTGGTATTTAATCACTAATGGGTTTTTTTTTTTTGCGCTATAAATATGGTATGTATACAAGACAATATATTGGTTAATATATACAAAAGATAGTTTAACATTATATATGCTGCATGAATGTGCGGTAGCGGTAACGTCTATGTGAAGTCAATATACGCATGCATGATCCCCTACCTCCAATGTCATAGGGGTCAAAGCATGACCAGACTTCCAAATGATGGCTCTCTGGCTGCGACCGCTGGGTATAGCCCTGTGTAAATCCCTATTTGGGAGGTGCTGTTGTGGGACCATCAGGTCCCACAACATGACATTGGAGGTAGGGGATCATGCATGCGTATATTGACTTCACATAGACGTTACCGCTACCGCACATTCATGCAGCATATATAAGTGTGGAAATCCTCTTGTTCTGGGTCAATGACTGAATACTGGGGCGGGGGGGGGCAGTATGACAGCCAGGCGACTAGAATTTTCAGACCAAGGTTTACAGTGGCAACCTTCACACATCTCAGATATGGGTTCACAAATATTTTCAATTTAATAATCCACAGGTGGGGGTTTCACACGATAGAACATCTTCTTCAGGAGAACACGTGAACAAGATCTGGAAACGTAACAAATTATTTTAAACACAACATATCATGGTATATATTAACCACTTCGCGCCCGCGCTATAGCCGAAAGACGGCTTCAGCGCGGACGCTCCCTGCAGGGAGGACGTCCTCCTGTTTACTTCCCTAATGCGCGCTCCTGAGAGCGCGCATCGGGGAAGTTCTGTGCTGGCCGTGTCCCATAAATAAAAAAATACTGAAAATTCGGTAAAAAAAAAAAAAAAACTTTGTTTCTATTAAAAATTATTGCAGAGTATTGGCAGAGTGTTGGCAAGTATTGCAGTGTTGCACAGTATTAGGTATAGTATTGCACAGTGGTGGCAGTGTATTGCACATTGCAGGCACTGACCAGCGCTGTGGGCACTACACATCCAGCCCACAGCGCTGGTCCCGTCTCTCCCCCTCTCACTGTACCGATCGGTACAGAGAGGGGAGGGAGGAACCGGCGTCATGACGTGACGCTGGTTTGTGTACATGTGATCGCTCCGTCATTTGACGGAGCGATCACGTGGTAAACGGCCGCTATCAGCGGCCGTTTACCGTGATCCGTGATGCGGTCACGGATGTTCCCGAGTGCGCGCCCGGGAGCAAGTTTCTGGGAGGACCACTCAGAACAAGCTGACCGCGCTGTAGATGTCTTTCGGCTATGGCGCGGTCGGCATATGGTTAATCACCGCTGGGTTTTACATTTTTTGCGCTATAAATCAAAAAAATTCTTTGTTTCTATTAAAATGTATTTCAGAGTATTGGCAGTGTTGCACAATGCTGGCAGAGTACTGTCACTGAGCAGCGCTGTGGGCATATACACATCTAGGCCACAGCGCTGCTGCCATTTCTCCCCCTCTCTGCTTCTCCCCTCTCACTGTACCGATCGGTACAGAGAGGGCAGGGAGGAACCGATCATGACGTGACGCCGATCATGACGTGACGCCGGTTTGTTTACATGTGATCGCTCCGTCATTTGACGTGGTAAATGGGTGTTTACCATGATCCGCGATACGGATGTTCACAAGTGCGCGCCCCAGGTTCTGTGAGGACGTCCCCCCAGAATAAGCCGACCGCGCTGTAGCCGTCTTTCTTCAAGTTGCACAATTTTTTCATTTAAAAAAAAAAAACATGAAATTTGCCTTAATTTTAAAACAAGATCTTGTTCCAGCTTTTCTATTCTTTTTGATGACTTTTTTTTTTCTTTCTTTTCTAACTATGAACAGCATTTTCACAGACGGCCTGCTCCCGCTGTATTCCACATGTAGACACAGTGCCCTAATTTAAAAAAAGGAAGAGATTGAATTTTGCCCATCAGAAGCCGCCATAACCTCTAGAGCTAATAATCCCAGGCATGAAGGTGTTAAGGGAAGTAGCTGCGATAGTGACGTCTTCTTAAGAACAGAGCCCTTTCCTGGTCGGAATATATAATGCATGTTTATGTGCGGTTCTAAGTCTGCCCCAGGGTAGCGGTTATGTTATTCCGCGCAACAGTTTGACTCGCAGTCCTACATTATTTATGCTCGGAGCCCCTCGGATAACGATCACACAGCGATACAGGCCAGGCCTCTGGCAACTTTTGTGACTTTCCTTTTGCTTTTTAACCCGCATTATTTCTGAAATCACTGGCCGGCTTTTCTTTTTTTCCGTCCCCCCCCCCCCCCCCTCCCTTCTCTCTCTCTCTCTTTCATTCTCATTTTTATGGACCTCAAGTTGTCGAAAAAAAATATAAATTATCAGAGCAAAATGCGCCAGCTATATTATGCCGCTCCTTTTCATTCTCGAAGCCGCTGCCAATTTGTGAATAGAGAATGGCTGGAAAGCTCAAATGGAGGAATTCAAAGAGATTATAAAAGCCATCTCTGAATGGATGTTCGGTGAGAGCGCAGTCTTCCCCAGACGGAGTGCGGGAGATAAGGCGAGAGGAGTAACTTCTGCACGAGCTGAATGCACCCCGGAGGGAATATTTATCAGACTATCATGGTTCTTTATTTGTGCTGGTACAGGATGAAGGGGAAGAATGGGGAAGTTTAGCGAGTGAAAGGCGATATGATGATGAACTTCCATAGTTTACATATATTAAATGGTCTCCTGTGCCCATCCTTATATTATCTTTTCATTAAAGACAATATTTTAAAAGGGAACTGCTGGCGGAATTGAAAAGTCAGACCTCTAAGTGGGCCCTTCGTTTATTTAAAAAAATGTGACTCATGCCAAGGTCCAGACCCCAAAATGTGCCCGATGATACACTATGTTGTTAAAAGTATTGGGACGCCTGCCTTTACACGCACATGAACTTTAATGGCATCCCAGTCTTAGTCCGTAGGGTTCAATATTGAGTTGGCCCATCTTTTCCAGCTATAACGGCTTCAACTCTTCTGGGAAGGCCGTCCACAAGGTTTAGGAGTGTGTCTATGGGAGTGTTTAACCATTCTTCCAGAAGAGCATTTGTGAGGTCAGGCACTGATGTTGGACGAGTAGACTCGCAGTCTCCACTCTAATTCATCCCAAAGGTGTTCTATCGGGTTAAGGTCAGGACTCTGTGCAGGCCAGTCAAGTTCCTCCACCACAAACTCGCTCATCCATGTCTTTATGGACCTTGCTTTGGTCCAAATCATTTGGTGGAGGGGGAATTTTGGTGTGGGGTTGTTTTTCAGGGGTTGGGTTTGGCCTTTTAGTTTTAGGGGTTAAAGTAGGGGGAAAGCTCATTTGGCTGTACTTCTCCCGTGGATCACAGGAGTGCAGATTGCTCTGCACTCCTGTGACCCATTTTCAGCAGACAACGGTCTGAAGCCTGCTGTTGGCTGACGTCACAGAGCTGGACTCTGTGCAGGCCAGTCAAGTTCCTCCACCCCAAACTCGCTTATCCATGTCTTTATGTACCTTGCTTGTGCACTGGTCCAAAAAATTTTGGTGGAGGGGGGATTATGGTGTGGGGGTTGTTTTTCAGGGGTTGGACTTAGCCCCTTAGTTCCAGTGAAGGGAACTCCTAAGGCGTCAGCCTACCAAGACATTTTGGACAATTTCATGCTCCCAACTTTGTGGGAACCGTTTGGGGACGGCCCCTTCCTGTTCCAACATGACTGCGCACCAGTGCACAAAGCAAGGTCCATAAAGACATGGATGAGCGAGTTTGGGGTGGAGGAACTTGACTGGCCTGCACAGAGTCCTGACCGCAACCCGATAGAACACCTTTGGGATGAATTTGAGTAGAGACTGCGAGCCAGGCCTTCTCGTCCCACATAAGTGCCTGACCTCACAAATACGCTTCTGGAAGAATGGTCAAACATTCCCATAGACACACTCCTAAACCTTGTGGACGGCCTTCCCAGAAGAGTTGAAGCTGGTATAGCTTCAAAGGGTGATTCAATTCAATATTGAACCCTACAGACTAAGACTGGGATGCCATTAAAGTTCATGTGTGTGTAAAGGCAGATGTCCCAATACTTTTGGCAATATAGTGTATGCATTATCAATCAGAAAATCTTTCCTACGCTCCTCTGACAACTAGGTTCACATCATCATGCCTCTTAATATCTTTAAAAAGGAGAAACAACATAGAAAGGAACAAAAATGCTGAAAAGTGGGAGTGACAAAATTGTGCCGGATTTTGGGAGTTGTCTAAAGGAACATGAATAAATATAGTCCAAGCCTAATCACAGTACACACTGCACACATATACGACTGTCCTTGTACCCACTAAAATAATATACCACAAGTGGGAGTTACATAGACGCACATAAACCTAAAGGATAACAAAACGGAGGAATGCAGAGGGTGTGACCAAAGTGTATAAATGTATTGCACAAAGGGTAGAAAAGAATAAATGCACTCACATGTACTAGTATAGGTATAGACACATTATAAAACACTACAAAGGAACTACGCCACACCATAACACCACAAACGTAACCCTCTTCCTGACCACGTATAACATATATGCAGCGGCAGGAAAAGTGTCTCCCAACACCCAGCTGCCTCACAAAGGTCTGAAGGCATTTGCTGAAAGTTGTGGCCAACAACTCACAAGTTCCTGTGTGTGAGTGTGTAAATTAAGGCGTGGTTCGTTCTTACTTTCTCTTAAAACTTAAAAGGCTAAGACTTTATCAGAGCCAGGGTTAAGGCCCATACACACGATCGGACTTTTTGACAACCAACATGCAAATTAGCTGTTTTGGACCAACATCCGACCGTGTGTACGCTCCATCGGACCAACTTTTTCCAGGTTTCATCTGACTTTTGTTGGCTGTGCGAACGGACCAACTTTCTGCCAACAAAAGTCCGATGGACCAAAGTCCGACCGTGTGTACACAAAACCAACGGACTTTTGTACAAACCAATGCAGAACCAATGCAAGAGATCAGACAACAATACAGAAGTTGACCAAAGGTGGCGGTAAAGAGCAGAAAAACCAAGTGATTTGGTGAAAGTTGGCTGAAAAAAGTCCTGCCGTGTGTATGCAATACCAACTTGGGGCCAACACCCTTTGGACAAAAATCCACAGGAAAGTTGGTCCACGGTCCGATCGTGTGTATGAGGCTTAAGGAAGAATTTGTCAAAATAGACAAAGGTCTACCCAACATGGATGATTGTCTATCCCGGACGAGCCCCCATCTGAAAGGAAATCGTAGGTATTCTGGATGACCATCCTTCTTATAGGTACACCAACAGCACCCTCAGATATCTGGAGACACCATGAAAACGAGAAGCAAGTTGTGCATTCGTAAAATGTCTGTCTTTATTTAGGTGTGTTACAGCTTATATATGGTTCAACATGCCAATATAAAGAGGGGAGGGGGGAGTGGTTAGTAAAGGATGTATTTGTATAGAAATATATAGTTATATGGTTATAAAAGTCAGTGACCATTTAAGATACATTATCATGAGTTAACACGGGGCAACAGGCTGTCTGGTTATGAGTCATAAATCATGTGTCTTGTCCCATGGCAGGTCTACAGTACAGATTTTATATATATATATATATATATATATATATATATATATATATATAGTAAAGATGCTTGTGCAAGCATCCTTCTAAACATTCTTTTATAGTTGCAGATTTAAGCTATCTTGTATACCGAAATAGCAGAGCATATCAAAGCATATTACTACAGGGTGGACTCCGAATCATGTGACCATTGTCAGAGCCAATCAGAATGGTCACATAATTGAGAAGCCGCTCCTCTTCCCGGCATTAAAAGCCACCTAGAGGAACGAGGGAAGGCAGCTTGAAGGGGTTAGAAGATACAACAGAATATGGAGATGACACTTTGTCTGAGCCTACCTTAAAGAAGAATTTCATCATTATAATAGTCAGAAATGACTTCGCAACCAGCAACTGTTGAGACAATAAACCATTAGGTCAGGAGTATGTAAGGTACAGCAATAAGCACTTTGTTATAAACAACACAATATATAGAGTGCAGCAATCAGCGGTATATGTGTCTGTGGTCGATGGGGGTTAAAAAAAAGGCCTATGGAGTAAAAATGCCCCAGTGGGGTAAATGGGGGAGCACTGGTGCTCAGTAGGGGGAGAGTGGGTGCATTGGTGCTCAGTGGGGGGAAAGGTACATTGGTGTTCTGTAGGGAAAAAGGGAACATCCAGTACTTTGGGAAAGGGGGTGGGAGCACTGACAAAAAATGTGTTTGTTTTCGTTTCATTTGTTTTTTTGGAAATTCGAAAATTTCGGAAATCCGAAAATTCAGATTTTCAAATTTCCGAATTTCCAAATTTTCGAATTACGAATTTCAGAATTTTCGGAATTCCGAAATTCGGAAAATTTAAAAAAAAAAGAAAGAAAATCAGTAAAATTTGAAATAACTATTAAATTATAGGTAGTAACGTCGAACTTCAGCAACGTCGAACATCAGAAACTTCGAACATCAGAAACTTTGAATTTTAGATTTTTAGAAATTTCGAAAATTTGAAAATTCGGAAAATCGAAATTCAGAAATTTGACATTTTCGGAAATTGAAAAATTTGGATATTCGGAAATTAACAAATTTGTCACAATTTGTTAAAAAAACTAATTTAGAGCTAAACGAATTGCACGTCTATTAATTGTTCTCTATGGCTTTGCCTATCCCCTGAGAGGATTATTCATATGCTAATTATTTTTCTTTTTTTATTTCTGTTTTTATCACGTCTCGGATCGGTGTCGCCATTTGCGAAATTTTATGTCACTATCTTGTTGGGTTTTATACTAAATGTATGCAATGCTATCTACACTCCAACCTTTTGCATTTTGTACGGAACTCAATAAAGCTTGGTTTCTGATTTAAAAAAGAAAAAAACTTTAGTGATTTACAGCCAATTATTTCCTAATAAATTAATAAACTGACGTTTTATAACTTTTTGTATAAAATTGTTAATCTTTAAGTCAAGCGCACCAGCTAGCTACAAATAAATATTCATTATTATGTATAATTAATAAATATAAATTATACATCTCAAAAAATGTATTTCATATGCAATATATATTAAAAAAAAAATAGCAATGCGCTCCCTTTAAGCTTTAGGTCTGCTTTATCATTACGCACCATTAATTATGTTTCTGTAGAACAGAAAATTGTTTTCCAAACCTTCCGCCCTGAATGAGAATTGTAGATTTTTTTTGGTACCACTGATATAAATAAGCGTGCTGTGCAGACAAGGATCCCAGCTGTTCTATAATAATTAATCTGACTTTACAGCAAATCCCTGTTGCAATTAAAAGGTCTATCTATTTTGTCTTCCTGATCACAAGCGTCGAGAAAACCTTATCCTTTCACTTCAGGAGTAGAGAACAAAAGATGGTCAGGATAAGGAGGATAGAAGCTCTCTTTGGCTGATAATTCAGTCATTCTAGCAAAAACAACGGTTTGAAATTTAAAGGTACCCTGTTGCCAAGATGAACGCATGGCATACATAATGCCACCAGCTTGTTCTTCATGGAGGCATGGAACTGCACCATTTGTGAAATCCACAAATTGTTTGTTGGGATTCTAAGAACACCCAGTCATTAGACTGCAATTCCCTAACCCAGAGGCGTAGCTTGAAGCTTGTGGGCCCGATGCAAAAGTTGACCTGCGCCCCCCCCCACTACCACTTCCACCCTGTGTGCAGATACACCCACCGCACGCAAAGATACTCAAAGTGGCTTAAGAGTTTAGAGTTCCACCTTTCATTAGAGGACAGGGATCAGAGGACAAGGACCCCTGGAGAATCAGAGGACAGGGACCCCTGGCAGGTCACTTGGCAGAGCTCCTTTCCCATTCCAGCACTGTAAACAGCTCCTCCCCCCCACAATACACAGGGCTGAAATCTCATTCCTTTACACACAGTCTATCAGCCTTCACTGTATCTGGCTTTTATGTTCCCCATCTGACCTGTGAAATTCTCTGGTTGGAACGGCAGTGTAGTTGCAGTAAGCAGATACACCCTGTGCAGATCGTGGCTGACTGGCTGTGTTGTAAAGGAATGTGATTTCAGCCCTGAGGAGGAGGAACAGTATAGAGTGCTGTAAAGGGAAAAAAGCTCAGCAGCCAGGCATAGCATGCAGGGTGGAGGGGGTGGTCAGGGGGCCCTGGGGGGAGTAGACATGTGCAATTTGTTTAGTTTCAAATTCGTTTTTTAACAAATTAGTTAATTACGAAATTTCCGAATTTTTCAATTTTCTAAATTTCCGAATTTTTCAATTTTCAAAATTTCCGAATTTTTCAATTTTCAAAATTTCAGAAAATTCGAAGTATGGAAATTCGGAAGTTCGGAAATTTTAAATTTCCTCATTTTGAAAATTTGGAAATTTGGAAATCTGAAAATAAGAATGAAAAATCTGAAAATTCAAAAGAATGAAAATCAAAAAATACGAAAAACCTGAAAATCTGAAATTAATAATTATTATTATTATTGGAATTTCCTTTAAAATTTGTCTGTTAGGGAACACAATTTTATCGAAGTTACAAATTATCTGAAATAACGAATGCGGTATCTAAAAGAATGGAACGTAACGATCTAATAATAATAAAAATTTGTAACTTCAGATAAATTTGTATTCGTTACATTCACAAACAGCCAAATTTGAAAGGAAATTCCAATACCTATAATTTAATAGTTAGTTATTATTAGTTATTATTTCGAATTTTACAGATTTTCTTTCTTTTTTTTCAGATTTTCAAATTTCTGAATTCTGAATTTTCGAATTCTGAATTTTCGAATTCCGAATTTCCGAAAATTCCAAAATTCGGAATTCGAAATGCAGAAATTTTTTAAATCCGGAAATTCGGAAATTAAAAAATCTGAATTTCTGGATTTCCGAACTTCCAAATTTCCGAAAAAAGCAAAAAAACGAAAGAAACGAAAACGAACACATTTTTTGTCAGTGCACATGTCTAGTGAAGAGAAACACCCTTATCAGAACTCCCACCATTTACACCGGGGTCCACAGAGCTCCTCCCTAAAAAAATGAATGTGCCATACGCCGCTAAAGTGTTTGGATTTTGGTGGGGAAAAAGTGGCAACCCTAGCCCATCTGCATCTTTTGCAGTACACTGGAAGAGTGTAAAACCCTCCAATTTTATGTACCCCCCCTCCTGCATTATTAGGAAACATTCCTACCCTAATTTTCTACAAAGAAATGTCCAGAATGCTGGGATGGTGGGAGGTTGTACTGCAAAAAATGATACGAGAGGAGGTTGTGGTTCGATCTAAAACCGAGACAACAAGCACAGCTGTATATATAACAAGAAAGATAAAACGCTCTCCTTACTGTCATTTACCCACACACATAAAACCATTAATGCATAAAGTATGGTATAAAGTGACAGATCCAGAGGATACATTCACTCCTCCTCACCCACTTCAACAATAAACACAATGGTACATTATTTGTGTGTTTTGAAATGCATGATTTTCACAGCATGGCATGTAAATCTAACACATAATACATTGTAGCCTACCCATCTTTTAGATGTGGTGACTGCATTTGTTTCCTTTTTCCCTTCATTTTCACCTGGTGTTCCTGCTAGTAATGGGACTCGTACAAATACATAAGTGGTCCATATAGTGAACTTGGTGTTGAGTTATTCACTTTAAGGTCATCACAGAGGACAAGGGGCCACTCTTTACGTCTAGAGGAAAAAAGATTTCATCTCCAAATACGGAAAGGTTTCTTCACAGTTAGAGCTGTGACTTTAAGGTCATCACAGGAGGACAAGGAGCCACTCTTTACATCTAGAGGAAAAAAGATTTCATCTCCAAATACGGAAAGGTTTCTTCACAGTAAGAGCTGTGAAAATGTGGAATAGACTCCCTCCGGAGGTGGTTCTGGCCAGCTCAGTAGATTGCTTAAAAAAAAGGCCTGGATTCTTTCCTAAATGTACATAATATAACTGGGTACTCACATTTATAGATAAAGTTGATCCGGGGAAAATCTGATTGCCTCTCGGTGGATCAGGAAGGAATTTTTCCCCTGCTGTAGCAAATTGCATCATGCTTTGCTGGGGTTTTTTGCCTCTGTATTCCTGTGGATCAACTGTGGATGAAAGATTGTGTATATGGGATTGTATGATTTTTTTGGTTGAACTAGATGGACTTGTGTCTTTTTTCAACCTAACTAACTATGCACTTCCTGTGCTAGGGTGACAACACTCACTGACTGCACTGTATCTATGGAGAATTAGCATTGTCACACTAGGCTGTTGTCATGATTTGAACTACAAACAACTCCCTTTCCTCATTTTCATTACAAAGGGGAGGTGGAGAGCTGATTGATGGGGAAGTTAAAAAATATTGGAGATTTCAATGCAGTGCAATCTACAATTTAATATAGTTGTACTTTTAAGTACAAATGGCAATTACCACTCAAACTATGTCTCTTTGACCTAAACCTGAAAATGAAGCATCGAAGGCCCCCCACAGCATTGTCTGATTGGTCCATCAAATAAGTCACATACTCCATCTGCTGCTGAACGGTGCAGCTGGGGAGTAAAAGAAAGACAAGTATGGGAGGGAGGGGACAGATTAAAAACACACCCATTTCTTTGTCTTAAATGAGCAAGTACAAGTTTGTTTTAACCTCTAACTTAACTCAAAAACATTTTACTCTAATGTTTCCACTTAATTAGACCTCACCTAAAAACACAAGGTCTAACCCTTAACCTGAACCCTAAAACATAAGCTGCTGAACCCAAACACTAACCCTAAGACTACTCCATCATCACCTAAACCCAAACACTAACCCTAAGACTACTCCATCATCACCTAAACCCAAACACTAACCCTACTCCATCACTTAAACCCAAGCACTAACCCTACTCCATCACCTAAACCCAAACACTAACCCAACTCCGTCACCTAAACCCAAACACTAACCCAACTCCGTCACCTAAACCCAAACACTAACCCAACTCCGTCACCTAAACCCAAACACTAACCCAACTCCGTCACCTAAACCCAAACACTAACCCTACTCCGTCACCTAAACCCAAACACTAACCTTACTCCATCACCTAAACACTAACCCAACTCCGTCACCTAAACCCAAACACTAACCCAACTCCGTCACCTAAACCCAAACACTAACCTTACTCCATCACCTAAACACTAACCCAACTCCATCACCTAAACCCAAACACTAACCCAACTCCGTCACCTAAACCCAAACACTAACCCTACTCCGTCACCTAAACCCAAACACTAACCTTACTCCATCACCTAAACACTAACCCAACTCCGTCACCTAAACCCAAACACTAACCCAACTCCGTCACCTAAACCCAAACACTAACCCAACTCCGTCACCTAAACCCAAACACTAACCTTACTCCATCACCTAAACACTAACCCTACTCCGTCACCTAAACCCAAACACTAACTCTACTTCGTCACCTAAACCCAAACACTAACCCTATGCCTATTCCATAACCTAATGCCCAACACTACACCTAAGACAACTCCATAATCTAATGCCTAACACTAAACCTAAGACTCTATTACCTAATGCCCAGCTCTAACTGTAAGACCACTCCATCACAACACAACACAATTCCGTCACCAAATGCCAAACACTAAACCTCTGCTGTCAGAATATAATGTCCTAGTGGGGAGGATTCCTCTATCTCGCTTGTGTAGATGACAAATCCATTCATTTTTCTTTTGTTCAGAACGCTGGCTAATCATAAAAAAAAAAAAAAAAAACGAGTAAGCCATGGCTTACAACTATTCCATCACTTAATGGCCACCACTAAATCTAACACTATTCTCTCACCAAATGCCCAATGCTAAATTTGGGACTACTTCATCACCTATTGTCCAATCCTAAATCTAGCACACCTCTGTCACCAAATTCTCAACACTAAATCTAAGACTACTCCATCACCGAATGCCCATCACCAAATGTAAGATTACTCACCTAATGTCCAATCCTAACCCTAACTTGCCTCCATCACCTAATGCCCAACACTAAATCTAAGACTACTCTTTCACCCAATGGCCTACACTAAATCTACTGTCACCCAATGCTCAACACAGAATATAAGGCTACTTCCTCATCTATTGTCCACTCCTAAACCTAACCTCCCATCACCTAATGCCCAACGCTAATTCTAACTCACCTCCATCATCTAAGACTACTCCTTCACCCAATGCCCAACACCGAATATAATATTACTTCATCTAATGTCCAATCCTAAACCTAACTCACCTCCATCACCTAAAGCCCAACACTAAACCAAAGACTACTCTATCAAGTAATGCCCAACACTAAATCTAAGACTACTCCTTCACCCAATGGCCTACACCAAATCTAAGACTACTCTGTCACCCAATGCCCAACACCGAATATAATATTACTTCATCACCTAATGTCCAATCTTAAACCTAACGCCCACCACTAAATTTATGACTACTCCGACACCCAATACCCAACACTGAATGTAATACTACTTCATCATCCAATGTCCAATCCTAAGCCTAACTTACCTCCATCACCTAAAGGCCAACACTAAACCGAAGTCTACTGTATCACAAAATGCCCAACACTAAATCTAAGACTACTCCGTCACCCAATGCCCAACACTGAATGTAATGCCCCGTACACACGACCGGATTTTCCATCAGTAAAATCTTGGACGGTTTTTCTGACAGAATTCCGCTCAAGCTTGGCTTGCATACACACGGTCATACAAAAGATCGCTGAACTTTCGACCTTCAAGAACGCGGTGACGTACAACACTACGACGAGTCGAGAAATGTAAGTTTAATGCTTCCGAGCATGCGTCAAATTGTTTCCTAGCATGCGTAGGAATTTTGCGCTTCGGAATTGCTACAGACGATCGGAAACTTTTTCCGACCAAAAAATTGAGAGCATGCGCTCAATCTTTTGCTGGCTGGAATTCGGCCAGCAAAAGTCTGATGGAGCATACACACTGCCCGGAATTTCCGACCAAAAGCTCTCATCGGTCTTTTGCTGGCCGAATATCCAATCGTGTGTATGCGGCATTATACTACTTAATCATCCAATGTCCAATCCTAAACCTAACTCACCTCTATCACCTAAAGCCCAACACTAAACCAAAGACTACTCTATCACCTAATGCCCAACACTAAACATAAGACTATCCCATCTCACCGAACACCTAAGTCTAATCCCAAACCTAACACATTTCCATCACCAAATGCCAAAAACGAAACCTAATGCTGCGTACACACGACCAGACTTTTCGACAGCAAAGGTCCGATGGTTTTTCCGATGGACTTTCCGAACGAACGGACTTGGACACACACAATCGCACCAAAGTCCGACGGAATCGAACGTGATGACGTACGACCGGACTAGAATAAGGAAGTTCATAGCCAGTAGCTGCCCTAGCGTTGTTTTTTGTCCATTGGACTAGCATACAGACAAGCGGATTTCTCGATAGGAACTGGGTCCGGCGGAGTTCCGGTGGAAAATTTGAAACATATTCTATTTCTAAAGTCCGTCTGATTTTTGGACAGCAAAGGTCAGATGAAGCTCACACACGATCGAATTGTCTGGCGGATTCGTTCCGTCGGACCTTAGTCCGGTCGTGTGTACGCGGCATAAGACTACTATGCCCAATGCTAAACCTGAGTTGACACCATTGCCCAATTGTAGAACCTAGGACTACTCTATACCCCAGTACTACATTGTAAACTAATGCCAAACACTAATATATTCTCTCCAGGAACCTACTATATTCCAAAAGCCACTATTTCTATGATTCCTCACCACGCATAGATTCAGGCCCTGAAATCTAATGATCTGTGCCTAGAGCAGGCTGTACTCCATCCAAGCTGAACAATGAGCATACAACCCGTCCCATGCATTGACTACAGAACACCGTTATTATAGATCCCCCTCATCACACGATGCCTTTAGAATCAGGAGTACAGACAGTGCTAGTTCTAGGGGGGCTCGTCCGGGATCGAAAGGTTATATTGACAATTTAGTGTTTTCAAATCACTAAGATATAAAGACTATTGGATTTATTCTTGCAGGGATGAGGGAGAGGAGCTTGGCGAGGTTTTTAAGTAACATACACTTTATCCTTAAGCACGCTGACAATTACAAATCCAAACAGCGTTCACCTCGCAGCCTTTAACTTAACAACCCTGTCATTTACTAATACGCATGTTTAAAAAGTGAAATTAGCAGTGATTGGTAAACAGTCGTCTACTTAAACAGAGCGCAACGTCGCAGCGGAGAGAGAGAAACTGCCGACACCCAATCAGTTAATGTCTTGAACAGTTTAACACTCTCAGTGCTCTTTGGGGTAGAAAATCTCATTTCCTCTCATTATAGTGAAGCAATTATTTCTAGCACATGAAATCCATCTCGTGAACAGGATGGGGAAGTTAGCGAGGCAGGAGAAGAAAAAAAAAAAAGCGCCGGCTCCTTGAGCATCTGCCAAATAAAAAGAATTCAAACAACTAAAGACAGCACTTTGAGGATGTTGCGGTAAACAAGTCACACAAACCTTACAAGTGTCTGTCTAATCTGGTTATTGCGGGGGGGGGGGGGAGCGGGGGAAATACGTCGGCCCTACAGGGGATGTATAAACAGGAGAGAAATATTAAAAGATGAGCTTTTATATCACACCTACAGTATACTCCTCACCATCAGCTCTGCATTTTAGGCTCGTTTTTTTTCCGGGGACTTCCTATATATATATATATATATATATCTTCCTCCAATTAGAGTTCTTCACGAATCTGCTATTAAAAAGGAAATATTCCATTTAATAAAGTAGATGTGAACCCAATCACTAAAATCTCATATAAAGAATTACCATACCAACCCCTTCACGCCAACAGTAGACATATATGCGGCCCCACTGGACTGGGATTTTTTTCTGTGGGGTACCTGTCTTTGTGCTGGAAGCGCACCAGCCTTCCAGCGGGTGCCCCAGGTCCCGTACTAATGATCGGGACCTGGAACTCCCAGTTGCGGGTCACCTGATCGCTGTTATAGCCTCTGTTTGGCTATCATAGTGATTAGTCACAGTGAAGCCCACCGGTGTTTCTCTGTGAATGGAGATACACTATCTTACCAAAAGTATTGGGGCGCCTGCCTTTACACGCATGTTAAATTTAATGGCATCCCAGTCTTAGTCCGTAGGGTTCAATATTGAGTTGGCCCACCCTTTGCAGCTATAACAGCTTCAACTCTTCTGGGAAGGCTGTCCACAAGGTTTAGGAGGGTGTCTAAGGGAATGTTTGACCATTCTTCCAGAAGTGCATTTGTGAGGTCAGGCACTGATTTTGGACGAGAAGGCCTGGCTCGCGGTCTCCGCTCTGATTCATCCCAAAGGTGTTCTAATCGGGTTGAGGTCAGGACTCTGTGCGGGTCAGTCAAGATCCTCCACCCCAAACTCGCTCATCCATGTCTTAATGGACCTGGCTTTGTGCACTGGGCCAAATCACCAGTAGAACACCTTTGGGATGAAGCAGAGATTGCGAGCCAGGCCTTCTCGTCCAACATAGGTGCCTGACCTCACAAATGCGCTTCTGGAATAATGGTTAAACATTTGAAAAAGGGTGATACAGTATAGAATCATATACAGTTGTGCTCATAAGTTTACATACCCTGGCAGAATTTATGATTTCTTGGCCATTTTTCTGAGAATATGAATGATAACACAAAAGCTTTTCTTTCGCTCATGGTTAGTGTTTGGCTGAAGCCATTTATTATCAATCAACTGTTTTTATTCTTTTTGAATTATAATGACAAAAGAAACTACCCAAATGACCCTGATCAAAAGTTTACATACCCTGGTGATTTTGGCCTGATAACATGCACACAAGTGGTTTGAATGGCTATTAAAGGTAACCATCCTCACCTGTGATCTGTTTGCTTGTAATTAGTGTGTGTGTATAAAAGATCAATGAGTTTCTGGACTCCTGACAGACCCTTGCATCTTTCATCCATCTGACGTTTCTGGATTCTGAGTCATGGGGAAAGCAAAAGAATTGTCAAAGGGAAAAGGTAGATGATCTGTATAAAACAGGAAAGGGATATAAAAAGATATCCAAGGAATTGAGAAAACCAATCAGCAGTGTTCAAACTCTAATCAAGAAGTGGAGAATGAGGGGTTCTGTTGAAACCAAACCACGGTCAGGTAGACCAACTAAAATTTCAGCCACAACTGCCAGGAAAATTGTTCGGGATGCAAAGAAAAACCCACAAATAACTTCAGGTGAAATACAGGACTCTCTGAAAACATGTGGTGTGGCTGTTTCAAGATGCACAATAAGGAGGCACTTGAAGAAAGATGGGCTGCATGGTCGAGTCGCCAGAAGAAAGTCATTACTACGCAAATGCCACAAAGTATCCACTTACAATACGCCAAACAGCACAGAGACAAGCCTCAAACCTTCTGCCACAAAGTCATTTGGAGGGATGAGACCAAAATTTTGCTTTTTGGCCACAACCATAAACACTACATTTGGAGAGGAGTCAACAAGGCCTATGATGAAAGGTCCACCATCCCTACTGTGAAACATGGAGGTGGATCGCTGATGTTTTAGGTATGTGTGAGCTACAAAGACAGGAAATTTTGTCAAAATTAGTTGGCAAGATGAATGCAGTATGTTATCAAAAAATACTGGAGGAACATTTGCATTCATCAGCCAGGAAGCTGCGCATGGGACGTACTTGGACATTCCAACATGACAATGATCCAAAACACAAGGCCAAGTCAACCTGTCATTGGCTACAGCAGAATAAAGTGAAGCTTCTGGAGAGGCCATCTCAGTCTCCTGACCTCAATATCATTGAGCCACTCTGGGGACATCTCAAACCTGCAGTTCATGGAAGACAGCCCAAGAATTTGCAGGAACTGGAGGCTTTTTGCCAAGAGGAATGGGCAGCTTTACCACCTGAGAAGATAAAGAGCCTCATCCACAAATACCACAAAAGACTTCAAGCTGTCATTGATGTTAAAGGGGGCAAAACACGGTATTAAGAACTGGGGTATGTAAACTTTTGATCAGGGTCATTTCTGTTGCAATTATGATTTAAAAAGAGTAAACACAGTTGATTGATAATAAATGGCTTCAGCCAAACACTAACCATGAGTGGAAGAAAAGTTTTTGTGTTATCATTCATATCCTCTGAAAAATGGCCAAGAAATCATAAATTCTGCCAGGGTATGTAAACTTATGGGCACAACTGTATAGTCCTTCTTTTCCCCCTTGATATATAGGATTACTCCATTTAGACTGCTATCACCAGAACAGATTTCCCTTTGGAAGATACAAGCTCACCTCTTGTTCTTGTGACAACTCAAATGATTTGGATTTCCCATCAGTAACAATGGTGAGCTGGACCAACGGAGAGGATGGATCTCCTGAGTGAGGATCCAACCCTTTCACATTTTATCCAAAACTATAAAAAAAGAAAGAAAAAAAAAAGTTGAGCTTTACACACTTCCACGCAGATATTTTTCTCTACCAATAAGAGAAATTCCTGGTCTGAAATGCCTAAAAAAGGCGAGGAAAAAAAAAAAAAAAACGATGCACATTTCGCACTTTTCTCCAGATATAAATACATAGCGCTTGTGACTGACCATTACCTGAGAGCAAAAGCACTGATGGCTTTTATTTTCTTTATTTTTTTCAGCTTTCCAAATAACAGAGACATGGGCCGTAGGCATCTCACAGCGAGAGAAAAGAGGCATGGATCATAAGACAGAGCTCCCGGACCTGAAGGTCTGAGACGTGTTTACGGATTGGAGTCCCCCAGGTGATAACAACACACCATCCAGCTGCGGTTTTATACAGACCTCAAAAAATAAAAAGGCAAAGTGCTGTGAAAGACGTGGCCACCGGCAGATACGGCAAGCATAAAAAGGAAATTCATGGAGCTTCAAAACCATTGGATTCAATATAAAATAACATAAGGCTAGAGAAGGGAGTGGAAGAGGCCGAATATTGAGGGTCATTAAAATTGCATGCTGCTTGAAAGAATTTGCTATTTATTGTGCAAAAATAGGATTTTTGTACTCTCCTTAAAGCGGAGGTTCCCACAAAAATGGAACTTCCACTTTTCGAAACCCTCCCCCACTCCGGTGTCACATTTGGCACCTTTCAGGGGGGAGAGGGGTGCAGATACCTGTATAATACAGGTATTTGCACCCACTTCCGGGCATAGATCACTGCAGTGATCTACGCCACTTCCTGCCCCCCCCCCCCCCACGCTGTCTGCTGGGAGACACACGGGTCCAAGACACAGCAGGGACCATTCGGATTGCACAGCGCGACTCATGCATTCGCGCAGAAGGGAACCAGGAAGTGAAGCCGCAAAGCTTCACTTCCTGATTCCCTTACCGAAGATGGCGGCAGCATCCGAGGACCGAGGGACGGTTCAGAATAGGGTGCCGACATTGCGGGCGGCCTGGACAGGTAAATTATTTTAAAAGTCAGCAAACTGCAGTATTTGTAGCTGCTGACTTTAAAAAAAATAAATTTGGCGGACCTCCGCTTTAACCACTTCAGTCCCGGAAGAATTTACCCCCTTCCTGACCAGAGTACTTTTTGCGATTCGGCACTGCGTCGCTTTAACTGACAATTGCGCGGTCGTGCGATGTTACACCCAAACAAAATTGGCGTCTTTTTTTTCTCACAAATAGAGCTTTCTTTTGGTGGTATTTGATTGCCTCTGTGGTTTTTATTTTTTGAGCTATAAACAAAAAAATAGCAAACATTTTGAAAAAAAAACACAATATTTTGTACTTTTTGCTATAATAAATATCCCCATTTTTTTTTCAAAAAGCTATTTTTTTCTCCGTTTAGGCTGATATCAGGCTTGAACCATTGGCTGTTATCCAGGCTGTGGACTGGATCTGCACCACAAGATTGAAGGGAGCAATCATTCCCACCTGGAGCGGCACAGCTCTGTGTTTGTATCAGTAACCTTTCTCTACCACTAATGCTGTCCCTGACAGGCGAGGGTAACTCTCCCTATGCTACCCACTCTCATAAAGAACGCCAAACCCGGGAGCCAGGCCCTTAAATAGGCTCTGTCTGACCCAAGTTGGCTGCTAGAGTCACATGGGGCAGCAGCATCCAATAGGATAGCTTTCCCAGTCACCCAAGGAAACCATAGAGGAATCCTGTTCCTCTGGACTTCCTCCTCCTGCAACAGTGCCGCTATAGCAGAGCGCCACCTGTCGTGGAGAAAGTAGACTGCCCCTGAAAGTGAAGGCAAATCTTTCAAATGGGAAATGGATGGTAAACACAAAAAGCCAACAGAGGTTCTAATCTTTCCCTACTAAGTCCAAAGTGGAAAAATGTTTTGCCTATACATACACAGTACACTAGTATTGGACTACCATGCTTCTTTAGGCTGCATTCACACCTGAGCATTTTCAGCTCTTAAAACGCCCAACAAGCAAAATCCCATTCATTTCAGTGGCACCCGTTCACATCTGAGCATTTTGTCACCTGAAGCAAAACGCCCCAAGCTCAAAAAAGAACATGAGCTTCTTTGGGGCAGATTACAGGCGTTTTTTCTGCCTTTTACATTGGTGACCTGAACAAAATTGCGTCAAAAACACGGCATTAAAAACGCGCGCCTTTGAAATGCTCAATTGTGAATGCAGCCTAATGCCGCCTACACACGTTCGGACTTTCCGACAACAAAACCGTGGATTTTTGTTCGAAGAGCGTTGGCTCAAACTTGTCTTGGATACACACGGTCACACAAATGTTGGCCAACAATTACGTACGTCAAGAACGCGGTGATGTACAAGACGTACGACGAGCCGAGATAAAGAAAGTTCAATAGCCAGTGCGGCTCCTTCTGCTCGATTCCGAGCATGCGTGAACTTTTGTGCGTCGGACTTGTGTACGCACACGATCGGAAATTCCGACAACAAAGTTTTGTAGGCGGAAAAGTTGAGAACCTGCTCTCAAACATTTGTTATCGGAATTTCCGCCATGGAGCGTACACACAGTCGGACTTTCCAACAACAAGGTCACATCCAACATTTCCCGTCGGAAAATCCGACCGTGTGTACGCGGCATTGCTTGCTGCGGATAATCGTTCTTATTCGGTTTGTCCAATTTAGAAGTGATATTTGTCAAGTCAAACTTTTGATGGATTAGGTTGTCCAGGTTTTTCCACCATCAGAATCACATAGCTGAATATTGTGTTTAGTGCTGAGGAATATTTCCCATCACACAGCCCCCTGCAGTCACAACATAATTGTCCCAACGCTTACAAGTTGGATGCCAACTGGTTTGGTGCCAACCGTACTGCATGCATAAAGCTTCATTCATATGACATCACTCAAACCAGACCGATTAAAACCAAAGTGTGGAAGCATGGCGAATTGTCTGCTGATTGGAATCCCTGCTGACTGGGTATTTATACATGGAGAAGCATTGCAATGGAGCCGAAGATGATAGATTTGGCTCATTAGCCTGGAACACAATAGAGTTTCTAATGCCCGAGCAAACAGAGTGAGCGATACTTACTAATTCCGGCATCTGTAAACTGATGAATGGAGCCGTGTGGGGTCCGTTTATCACAGTCACTGCCGCCGGAGAGGAATCACAAGATGGGTTCTGCTCTGTGTTTTCTTTTCTTTTTAAAGGGGATGCATTTGATTTGTACCAATCAAGGATCTAATTAGGGCAACGCACTTAATATCTGTCCAAAAAAAGGACTGTAAAGCCGGCCATAGACGGATCACAATTTGTCCGGCTCAGCATGGACCGGCTGAATTTCAATCCATGTGTAATGCCACCTACACACGTCCGGAATTTCCGATGGAAACAGTCCAATGGGAGCTTTGCATCGTATTTTCCGACCGTGTGTATGCCCATCGGTCTTTTTCTGTTGGCATTTCCGACGGACTTTGGATTGAGAGCCTGTTCTTAATTTTTCCAACGGAAAACCTTTCTATCGGATTTTCCGATCGTGTGTATGCAATTCCGACACGCAAAATTCCGACGCATGCTCGGAAACAATTTGACGCATGCTCGGAAGCATTAAACTTCCCTTTTATAGTGCCGAACGTGTTGTATGCCGCGGTGTTATTGACCGTCGGAATTCGGTGTGACCGTGTGTAGGCAAGACAGTTTGAGCGAAATTCCGTCTGAATGCCGATGGGAAAACCATCAGAGCTTTTTCCGACGAGAATTCCGAACGTGTGTACGCGGCATAAGCCGTTCTTGTTTGACGGAAGTTGAATGCAATGCCCCGTACACACGAGAGGATTTTCCGTCAGAAAAATCTTGGATGGTTTTTCGGACGGAATTCCGCTCAAGCTTGGCTTGCATGCACACGGTCACACAAAAGTTTGCTGAACTTTCGACCATCAAGAACGCGGTGACGTACAACACTACGACGAGCCGAGAAATATAAGTTCAATGCTTCCGAGCATGCGTCTAATTGTTTCCGAGCATGCGTAGGAATTTTGCGCGTCGGCATTGCTACAGACGATCGGAATTTCCGACCGAAAAATTGAGAACATGCTCTCAATCTTTTGCTGGCTCGAATTCGGCAAGCAAAAGTCCGATGGAGCATACACACGTCGCATTTTCCGACCAAAAGCTCTCATCAGTCTTTTGCTGGCCGAATGTTTACGCGGTATTAGAACCGGAAATGTTGAAACCGTTTTGATCGATCAGCCTTGCTTGTGTGGATGGAAAAATATGTTCTTTTATTTTGTTTTTCTTTCAGCCCATTTGTTCATTAACCCCTTCCCGACCGCCGCACACCGATATAGGTCGGCAGAATGGCACGGGTGGGCAAAAAGGCGTACAGGTACGTCCCCTTTAAGATTCAGCATTGTGGGCGCATGCGCCCGCCACATGCTCCATGACAGCGGGTCCCACGATCGTGTTACGGAGCGGAAGAATGGGGAGATACCTATGTAAACAAGGCATTTCCCTGTTCTGCCCAGCAACATGACAGAGATCACTGCTCCCAGTCATCGGGAGCAGTGATTGCTGTCATGTCCTAGGTAGCCCACCCCCCCAGTTAGAATCACTCCCTAGGACACACTTAACCCCTTGATTGCCCCCTAGTGTTTAAAGAGGAAGTAAAGGCTCCTCAAAAAAAAAAACGGAACCTGCAAGGCAAAGGCATAACGAGCTAGTATGCATAGGATACTAGCTCATTATGAATGACTTACCTGAGAATGAAGCCCCCGAAGCGGTCCTCATCCACGACCTTCTCCGCCACCATCAAGCCCGGAGTGACTTCCGGGTCTCGCCGCTCCAGAGCTGTCATTCGCTGGATCGGCGGTGACGTCACTCCCGCGCATGCGCACGAAAGCGGCATAGCGCCGTGATCTCGGCAAGCGCAGTGCGCCTGTGGGCTGCTGTCTATAGCGCATGCGCCGTAGACAGCGATGCCTATTTTTTTCTAAATATCTCCTAAACCATGTAGGTTTAGGAGATAATTATTGGACCTATAGGTAAGCCTTAATCTAGGCTTTAACCCCTTCCCTGCCAGTGTCATTTACACAGTAATCAATGCATTTTTTATAGCACTGATCGCTGTATAAATGTCGATGGTCCCAAAATAGTGTCAAAAGTGTCTGATGTGTCCACCATAATGTCGCAGTCACAATTAAAATCGCAGAGAGCCGCCATTTCTAGTAAAAAAAATTATAAAAATGCCCTAAAACTATCCCCTATTTTGTAGACGCTATAACTTTTGCGCAAACCAATCAATATACCCTTTTTGCGATTTACCAAAAATATGTAGAAGAATACGTATCGGCCTAAACTGAGGAAAAAAAATCTTTTTTTAAAAATACATTTTTGGGGGATATTTATTATAGCAAAAAGTTAAAAATATTGTTTTTTTTGGGGTTTTTTTCGAAATCGTCGCTCTTTTTTTGTTTATAGCGCAAAAAAATAAAACCTGCAGGGGCGATCAAATACCACCAAAAGAAAGCTCTATTTGTGGGGAAAAAAGGACATAAATTTTGTTTGGGTGCCACGTCTGGGTGCAGCGCCTTGAGGCGATTCAGTTCGCATTGTTAGCGCTATACAAATTATTCATTCATTCACGTCGCACGACCGCGCAATTGTCAGTTAAAAACGATGCAGTGCCAAATCACAAAAAGTGCTCTGGTCAGGAAGGGGGGGGGGGGGGTAAATCTTTCCAGGGCTAAAGTGGTTAACCACTTCAGTGCCCATCAGTGATGCCAGTCAGTGCCTGCTCATCAGTGCTGCCAATTAGTGCCCATCAGTGCCGCCTATCCATGCTGTCAGTGCCCATAAGTGCCATCTATCGGTGCCCATCAATGCCACCTATCAGTGTCCATCAGTGCTGCATATTAGTGCCTCCTCATCAGAACCCTTCAGTGATGTCTCATCAGTACTGCCTCTTCAGTGCAGCTGATCAGTGCCCTTCAGTGCCCCCTATCTGTGCCACCTATCAGTGCCCATAAGTGCTGCCTATCTGTGCTCATCAGTGCTGCATGTCAGTGCCAACTATCAGTGCCCATCAGTGCTGCATATTAGTGCCTCCTCATCAGTTCCCTTCAGTGCAGCCTCATCACCGCACATCAGTGAAGGTAAAAAAATTACTTATTTACAAACAATTTCAACAAAAACGAAGAAAACATTTTTTTTTTTTCAAAATTTTCTGTCTTTTTTCATTTTTTTTTAGCAGAAGAAACCCAGCAGTGATTAAATACCACCAAAAGGAAGCTCCATTTGTGTGGAAAAAAAAAATCTCATATGTGTACAGAGTTGCATGACCGCGCAATTGTCATTCAAAGTGCGAAGCTGAAAATTGGCCTGGGCAGGAAGGGGGGTAAAAGTGCCCGGGATTGAATTAGTTAATTGATAGGAATGAGAGGTTACAGAAAGTAGCAGTCTCAGGTCTCACTCTCAGTGGGGATGCCAAACCTGCAGAAATCACAGCAACCTGCCGAGTTTCAATGGTGACATTTCTCCCACTGTGAAGCCCCCTGACCCCCGCCCCTCCCCCTCAGCACACTTTACAATCCGAGTCTCATAGTGTTAAAATCCACAGTTCAGCAGTAATGTCTCTTCCCAAATTGAGACTCCAACAGCAGCTTAATACGACACAAAGCTAAATGCTAATTTTATTGCTCTGTTGCCACGACTGTTACTCTGTGAATTCTATTCCTGATTTAGTGCAATCCGAAAAATAACTTAATATGAAGATGATATATTAATCTAGCGACACAGACAGGAAACAGCGGAGACCTAACTGAATATAGATTCATTTGTGTTTTCCATCATAAAGTGAAACTTTTAATAAAAGAAAAAACTCTTCTGCATTAAAGTTTCTTACCTGCCTGCCCACACCGCACACTGAGCCGTGCACGCTCAGCTCAGTGTATGGTTTCAGCATCTGCCGCAAATCTATACATGTAAGGCAATTAGAATGACCACCTTTCCAAATCCACAGAGTGTACAAGTACACAGTACATACGACATACCTCCAAACCCTGATTTGGAGGGACTGTCCCTGATTCGGAGCAATGTCCCTCTGTCCCTCTTCCCCCCTCATTTGTCCCTCATTTTGGTCTGATCTATAGAGTTGTATATAAAATGCACTTTTTATCTATCAAAAAGTGTTTTCCAGCGCTAAACCTTTCATCTGATTTCTAAATTGCTGCATTTGTAAATTCCAAAAGCCAATATAAAGGAATAGTAGAGGTAAAAAAAAGCCCTTGTGGGTACAACCAATCTTGTTTTTTTTTTTTGTACAATTCTCCTTTAAGGGGGCGTGGCAATGGGTGTGTCCTATGCCTGCATACTTTTGCTGATAGGTGTCCCTCATTCCCATGTCAAAAAGTTGGGAGGTGTGCATACGGCACTCCTTGGAGAAGTGCAAAGTCCCTTGGATCTTGGATCATCTGCATCTGTAGACCAGCGGTGCCACCCCCCGCCCCATCCATGCGTCTGGCCCCCTAATCTACATGCCGGGTGCCAGACACGTGGTTTTTAATGTTTTTTTTTTCTTTTGAAGCACATGATTAGAGCCTGAGGCTGTAATTGGCTTCAAAAAAGGGTGGGAGAGCACTGCACCCCTAGCCCACCCACTTGTGTGCCAATAGCGAATTAATATGCGCCATTGTCTTCCTGATTCCCCTCCCAGCCAATCAGGAAGCAGCTCCTGAGACCCAATTGGCCCGGTAGTCCTAAAATCGCATAGCTCCCAACTGTCCCTGATTTCGAGGAATGTCCCTCTGTCCCTCATTCCCCCTCATTTGTCCCTTATTTTTGTCTGATCCATATAGTTGTATATAAAATTCACTTTTTATCTATCAAAAAGTGTTTTCCAGCGCTAAACCTTTCATCCAAATTCTAAATTGCTGCATTTGTAAATTCCAATAAAACAATATAAAGGAATAGTAGTGATAAAAAAAAGCACTAACTAATCGTATTTTTTTGTACAATTCTCCTTTAAGGGGCGTGGCAATGGGCGGGTCCTATGCCTGCATACTTTTGCTAATAGGTGTCCCTCATTCCCATCTCAGAAAGTTGGGAGGTATGTCATTAGGTCTCAGTCAGGACCCACTTCCTGTTTGACCTGGAGGAGAAGCAATGGCCCCGTAGCAAGGAGCTGCAGTCCGGATCCATGTCTGCCTGACCTGCCTCCTCCCTAAGGTAAGGAGACCTCTGATCACCGCCGCATTCCGACTCGATGTCCACCGGCGACCCGCGATCACTGTGTACAGAGGCAGAACAGGGAACTGCCTATGTAAACAAGGCCATTCACCGTTCTGCCAGATGACATGTCAGAGATCTTTTGTTCCTAGATAGGGAACAGTGATCTTTGTCATGTCCCTGGGAGCCCATCCTCCCCCCCCCCCGACAGTTAGAACACACACAGGGAACACACTTAACCTCTTGATCGCCCCCTAGTGTTAACCCCTTCCCCGCCAGTGTCATTTTTACATTGATCGGTGCATTTGTACAAAACTGATCAATGTAATAATGCCACTGGTCCCCAAAAAGTGTAATTTGGGGTCAGATTTGTCCGCCGCAATGTCGCAGTCCCGCTAGAAAAATCGCAGTTTACCCCATTACCCATTACCAGTAAAAACAATAAAAATTTAAAATAAAAAGTCCCTAAATCTATCCCGTATTTTGTAGACACAATAACATTTGCGCAAACCAATCAATATAAGCCTATTGCGATTTTTTTTTTACCAAAAATAGGTAGAAGAATATATATCAGCCTAAACTGATGAATAAATTTGTTTTTTTATATTTTTTTTGGATATGTATTATAGCAGAAAGTGTAAAGAATGTTTTTTTGACTGCGGTAGGAAATTAGCATCAACTTAACCCCACTAATGATTGGAAAATCTAACGAAAGTTTTAAAAACATCTAATAAAATTCTACTAGTAGTGTATGGCCTGCCTAAATGACATTACACTGTGCAGACTTCCAGCCTGGGATCTGTAACCCACCACAAGAAAGTAGAACAGAAGCACCCAATAGAATATAACTGCTTATCTCTGAATACACAGAGATAGGATGTTGGGCAGATTTAGTTCTTTGTGGCTCCTCTGTAATCATTGGAGCAGTTTTTAATTGCTTTGGGCTGTTCTGGATGTCACAGGCTGCAGGTTTGATTGTTTCCCCCTTGCACTCTAGGGGCTTCTAGAACATAGTGGGCAGGAAAGTCAAATGAGCAGCCTGAATATTTACAGGGGGTCCCCGAGTTCCGAACATCCGACTTGCGAACGACTCCTACTTACGAACGGCTCCTACTTACGAACGGCAGGCGGGACCGGCGGGCACATTGTAAAACATCGGAAAACTACGTTGGAGAACAGCGGAAAACATCGGACACGCCATTTTGCGCATGCGCGTCCAGATTACGAACAAATACGACTTCAGAACAAACAGGCAGTCCCTAACCTGTTCGTAACCCAGGGACCCCCTGTATTGTGCTTCAGTCAATCCCTGGGGAGGTGGGCCCAGTAGGTGGCTGAGGGGACACATAAATAGTCTGAGCTTTAGAACAGCAGGGCTTCCAGTGGAGGGTATTCCACCCATCCGGGAAGCCTGCAGCAGTTCTACTGATTCAAGCTGATGTTCATTAAGGTCCCAGCTGTGGTATAGTTGGGGGGCCTATCTCTATATAAATACTTCTGGAGCTAAGGATCTGGTCTGGAGAACTCACTGAAGAGTGTCCAGTGGATAGTGGGAAACGTTCAACTATTCTGGGACATTGTCAGTACTGACCTGAGTTTAAAACTCTATCAACTGCATGCTGTTTCCTTTGAGTGAAGGTGCCAGTGGTAGCTCCAACTGAGACAGCTCCTACAGGGTCTCAGTTCTGGTTTTGCTCCTGGCATAAGGACTGTTCAGAGAAGCCTAGCCTTAGTGAAGTGTCCTCCTGTTGCTATTCAGTGCTCCTGGAGTATCCCATTTCGCAAGCAAATAAACTTTAAGAAAAGGCACCCACTATAACACGTCTTGAAAGTTCCTTGAGTGGCAAAAAGATCAAACCAGTCACTCCTGAAAGAAATAAACCCTGAATATTCACTTGAAGGACAGATCCTGAAGCTGAAACTCAAATATTTTGGCCACCTAATGCGAAGAGAGGATTCATTGGAAAAGACCCTGATGCTGGGAAACACGGAAGGAAAAAGGAGAAGAGGACAACAGGAAACAAGATGGATAGCATAATCGAAACAATGAACATGAAGTTATGAAAGCTTCAGGAGGCAGTGAAGGACAGTAAAACTTGGTGCGCTACGCCACGAAGAGTAGGACATGACTAAACAACAACAAAGACCACATGTGCCAAACACAAGGCCCATGGGCCAAACCTGCCCTAGGCTGTTTAATGAGCCAAAGTGAATGGGCTGTTACTGCGTGCCTGGCTTCCTCTGCACTAGTTTGGGAAAGAACCAGTTAAATACAGCGACTCCTTCGTTGGTAGAGCTACATGTAAGAGCCATATAAAGCCAAGCACACAGAGCTAACAAGGTACAATCAATTCTCCACCGGCAACGCTGACAGCAGATAGATTAAAACATGTGGATCATTACTTAATAAACCCTCAGGCAACGACATACATCAGACAACAAAAGGGAAATGGTAATTCCCTGTCCCTGAATACAAGCCTACATATACTGACACACACGTTACTTACAACCCCAGTGTACATATGGAAAGACATGATCCTACCAGAAGCTTAGACCGGGTCCTGACCACCCCTATAGACATGTCTTCAGTCCACGTTGTTTCCTCACCTTGAGTTTTACAGATCCGATTTCTCCTCACCAACCCTTAAACAAAAGGATTAGAGTCTAATGACTGAGGTGTGAGATTATTGTAATCTGCTGAGCAGATATAATGACTATGGGGTCAATTCATTTAAATTCACCAAGTTAAATAACGGCTAATAAAATGCGGTAAAATACTGCATGCGGTAACAATTGTGCAAATGTTCAATTAAGAATTTTGCGTTAAATAACGAATGCTGAATTTGTGCGATTGAATTTCAGCATTATTTAATGCAGTGATTTAATGTATTGAGCTGGTTGCTAAGGAGCGGGCCAGGAAGCCGGCCCCAGCGTCCTTAACAACAGATGACCGATCACCTGTCAGCGGATTCCCGATGAAAGCTGAATGTAAAAAAAATGCTGACAATTAAAAATGATGACAAAAAAACAACGTCCCCCCCCCAAATCTATACCAGACCCTTATCCTAACATGCAGACCGGCAGGTCAGGAAAGGGGGGAAGTGAGCGAGCGGCTTGATAAACCCCCTGCCCGCAGACCTCCAAAACCACTGGCCATGGTGGGGATGAGGTCCTTGTTCCCATCAACATGCCCCAAAGCACCCACCCCCCCATGTTGAGGGCATGTTGCCTGGTATGGTTCAGGAGGGGGGGGGCACTCGCTCATCCTTCCCTTTCATGACCTGCCAGGCTGTATGCTTGGATAAGGGTCTGGTATGGATTTTGGGGGCAGACCCCACGCCATTTAAAAAAAAAATTTTAGTTGTCTGCATTTTTTTTTACATTCAGCTGACAGCTGATAATTTATCTGTTGTCAAGGATGCGGCGGCCAGCTTCCCGGCCTACTCCTTAGCAACCGGCTGTTAGTCAAAAACATGGGGATCCCCTGCTTGGGGGGGGGGGGCACTTGCTAGATAGAGCCATGAAGAAGGCAGGTCTCTCAGAAGGACCTGGTGACTCACTTGGAGGACACACTGAAATTTGGGAACGTGCTTACAATGTTGCCGGGTCAGCTTAAAGGTTCTGACACTGTAAAGATTAGGGATGAGCCGAACACCCCCGGGTTCGGTTCGAACCAGAACCTTCGAACGGACCGAAAGTTCGCGCGAATTTTCGAACCCTATACGTTATAATGGACGCGAACGTTCGAAATCAAAAGTGCTAATTACAACGGCCAATATGCATGTTAATGTCATAAAACAGGTTTGGGGACCCGGGTCCTGCCCCAGGGGACATATATCAATGCAAAAAGAACTTTTAAAAACTAACGTTTTTTCGGGAGCAGTCATTTTAATGATGCATAAAGTGAAAAAAAAAAGTGACATTTTCCTTTAAATATGGTACCTGGGGGGTGTCCAAAGTATGCCTGTGAAGTGGCATGTGTTTCCCGTGTTTAGAACTGTCCTTGCACAAAATGACATTTGTAAAGGAAAAAAAGAAGCCATTTAAAACCACTTGCGGCTTTAGGTTTGATCTTAAGTAGAATCTGAACAGGTACATTATGAAGTGTAGCTCCATCCCAAAAAAATCTATTTTTAAGCTTTTTGGAGAACATAGGGAGGGGTTATCACCCCTGTAACATTTGCTGTCTTTGCACATCTGTTCAGAACATGTCACCTCACTTTCCGTCCCAATGACAAATGTTTTTGGAAAAGTGGGGTTTTAATTGAAACAAGGATTGGTGATAAAGTATCAGTAGAGAGGAGATACCTTTTTCCCAAATTAAATCTAACAGGATAGAATTTCCCTTCCTAGGGGTAGATTTCCTCTCACTTCCTGTTTTCTCTTTCCATTTGCAAGTAGGAGTCGTTTGTAAGTTGGATGTTTGAAAGTAGGGGCCTGGCGTATATACTCTGCAGAAATTTGCCCTATTAGATGTTGGTGTAGCCACAAGACTGGTGGGCACAGGAATGGGCCCTGCTGTGAGTTAATAGATCAAGATTTGTAATTGCATGCACCTGTTGAACAGGGCAGAAAAATTGGGGGTGGTGGACGGTTTTGCCACAAGACTGTAAGCTCTCACAGTTACTCTTGGTGGGCGCAGGAATGGGCCCTGCTGTGAGTTATTAGATCAAGATTTGTAATTGCAAGCACCTGATGAACAGGGCAGAAAAATTGGGCCTTTGGCGGTGGTGGTGGACGGTGTTGCCACAAGACTGTAGGCCCTCATAGTTACTCTTGGTGGGCGCAGGAATGGGCCCTGCTGTGAGTTATTAGATCAAGATTTGTAATTGCAAGCACCTGATGAACAGGGCAGAAAAATTGGGCCTTTGGCGGTGGTGGTGGACGGTGTTGCCACAAGACTGCAGGCCCTCATAGTTACTCTTGGTGGGCGCAGGAATGGGCCCTGCTGTGAACTATTAGATCAAGATTTGTAATTACCGGCCCCTGTTAAACAGGGGCTGAAAAATTGTGCCTTAGGCACTGGTGCTGGTGCCACAACACTGCAACCCCTCACAGAGACTGTACTTGGAGCACAGCAGTCACACGTGTTGCGAAGCATTTTTTTTAAAAAATTGTAAGTACACGCCCCTGTTAAACAGGGGCTGAAAAATTGTGCCTTAGGCACTGGTGCCACAACACTGCAACCCGGCCCTCACAGATACTGTACTTGGAGCACAGCAGTCACACGTGTTGCGAAGCATTTTTTTAAAAAATTGTAAGTACACGCCCCTGTTAAACAGGGGCTGAAAAATTGTGCCTTAGGCACTGGTGCCACAACACTGCAACACGGCCCTCACAGAGACTGTACTTGGAGCACAGCAGTCACACGTGTTGCGAAGCATTTTTTTTAAAAATTGTAAGTACACGCCCCTGTTAAACAGGGGCTGAAAAATTGTGCCTTAGGCACTGGTGCTGGTGCCACAACACTGCAACACGGCCCTCACAGAGACTGTACTTGGAGCACAGCAGTCACACGTGTTGCGAAGCATTTTTTTTAAAAATTGTAAGTACACGCCCCTGTTAAACAGGGGCTGAAAAATTGTGCCTTAGGCACTGGTGTGGTGGCATGGATCATTGAGGAGGAGGAAGAGGATAGTCAGTGAACATAAGAGGACAGTCACTCAGCATCAGCATAGGCAGTCTTGAAGGGATGTGACATTAAAAATTATTCGGTTATATCCGCCTCAGGTGCCTGGTAGCTGGTGGTGATCCAAGACTGATTCATTTTGATGAATGTCAGTCGATCAACCGAGGCGGTGGACAGGCGCACCCTATGATCAGTCACAAATCCTCCAGCAGCACTGAATGTGCGTTCGGAAAGAACGCTGGAGGCAGGACAGGCCAGTAGCTCAATTGCATACTGTGCAAGCTCTGGCCAGTGATCCATCCTCAGGACCCAGTAAGCCAGAGGATTTTCGGTGGGAAAGGTGTCCAAGTCTGACCTTGCCCCAAGGTATTCCTGCACCATGTATATCAGACGCTGGCGATGGTTGCTGGAACCGATCATACCTTGGGGCTGCGGACTAAAAAATTGTCTGAACGCATCGGTCAGACGTCCACCTTCCCCACCGCTCCTTCTGCCACTGACCGAAGCCTCAGCAACTCGTCGCCCAGGACCAGGAGTTTGTAGCCTCCCAGTTTCTGGGAACGCGTTGCACAGACCTTTCTGCAAGGCCTCCCTGAGATGTCTCATCCTCTGCTCCCTCTGCGACGGCAAGATAAGGTCCGCAACCTTACCCTTGTACCGCGGATCAAGGAGAGTGGCCAGCCAGTAATGGTCCCTCTCCTTGATCCGAAGAACACGAGGATCCTTCCGCAGGCTTTGCAGGATCAGGGAGGCCATGCAGCGTAGGTTAGCTGAGGCATTCGGTCCGGAGTCTTCTGGGTCACTGAGGATGACATGATCGCCAGCCACCTCCTCCCAGCCACGTACAAGTCCACTGGCTTGTTGGGACTGTACATCATCCCTAAAAGACTGCTGCTGCTGATGCTGAGTGCCAGGCTCCACCTCCATGCTCACACAATCCTCCTCCTCCTCCTCCTCCTCCTCATCCTCTTCCTGTGTGATGGGTGGGACAGAAGGAACACTGTCCGGATAAAGGGGGCCTTGAGAGGCAAGGAAGTCCTCCTCTTCCTGCCTCTGTTCTGCCTCAAGTGCCCTGTCCATTATCCCACGCAGCGTATGCTCCAACAGGTGGACAAGAGGGACAGTGTCACTGATGCATGCACTGTCACTGCTCACCATCCTCGTGGCCTCCTCAAATGGTGAGAGGACAGTGCATGCATCCCTGATCATGCTCCACTGACGTGGGGAAAAAAAACCAAGCTCCCCTGACCCTGTCCTGGTGCCGTAGTCGCAAAGGTACTCATTGATGGCCCTCTGCTGCGTGTGCAGTCGCTGCAGCATGGCCAACGTTGAGTTCCACCTGGTGGGCATGTCAGATATTAGGCGGTTCTTGGGCAGGTTCAGCTCCTTTTGCAGCTCAGTCAGCCGAGCACTGGCATTATAAGATCGGCGGAAATGCACACAGACTTTCCTGGCCTGCCTCAGGACATCCTGTAAGCCTGGGAACCTGCCCAAGAACCGCTGCACCACCAGGTTGAGGACGTGAGCCATGCAGGGCACATGGGTGAGCTGCCCCTGTCGCAGGGCGGAGAGGAGGTTGGTGCCATTGTCAGAAACGACCATTCCTGGCTTAAGCTGACGTGGCGTCAACCACCTCTCGGCCTGCCCCTGCAGAGCTGCCAGAACCTCTGGCCCAGTGTGGCTCCTGTCCCCCAAACACACCAGCGCAAGCACGGCATGGCATCTTTTTGCCTGCGTACTTGCGTAGCCCCTTGTACGCCTACGGAGCACCGCTGGTTCCAAGGACAGAGCACTGGAGGAAGAAGAAGAGGAGGGGGTGGAGGAGAGAGGTGTGTCACAACCAGTAGCAGTAGTCGCGTTTTGGAGGCGTGGTGGCGGAACAACCTCCAACACTACTGCACCTTGTCCTGCATCCCTCCCAGCTGCCAATAGAGTGACCCAATGGGCCGTGAAAGAAAGGTACCGTCCCTGTCCATGCCTGCTGGACCATGAGTCAGCGGTAATATGCACCTTACCGCTGACCGCCCTGTCCAGCGAGGCATGGACATTGCCCTCCACATGCCGGTAGAGAGACGGAATCGCCTTCCGCGAGAAAAAGTGGCGTTTGGGAACCTGCCACTGAGGAACCGCACATTGAACAAACTCACGGAAGGGGGCCGAGTCTACCAACTGAAAAGGCAGCAGTTGAAGTGCTAGCAATTTAGCAAGGCTAGCATTCAACCGCTGGGCATGTGGATGGCTGGGAGTGTACTTCTTTCTACGGTCCAGCAGCTGGGGCAGGGAAATTTGCCTGCTGCATTCGGACGTCGGTGTACTGCAAGTACTTGGTTGTGACACACCGAATTCTACACCTTCAGTCCTCTCAGAGCAGCTTTCAGAGAGGACTGAAGGTGTAGTGGGGATGGAGATCCCAGCTGAGGAGGAGCAAGGAGAGGTCCGCTTAGTTCTTTGGTGTGGGTCTTTTATGTGTGCCTGCCAACGAGCTGCATGGCAGGTCGCCATATGTCTGGTCATGCTTGTCGTGCCCAAGCGGCTGATGTTTTGGCCACGCGAGATACGCTTGAGACAAATATTGCAAATAGCAGTGGTGCGATCTGCTGCACTCGTCTCAAAAAAGGCCCACACCAAAGAACTTTTCTGATAACGTGCAGAGGCAGCGCCCTGCACAGGCGGAGCTCTGCGGTGTTGTACAGTTGCTGTGCTGGCCTCTACCTGGCCTCCAGGGGGCATCCTGCCTCGTTGGACATGTGACGCCGCATCCTCCTCCTCCTCGTCCTCCTCCTCATCCTCTCTCCCTTGAGGCACCCACGTGGAGTCAGTGACCTCATCATCCCCTCCCTCTTCACCACTAGAGCAAACCTGGCAGTAAGCTGCAGCTGGTGGAACTGTACTGCCAGATTCCTCAAGCTGGGTATCGTCATCCGAGCCTTCGAATCGTTGGGCATCCTCCTGGAGCATGTACCCAACACTGTGCTCAAAGAGTTCGGGGGACTCCTCAGGAGGACATGGTGGGTCTAGGGAAGGGGTGGCTGATGATGCTCTGTCAGTACCCTGAGCCTGGGTGAGAGAGGATGAGGAGGATGAGGAGGGCTTGGTCATCCATTCTACCAAGCCTTCAGCATGATGCGGCTCCACATGTCCAGCTGCCGAAAACAAAGACGCGCGTGTCCCATGGCCACGTGCTGATGACGATGCACGACCACGTCCACGTCCACTAGAAACAGAGCCTGCCTGCCCTGTGTTCTTGGCTCTGCACGCTCTGCCTCCCCTTGGCGGTCTTCCAGCCATTGTAGTCGGTAGTCCTGTGGGTGCTGCTGAGAAGAAAATATAGGAGCTCTGTGTGATGCCACTAACACACTAGAAGTCCTATGGGTGCTTCTGCAAAGAAAATAGAGGAGCTCTGTGTGATGCCACTAACACACTAGAAGTCCTGTGGGTGCTTATGCAAAGAAAATAGAGGAGCTCTGTGTGATGCCACTAACACACTAGAAGTCCTGTGGGTGCTTATGCAAAGAAAATAGAGGAGCTCTGTGTGATGCCACTAACACACTAGAAGTCCTGTGGGTACTGCTGAGAAGAATATATAGGAGCTCTGTGTGATGCCACTAACACACTAGAAGTCCTATGGGTGCTTCTGCAAAGAAAATAGAGGAGCTCTGTGTGATGCCACTAACACACTAGAAGTCCTGTGGGTGCTTATGCAAAGAAAATAGAGGAGCTCTGTGTGATGCCACTAACACACTAGAAGTCCTGTGGGTGCTGCTGAGAAGAATATATAGGAGCTCTGTGTGATGCCACTAACACACTAGAAGTCCTGTGGGTGCTGCTGAGAAGAATATATAGGAGCTCTGTGTGATGCCACTAACACACTAGAAGTCCTATGGGTGCTTCTGCAAAGAAAATAGAGGAGCTCTGTGTGATGCCACTAACACACTAGAAGTCCTGTGGGTGCTTATGCAAAGAAAATAGAGGAGCTCTGTGTGATGCCACTAACACACTAGAAGTCCTGTGGGTGCTTATGCAAAGAAAATAGAGGAGCTCTGTGTGATGCCACTAACACACTAGAAGTCCTGTGGGGTGCTGCTGAGAAGAATATATAGGAGCTCTGTGTGATGCCACTAACACACTAGAAGTCCTGTGGGTGCTGCTGAGAAGAATATATAGGAGCTCTGTGTGATGCCACTAACACACTAGAAGTCCTATGGGTGCTTCTGCAAAGAAAATAGAGGAGCTCTGTGTGATGCCACTAACACACTAGAAGTCCTGTGGGTGCTTATGCAAAGAAAATAGAGGAGCTCTGTGTGATGCCACTAACACACTAGAAGTCCTGTGGGTGCTTATGCAAAGAAAATAGAGGAGCTCTGTGTGATGCCACTAACACACTAGAAGTCCTGTGGGTGCTGCTGAGAAGAATATATAGGAGCTCTGTGTGATGCCACTAACACACTAGAAGTCCTATGGGTGCTTCTGCGAAGAAAATAGAGGAGCTCTGTGTGATGCCACTAACACACTAGAAGTCCTGTGGGTGCTTATGCAAAGAAAATAGAGGAGCTCTGTGTGATGCCACTAACACACTAGAAGTCCTGTGGGTGCTGCTGAGAAGATATATAGGAGCTCTGTGTGTGTAATGGGACTAACACACTTCAAGTCCTATAGGTGCTTCTGGGAAGAAAATATAGCTCTGTGTGTGTGATGGGACTAACACACTTCAAGTCCTATAGGTGCTTCTGGGAAGAAAAATATAGCTCTGTGTGTGTGATGGGACTAACACACTTCAAGTCCTATAGGTGCTTCTGGGAACAAAATATAGCTCTGTGTGTGTAATGGGACTAACACACTTCAAGTCCTATAGGTGCTTCTGGGAACAAAATATAGCTCTGTGTGTGTGATGGGACTAACACACTTCAAGTCCTATAGGTGCTTCTGGGAACAAAATATAGCTCTGTGTGTGTGATGGGACTAACACACTTCAAGTCCTATAGGTGCTTCTGGGAAGAAAATATAGCTCTGTGTGTGTAATGGGACTAACACACTTCAAGTCCTATAGGTGCTTCTGGGAAGAAAATATAGCTCTGTGTGTGTAATGGGACTAACACACTTCAAGTCCTATAGGTGCTTCTGGGAAGAAAATATAGCTCTGTGTGTGTGATGGGACTAACACACTTCAAGTCCTATAGGTGCTTCTGGGAACAAAATATAGCTCTGTGTGTGTAATGGGACTAACACACTTCAAGTCCTATAGGTGCTTCTGGGAAGAAAATATAGCTCTGTGTGTGTGATGGGACTAACACACTTCAAGTCCTATAGGTGCTTCTGGGAACAAAATATAGCTCTGTGTGTGTGTGATGGGACTAACACACTTCAAGTCCTATAGGTGCTTCTGGGAAAGAAAATATAGCTCTGTGTGTGTAATGGGACTAACACACTTCAAGTCCTATAGGTGCTTCTGGGAAGAAAATATAGCTCTGTGTGTGTAATGGACTAACACACTTCAAGTCCTATAGGTGCTTCTGGGAAGAAAATATAGCTCTGTGTGTGTGATGGGACTAACACACTTCAAGTCCTATAGGTGCTTCTGGGAACAAAATATAGCTCTGTGTGTGTAATGGGACTAACACACTTCAAGTCCTATAGGTGCTTCTGGGAAGAAAATATAGCTCTGTGTGTGTGATGGGACTAACACACTTCAAGTCCTATAGGTGCTTCTGGGAACAAAATATAGCTCTGTGTGTGTGATGGGACTAACACACTTCAAGTCCTATAGGTGCTTCTGGGAACAAAATATAGCTCTGTGTGTGTAATGGGACTAACACACTTCAAGTCCTATAGGTGCTTCTGGGAACAAAATATAGCTCTGTGTGTGTGATGGGACTAACACACTTCAAGTCCTATAGGTGCTTCTGGGAACAAAATATAGCTCTGTGTGTGTGATGGGACTAACACACTTCAAGTCCTATAGGTGCTTCTGGGAAGAAAATATAGCTCTGTGTGTGTAATGGGACTAACACACTTCAAGTCCTATAGGTGCTTCTGGGAAGAAAATATAGCTCTGTGTGTGTAATGGGACTAACACACTTCAAGTCCTATAGGTGCTTCTGGGAAGAAAATATAGCTCTGTGTGTGTGATGGGACTAACACACTTCAAGTCCTATAGGTGCTTCTGGGAACAAAATATAGCTCTGTGTGTGTAATGGGACTAACACACTTCAAGTCCTATAGGTGCTTCTGGGAACAAAATATAGCTCTGTGTGTGTGATGGGACTAACACACTTCAAGTCCTATAGGTGCTTCTGGGAACAAAATATAGCTCTGTGTGTGTAATGGGACTAACACACTTCAAGTCCTATAGGTGCTTCTGGAACAAAATATAGCTCTGTGTGTGTGATGGGACTAACACACTTCAAGTCCTATAGGTGCTTCTGGGAACAAAATATAGCTCTGTGTGTGTGATGGGACTAACACACTTCAAGTCCTATAGGTGCTTCTGGGAAGAAAATATAGCTCTGTGTGTGTGATGGGACTAACACACTTCAAGTCCTATAGGTGCTTCTGGGAACAAAATATAGCTCTGTGTGTGTGATGGGACTAACACACTTCAAGTCCTATAGGTGCTTCTGGGAAGAAAATATAGCTCTGTGTGTGTGATGGGACTAACACACTTCAAGTCCTATAGGTGCTTCTGGGAACAAAATATAGCTCTGTGTGTGTAATGGGACTAACACACTTCAAGTCCTATAGGTGCTTCTGGGAACAAAATATAGCTCTGTGTGTGTGATGGGACTAACACACTTCAAGTCCTATAGGTGCTTCTGGGAACAAAATATAGCTCTGTGTGTGTAATGGGACTAACACACTTCAAGTCCTATAGGTGCTTCTGGGAAGAAAATATAGCTCTGTGTGTGTGATGGGACTAACACGCTTCAAGTCCTATAGGTGCTTCTGGGAAGAAAATATAGCTCTGTGTGTGTAATGGGACTAACACACTTCAAGTCCTATAGGTGCTTCTGGGAACAAAATATAGCTCTGTGTGTGTGATGGGACTAACACACTTCAAGTCCTATAGGTGCTTCTGGGAACAAAATATAGCTCTGTGTGTGTGATGGGACTAACACACTTCAAGTCCTATAGGTGCTTCTGGGAACAAAATACAGCTCTGTGTGTGTAATGGGACTAACACACTTCAAGTCCTATAGGTGCTTCTGGGAACAAAATATAGCTCTGTGTGTGTGATGGGACTAACACACTTCAAGTCCTATAGGTGCTTCTGGGAAGAAAATATAGCTCTGTGTGTGTGATGGGACTAACACACTTCAAGTCCTATAGGTGCTTCTGGGAAGAAAATATAGCTCTGTGTGTGTGATGGGACTAACACGCTTCAAGTCCTATAGGTGCTTCTGGGAAGAAAATATAGCTCTGTGTGTGTAATGGGACTAACACACTTCAAGTCCTATAGGTGCTTCTGGGAACAAAATATAGCTCTGTGTGTGTGATGGGACTAACACACTTCAAGTCCTATAGGTGCTTCTGGGAAGAAAATATAGCTCTGTGTGTGTGATGGGACTAACACGCTTCAAGTCCTATAGGTGCTTCTGGGAAGAAAATATAGCTCTGTGTGTGTAATGGGACTAACACACTTCAAGTCCTATAGGTGCTTCTGGGAACAAAATATAGCTCTGTGTGTGTAATGGGACTAACACACTTCAAGTCCTATAGGTGCTTCTGGGAAGAAAATATAGCTCTGTGTGTGTAATGGGACTAACACACTTCAAGTCCTATAGGTGCTTCTGGGAAGAAAATATAGCTCTGTGTGTGTAATGGGACTAACACACTTCAAGTCCTATAGGTGCCTCTGGGAACAAAATATAGGAGCTCTGCCTGCCTGCCACGAACACACTACAAGTCCTATAGGTGCTTCTGGTAACAAAATATAGGAGCTCTGCCTGCCTGCCACTAACACACTACAAGTCCTATAGGTGCTTCTGGTAACAAAATATAGGAGCTCTGCCTGCCTGCCACGAACACACTACAAGTCCTATAGGTGCTTCTGGTAACAAAATATAGGAGCTCTGCCTGCCTGCCACTAACACACTACAAGTCCTATAGGTGCTTCTGGTAACAAAATATAGGAGCTCTGCCTGCCTGCCACGAACACACTACAAGTCCTATAGGTGCTTCTGGTAACAAAATATAGGAGCTCTGCCTGCCTGCCACTAACACACTACAAGTCCTATAGGTGCTTCTGGTAACAAAATATAGGAGCTCTGCCTGCCTGCCACGAACACACTACAAGTCCTATAGGTGCTTCTGGTAACAAAATATAGGAGCTCTGCCTGCCTGCCACGAGCACACTACAAGCCCCTCTTTGTCAATCAATCTTTGTAACTGAATCTATCTAACTCAATCTCTGTAAGTGAATCTCTCTAACTATCTAAATGCAGCAGAGTGTCACAGAAACAGCCTGCTCAATCTGCGCCGGAACAGCATGTGACCGGCGCAGACGGCGTGGCGGCGTTTTATAGGGGGGGCGTGTACTACAGCCCCTGAGCTGTAATTGGCTACAGGCGTCCTGCCTGTAGCCAATTATGGCTCTTCGAGTTTCCGGGGCTGTGATTGGCCAAGCATGCGGGGTCACAGTGCATGCTTGGCCAATCATCAGCCAGCAATGCACTGCGTCGGCCGCGCCGGCCGCAATGCATTGCGGGGCCGCTCGCATCACACGAACGTGATGCGAGCGGCCAAAATAGTTCTGGGCTCGCCGAGCGAGCCAACGCCCGGTGCTCGATGCGAACGTGGGTTCGCATCGAGCACCGGGCCCATCCTTAGTAAAGATAGACATTGATCTACATCTGGAGAGTCTGTAAGCAATCTGCTATGGTATCTGGGACCCCTAACCCTCACCTCCTTAACCATCCTGTAATAAAACTTTAAAAAGACAAAAGTGACTGGTGCCCAATATCATTTCTCGCTCCCCCCCCCCCCTTTTAGTCATCATGAACCCAGACCTGGGGTGAGAGGCTAGCCTCTGCCTAGCCTACAGAAGTGTAAGTTTTGGATATAGATATAGATATATATATATATATATATATATATATATATATATATATAATGCATTCGGAAAGTATTCACAGCGCTTCACGTTTTCCACAATTTGGCTGTTACTTATTCCAAAAATGGATTAATTATTCGCCTCAAAATTCTACAAACAATTCCCCATAATGACAACGATAAAATCGCATGTACATAAGTATCACAGACTTTGCCATGACTCTCAGAATTGATCTCAGGTCCATCCTGTTTCCACTGATCATCCTTGAGATGTTTCTACAACTTGATTAGACTCCACCTGTGGTAAATTCAGTTGATTGGACATGATTTGGAAAGGCGCACAACTGTCTATAGAAGGTCCCACAGTTATCAGTGCATGTCAGAGCACAAACCAAGCCACCATGAAGTCCAAGGAATTGTCTGTAGACCTCAGAGACAGGATTGTATGGGGCACAGATCTGGGGAAAGGTACAGAAAAATGTCTGCAGCATTAAAGGTCCCAATGAGCACAGTGGCCTCCATCATCCATAAATAGAAGAAGTTTGAAACTACCAAGACTCTTCCTAGAGCGGGCCCCCCAGCCAAACTGAGCAAACAGGGGAGAAGGGCCTTAGTCAGGGAGGAGACCAAGAACACGATGGTTTCCAGCATTCCTTTGTGGAGAGAGGAGAACCTTCCAGAAGAACAACCATCTCTGCAGCACTCCACCAATCAGGCCTGTATCGTAGAGTGGCCAGACGGAAGCCACTCCTCAGTAAAAGGCACATGACAGCCTGCCTGAGTTTGCCAAAAGGCACCTGAAGGACTCTCAGACCACGAGAAACAAAATTATCTGCTATGATAAAACAAAGATTGAACTCGTTGGCCTGAATGGCAAGCGTCATGTATGGAGGATTATCTACAGGCACCGCTCATCACCTGGCCAATACCACCCCTACAGTGAAGCATGGTGGTGGCAGCATCATGCTGTGGGAATATTTTTCAGCTGCAGGAACTGGGAGATTAGTCAGGATCGAGGGAAAGATGAAGCAGCAAAGTACAGAGACATCCTTGATGAAAACCTTCTCCAGAGCACTCTGGACCTCAGACCGGGGCGAAGGTTCATCTTCCAACATGACAACAACCTTGAGCACACAGCCAAGATAACAAAGAGGTGGTTACGGGACAACCCTGTTTAATGTCCTTGAGTGGCCCAGCCAGAGCCCAGACCCCGATTGAACATCTCTGGAGAGATCTGAAAATGGCTGTGCACCGACGCTCCCCATCCAACCTGATGGAACTTAAGAAGTCCTGCAAAGAATGGAAGAAACTGCCCAAAAATAGGTGTGCCAAGCTTGTAGCATCATACTCAAAAAGACTTGATGCTGTAATGGGTGCCAAAGGAGCTTCACCAAAGTATTGAGCAAAGGCTGTGATACTTACGTACATGGGAGGAGCCTGTGATACTTACGTACATGGGAGGAGCCTGTGATACTTGCGTACATGGAAGGAGCCTGTGATACTTACGTACATGGGAGGAGCCTGTGATACTTACGTACATGGGAGGAGCCTGTGATACTTGCGTACATGGGAGGAGCCTGTGATACTTGCGTACATGGGAGGAGCCTGTGATACTTGCGTACATGGGAAGAGCCTGTGATACTTGCGTACATGGGAGGAGCCTGTGATACTTGCGTACATGGGAGGAGCCTGTGATACTTGCGTACATGGGAGGAGCCTGTGATACTTACGTACATGGGAAGAGCCTGCGATACTTACGTACATGGGAGGAGCCTGCGATACTTACGTACATGGGAGGAGCCTGTGATACTTACGTACATGGGAGGAGCCTGTGATACTTACGTACATGGGAGGAGCCTGTGATACTTACGTACATGGGAAGAGCCTGTGATACTTACGTACATGGGATGTTTTTCCTTTATTATTTAAAAAAAAAAATTCAAAGATTTCAAACAAACTTCTTTCACGTTGTCATTATGGGGGATTGTTTGTAGAATTTTGGAGGAAAATAATGAATTTAATCCATTTTGGAATAAGGCTGTAACATAACAAAATGTGGAAAAAGTGGAGCGCTGTGAATACTTTCTGGCTGCTCTGTACACTAACTTTTGTTATGCATAAAAAATAGACCAGAAGAGAGAATTACCGCCATGGAACCTCCCGCTCCCCCAGCGTAGAAACTGGTCTCAGTATGAAGTGATAATACCGAAAATACATTTGTCGCCTCGCTGGGCACTCGTATTCTGCCGATCCATGCTGGATTTGGAACACCTCTTCTGGTTTGTATACCGAAAAGCAGCGGAAATAAAAGACAAGAAAAGCTGCATTGTTGTGAGTAAAATAAACCAACAAGTATAGACATCACGGTGTATATACACCGAACAATAGGAAACAGAACATATCAGCAAACTATGGAACTGTTCTCACATCATCGAAGACCAGCTCTCTAAACAATGAAAAGGAAATAAATACAGATTGCAGAAATTGTAAATGTAGAAAAAATACATTCCCAGCTATAATCCAAACAGAATGAAGAAGCGGTTCTCCTCCTCCTCCTCCTCCGCATCTCCCGGCAGTTGTTAGACGTGTCAGGACTCGGGCTTGGAGAATACATCACATCCATTTCCATACAACACCTGCGACGATACTTAACACTAACAAAAGCAAGTGAGTTTCAAACTGACGGGGGAAGATTTTTCCGGGGCCGGGAATCTTTATTGAGGCGGGATGCTGTTCTGCAGAACAGAAGGACAATAATGTGGTTATTCATACACGCATTAAGGGATTGTTACTGTGACGGAACCGTCCAGCACCCCGCTTAGGCGCTTCCGTCAAGATATAGCTTCCTCCAGCCTGGACATAGGAACCAGATATTACAGCGACATATTGCACCCAAGATACTAGACGGGATTAGCTCAGATGCAAAACTGGAACCTTTTATTGAAAACTCAATATACCACACATAATCAGGTGAGGGTTGGTCACATTACCCTAACAATACAAAGTGTAAACAGGGATATAATTAACATAGCTAAACAACAACCAGCCTATACTATAAACATTACTGTATATACTCGAGTATAATTTTACCACAAAAAACTTATTGACTCGAGTATAAGCCTAGGGTGAGAAATGCTCAGCTACTGTAAGTGGAAAAGAGGGTCAACAATGCCCATTTTCAGCCTCACTGTGCCTATTTGCAGCCTCACTGTGCCCATTTGCAGCCATAGGTCCCCCGAACTTCAAACTCGGTAGTCAAGGGTTCATAGAGGTCCCCTAGCTGCAGCCAAAATTTGGGGTCTCTGAACCCAAAGGGTCCCGAAATGACATTGCTGCAGATGGACACTGTTGACCGAATTTGGGGCCCCGTATCTCTGGGCCACTTGGTGCTAGGAACCCCAAATTTGGTTTACAAACCCAGTGGAACTAGCACTACAACATATCCATTAAGAACCAATATAGGGTTCCTAGCACCAAGTGCCCCCAAAATATTAAACATTAATCAGAGGTCTCACTCCAGGTCAGACTGCCCGGCAGCTCATAAAGTACATTACACATCATCATGAGTATAAACACATAACATCTCACAGTAGATTGCTAACAACGCAGAGTGCACACAATACTAGCAGACAGACAGGAACAATAGGTGACCCAATTAACAACGGGGGAAAGACACTTAGGAGGCACACTATGGGAAAGAACTATGTTGCCGGGTCAGCTTAAAGGTGCCGACACTGTATCTCGGGGCCACTTGGTGCTAGGAACCCCAAATTTGGTTTGCAAACCCAGTGGAACTAGCACTACAACATAGCCATTAAGAACCAATATGGGGTTCCTAGCACCAAGTGGCCCCGAAATACGGGGCCCCAAAGTCGGTTCGGAAAATGTCAAGCACTATTCTGCAGCAGAGAATGACATTTTCCGAACCGACTTTGGGGCCCCGTATCTCGGGGCCACTTGGTGCTAGGAACCTCATTCTCTGCTGCAGAAAAATGCTTGACTCAAGTATAAGCCGAGGGGGGCATTTTCAGCACAAAAAAAATGTGCTGAAAAACTCAGCTTATACTCGAGTATATACGGTAAGCTAATTAAACAACTGGCCACCTAGGTGACTCAGTGCCCACCCAGACAATGTTGTGATTAATCAGAGGTCTCACTCCAGGTCAGACTGCACGGCAGCTCATAAAGTACATTATACATTATCATAAGTATAAACACATAACATCTCACAGTAGTTTGCTAACAAGGCGGAGTGCACACAATACTAGCAGACAGACAGGAATAATAGGTGACTCAATTAACAATGGGAGAAAGGCACTTAGGAGGCACACTATGTGAAAGAACTATGGCCATTATATGTGTGACCACTTGAAATCTATGCTAGAGATCATAGAGCAGCTGCGTGCCATCGGAGAGGACATCAAAGATAATCATATTGTTGCACTGCTCCTCTGCAGCCTTCCAGAGACATATACTGCTCTTATTAACGCTTTAGAAACCAGACCTGAGCAGCAGCTGACACTAGGTTATGTCAAAGGGAAATAAATTGATGAAAATTACAGAAGGAAAGAAAATTCGCACTGTGATGACAAAGCTCTTAAGATGTACAAAGGTACAAAACACATGCTGTTGAGAAGGGGTGTTGGAAAAGTACAACAGCAAAGTTGCTTATAAAAAATAAATATATATATATACACATACATACATATACGTACACATACACACAGTATCTCACAAAAGCGAGTACACCCCTCACATTTTTGTAAATATTTTATTATATCTTTTCATGTGACAACACTGAAGAAATTACACTTTGCTACAATGTAAAGTAGTGAGTGTACAGCTTGTATAACAGTGTACATTTGCTGTCCCCTCAAAATAACTCAACACACAGCCATTAATGTCTAAACCGCTGGCAACAAAAGTGAGTAAATGTGACTCATTAGTGTTACAAGGTCTCAGGTGTGAATGGGGAGCAGGTGTGTTAAATTTGGTGTCATCGCTCTCACTCTTTCATACTGGTCACTGGAAGCTCAACATGGCACCTCATGGCAAAGAACTCTCTGAGGATCTGAAAAAAAGAATTGTTGCTCTACATGAAGATGGCCGAGGCTATAAGAAGATTGCCAAGACCCTTAAACTGAGCTGCATTACAGTGGCCAATACCATACAGCGGTATAACAGGACAGGTTCCACTTAGAACAGGCCTCGCCATGGTCGACCAAAGAAGTTGAGTGCACATGCTCAGAGTCATATACAGAGGTTGTCTTTGAGAAATAGAAGTATGAGTGCTGCCAGCATTGTTGCAGAGGTTGAAGGGGTGGGGGGGGTCAGCCTGTCAGTGCTCAGACCATACGCCGCACACTGCATCAAATTGGTCTGCATGGCTGTTGTCCCAGAAGGAAGCCTCTTCTAAAGATGATGCACAAGAAAGTCCACAAACAGTTTGCTGAAGACAAGCAGACTAAGGACATGGATTACTGGAACCACTGAAATTACTGATGAGACCAAGATAAATGTATTTGGTGTCAGATGGTGACAAGCGTGTGTGGCGGCAACCAGGTGAGGAGGACAAAGACAAGTGTGTCTTGTCTACAGTCAAGCATGGTGAGGGGAATGTGTTAGAAACCATGAATCAAAAAACTTTAATGGCATTCCAGTCTTGGTCTGTAAGGTTCAATATTGAGCTGTCCCACCCTTTGCAGCTATAACAGCTTCAGCTCTTCTGGGAAGGCCGTCCACAAGGTTTAGGGGGTGTCTATGGGAATGTTTGACCATTATTCCAGAAGAGCATTTGTGAGGTCAGGTGCTAATGTTGGACGAGAAGGCCCGGCTCGCAGTCTCTGCTCGAACTCATCCCAAAGATGTTCTATCGGGTTGAGGTGCAGGCCAGTCAAGTTCCTCCACCCCAAACTTGCTCATTCATGTCTTTTATGGACCTTGCCTTGTGCACCGGTGCGCAGTAATGTTGGAACAGGAAGGGGCCGTCCCCAAACTGTTCCCACAATGTTTGGAGCATGAAATTGTCCAAAATGTCTTTGTATGCTGACGCCTTAAAGCGGAGTTCCGCCTAATTTTAATTTTTTTTAAAGTGAGCAGCTACAAATACTGCAGCTGCTGACTTTTAAAATAAGGACACTTATGTGTCCAGGGCGCCCGCGATGTCGGCACCCGAAGTCGACCCGTCCCTCAGCTCTCGGGTGGAGGCACCACCATCCTTGGTAGGTGTTATACCTGAAGGGTTCCACATGTACTGTCACTTTAAGGCTGGCTCCACCCAGGAGTGATGACAAGGGTCAAGGGGCATAGTAGCCATCTTAGAGCACATGTAAGGAAGCATAATAAGATGTACTGTACTGACATGCATTTTGCAGTGTACAGTGGGTACTGAAATAAACATCCATTGTTCCAGACCAGAGTCTTGTGTCTCTCACAACTCAGAGTATATAACAGTGAGGGAATCAGAAAGCGAAGCCCTGCGGCTTGCGCTGTGCAATCTCACTGGTCCCTGCTGTCTTCTGGGACCTGTGTGTCTCCCAGAAGACAGCGGGGGGACGGAGAAGGTGCCGGAAGTGGCGTAGATACCCGTGGGTGGCTTGGCTATCTATGCCCAGAAGTGGGATCAAAATACCTGTATTAGACAGGTATCTGCTGCCCCCTCCCCCCTGAAAGGCGCCAAATGTGACTCCAGAGGGGGGCGGGATTCTGAAAAGCGGAAGTTCCATTTTTGTTCCATTTAAGAGTTCCCTTCACTGGAACTAAGGGGCCAAGCCCAACCCCTGAAAAACAACCCCCACATCATAATCCCCCCTCCACCAAATGATTTGGACCAGTGCACAAAGCAAGGTCCATAAAGACATGGATGAGCGAGTTTGGGGTGGAGGAACTTGAGGAACTTGACTGGCCTGCACAGAGTTTTGACCTCAACCCGATAGAACCCCTTTGGGATGAATTAGAGCGGAGACTGAGAGCCAGGCCTTCTCATCCAACATTAGCATCTGCTCTCACAAATGCACTTCTGGAAGAATGGTCAAACATTCCCATAGACACCCTCCTAAACCTTGTGGACGGCCTTCCCAGAAGAGTTGAAGCTGTTATAGCTGCAAAGGGTGGGCCAACTCAATATTGAACCCTACGGACTAAGACTGGGATACCATTAAAGTTCATGTGCGTGTAAAGGCAGGTGTCCCAATACTTTTGACAATATATAGTGTGTCAGTTGTGGATGGACTGACCCTTCATATCGTCCATCTACAATAGAATATTTCAGTATGTCCCAGAAAAAATAATGACTGTACGGAAACCGCACAGATTCTAACTCAAAATGATCCAGAGTGCATTATAGAAGTCACACGTTTATAACAACCCCATCCTTCCCTTTTCTCACTGGCGCTGTCTTGGTTTGTGTTTAGATAACAGACTTAATCGACCGCGTCTGAGAACAGTTGGCTGATTTGTCTGCCAAGTTTGCCGCACAATTCTTCGCTAAAAGTAGCATATGTTGTTGTAGGGGGAAAAAAAAAAATTGTCAGATCTAATGGTGTTGTTTACAGTACGTCTCTCCAAACATGTTACAAAGGAAATATGTTGTAGATGTATGGAGCGTTATGCTTTCAATTACCAACACAACTGCGTTCAGGGAAACGCGGGGAGGGATGAGGATTCTGGAGACACAAGCAACCAGTTATTAAAGTGAGCCTGTCATGCCGGGCTGCCCTTGCTTACCTTTTCTGAAAATGTGAAACTCATATATTATATACAGTAGATTCATTACACACAGAGTGATATATTTCAAGCATTTCTTTCTTTTAATTTTGATTATTATGGCTTATGCCGCGTACACACAATCGGAATTCTCATCGGAAAAAGCTCTGATGGTTTTCCCGAGGGAATTCTCCTCAAAATGTCTTGCCTACACACGGTCACACCAAATTCCGACCGTCAAGAACGCGGTGACGTACAACACTACAACGAGCTACGAGTTCAATGCTTCCGAGCATGCGTCGAATTGTTTCCGAGTATGCGTAGGAATTTTGCGCATCACAATTGCGATCGGAATTTTTCCGATAGGAACCTTTTCCGTCCGAAAAATTGAGAGTAAGCTCAATTTTTTTCTGTCGGAAATTCGGCCAGCAAAATTCCGATGGAGCCTACACACGGTCGCATTTTCCGATGAAAAGCTCTCATCGGTCTTTTTCTGCCCGGAATTCCGATCGGGTGTACAGGAGCACACCAAACCCCCAGCAGTGTGCTCCTGTACCTTTAAGAAGGGGTGGCTCCCCTTCAGTCCACCTGCCCTCATCTACCCATTAGAATGTATGTGCCTCCACTGTGGGGACACTCTTAGTTTAGTGTTAGGACCACAGATATCAGGGTGCCTTGACGAGGCTCTGTGGCTTACGCATGCGTTTGCAAATGCGTGCGGACTAAACCCCTGTTTTTAACGCATACTGTTAGACAGGTTAATTTGGTTGTCTGCAAGCTGGTGGTAAGTAGTCTTGGCTTTTTCCTGGGCATTCCCCAGGCTTTGTTGTAATCTGATTTAGCCTTCCAATGCCTCTTAGGCCCCTTTCACACGAGGCGGACTCCGCTTGCACGGAGTCCGCCTCTGTCCGCCGGCTCAGCGGGAGATCTCTCCGTTGATCTCAGCTGAGCCGGCGGATGACAAGTCCCTCTCTGCTCACTGAGCGGGGAGGGGCTTGCGAGCGCCGCTGGTCTCTATGGAGAGATCGGATGAAAACGGACAGCGTGTCCGTTTTCATCAGATCTCACCCGATCTGCCATTGACGGATCTGGACGTAGAGCCATCCGTCTGCTTTTGGCAGATCGGACCGGGTCGGATGTCAGCGGACATGTCTGCGCTGACAGGCGGATCTGAACGGTCTGTCCGTGTGAAAGGGGCCTTACTGCGATAGCCAGCTGTAGATGGGGGCGGTGGCGAGTTTTTGTTATCACACATGTTTTATGACCTGCTTATACTATTAGTTTGCTTTCTTTGCCCTGGAGTCTGCACAGATCCCTAAGTCAACTTGCTTGCATCTCTAGCAGTAAAACCTTCTTCTTCTTTGATGATGCTTCTGGAATCGGTCTACAGAGTATAACTGGACTACACTGACAATGCTGCAACTCAACAAATACGGTATAAATGAGTGACTTTCGTCATCCTAGGACAGGAAGTGTGTTGCTGGCAGGATCGCCATGTGAAAATAAAGCACAAAAATCTACACAAGGACTGGTATATAAAAAGTTTGTTCTTGGGTTGGGTTGTTGGCAGGAGGTAGAGCAGGTCCCCTTCAAGATGCCTCCTACCCCCCTGGGAGAAGGTTGGGAGTATAGGCAGGACCAGGGATGAAGGTGGGTCAGACTGGAGGAGAAGGAGAAGAGGCAACGTTTAGCAGCTGTACCCCTGCTCTTTCCCCATTTGGGGGAGGGCAATGTGCCATGGGGTCCCCCACCATTGCCCCAAGAGAGGAGCGCCCCAGTGGTTCAATTCAGGTCCAGAGAAAGACCTTGCGAATTGGTCCACCCTTGGATTCCTCCCCTCCAATCCCAGGCATAGAATAGTAACAGAGCTACAGGGAGTGCATGCCCTTTGTCGCAGACACCAGCTGCCTCCGGCAGGGCCTAATATCAACGGTTCCTCATATTTTGCCTATAGAATTGTGTTGGAGTCTGCGACCCAGTTAGAGCCATGTATTGATTGAGGTTTTTCAGTAAAAGAACTTTAACCACATCCAGCCTTGTGGTGCCTTTATCCGGTTGACATGCTGCTCTGAAGAGAGTGGGAGTCCTACTGGTGTCTCCTGGCTGCCAGGCCTGAAAAAGGTGACCCACTGACGAAAACCTGCCTGGTGTGAAACACGTCAGAGGCTGTACAGTTAGTCTGTACCCATTTGTGATGCTTTGATATCCATTTTTATACAATAAAGGTGAAGCCGTGCAGTCAGGAGGGTGAAAAGGGGGTCAGTCTCTGCCCACTACTCACACATCAGGGAGAGTTGTGGGCAAAGGTATTGTTGGGGGTCTCGCTATGGCCATGCGCGAGGGAGCCAGCAAACCCCCAACAGGGTTCTTCAAGCAGGTAAGAGAGAATACAGAGGCTGCCAAATTTGTCCTCTCGTTTGCAAATCTAGTGCATTACTGTCATGCTGATCCAATGGCTTCCAGATATTCCCAGTCGCTGACCAAGAACTGATAAGCAGTAGTCTTTACTTGCTGCCATTGATTCAGAAAGTACTGAAGCCAGGCAGCTTGCATTTAAACAAATAAGATCGCAGGTTTCATAAAAATGCACATTTCAGCAAAAGTTTGAATAAAAACCTTGGTCAAAATTTGGAAGCATCTGATCTCTCAAATGATTTGACACCTCAGACTTACCTTCCTTCAGTAAGTTTCTTCACCTTTCAGTTGCTCATCATCGTCTATTACCATCGTACATTCCCTCATCAGAATATCATCTGCCCTGTGGTGCTGCAGCCATTACAGATAACCTAGGAGGAGATATTGGGGAACCTACATGGAAAAAAAAAAAAAGATAGCTTTTCAAAAATAGATAAAATACATTCCTGCACACATAAAAGGGATCAGGCTTACAAGAGGTAGATATAATTGCAAGTACATTCTGCCTACCAGAAATATCCCTACATCTGGGCAATGTAAAGAAGAAGGGACCATAAAGAGAAAAATGTACAAGCTGCTTACAGTTCGTGGAAACCAAAGTGGTGAGCAGATCAAGATGTACAGTGGGGAAAATAATTATTTGATCCCCTGCAGATTTTGTAGGTTTGCCCACTTAAAAAGAAATGAAGGATCTATGATTTTTTTATCATGGGTGTATTTTATATGATAGAGACAGAATATCAACCAAGAATCCAGGAAAAACACAGGATACAAATGTTATAAGTTGCAGTTCAGTGACTAAAATAATATTTGATCCCCAAGCAAAACTTGACTTAGTACTTGGTGGAGAAACCCTTGTTGGCCATCACAGAGGTCAGGCGTTTCCTGTAGTTGGTGACCAGGTTTGCACACATCTCGGGAGGGATTTTGGTCCACTGTTCTTTACAGATCTTCTCTAAATCCTTAAGGTTTCTTGGCTGTTGCTTGGCAACTCGATATTTCAGCTCCCTCCATAAATTTTCTATCTGGAGACTGGCAGGGCCACTCTATGACCTTAATGTGCTTATTCTTGAGCCACTTCTTTGTTCCCTTGACAGTATGTTTTGGGTCATGGTCATGCTGGAAGACCTATCTACAACCCATCTTCAGTGTTCTGGCTGATGGAAGAAGATCCAAGATTCAACAAAACATGGCCCCGTCCATTGGCCCCTCAATGTGGCAAAGTCGGCCTGTACCCTTTAGCAGAGAAACAGCCCCAAAGCATCATGTTTCCACCTCCGTGCTCGACTGTAGGGGTGGTGTTCTTATGGTCATAGTCAACATTTTTCATCCTCCAAACACTTTCAGTCGAGTTAATACCAAAAAGAGCTTAAATTTTGGTCTCATCTGACCACCGCACTTTCTCCCAATCCTTCTCTGAATCATTTAGCTGTTCATTGGCAAACTTCAGACGGGCCTGTACACGTGCCTTCTTGTTGAGGAGGGGGGACCTTGTGGTTGTTTCAGTATTTTAATCCATGGAGGTGTATTGTGTTACCAATGGTTTGTTTGGTGACTGTGGTCCTAACTACCTTGAGATCGTTCACAAGCTCCTCCCGTGTAATTCTGGGCTGATCCCTCACTTTTCTCATGATCGTCCTCACCCCATGAGGAGAAATCTTGCATGGAGCTCCAGACCGAGGGCGATTGATGGTTATTTTGTATGTCTTCGTTTTTGCGAATAATCGCTTCAGCAGTTTTCTCCTTTTCACCTTGCTGTTGGTCTTGTAGCCCATTCCAGCCTTGTGCGGGTCTACAGTCTTGTCCCCGACGTCCTTTGACAGCTCTTTGGTCTTGCCCATGATGGTGAGGTTTGATGGAAGAGATTCTGTGGACAGGTGTCTCTTATACACATAACGAGTTGTCGTTAGGAGAACCTTCTTGTCGTTAGGAGAACCTGAGGTTTTGAGGAGAGATTCTTCGGACAGGTGTCTCTTATACACATAACGAGTTGTCGTTAGGAGAACCTTCTTACATGGACAGGACTAATCTGTGTACCACATGAGCACCTACTGGAGCCACTCTGTGGGAGCCAGGAATATTGTTGGTTGGTAGGGGATAAAATACTTATTTTACTGAACTGCAACTCCATTTATAACATTTGTATCATGTGTTTTTTTTCTGGATTGTTGGTTGATATTCCATCTCTATCATTTAAAATACACCTATGATAAAAATTATAGACCATTCATTTCTTTGTAAGTGGGCAAACCTACAAAATCTGCAGGGGATCGAATCATTATTTTCCCCACTGTATAGGCAGCTAAAGTCAACAGAAACCTAAACTCCTTCCTATTGGTGCTTTAATCTGATTTATAGCTTCAATAATCAATAAAAAGGCAAGGTGGGGTGTGGCCAAGCATTATCTTACACAACAACAGTTGAGATTGGCATATATCTCAATCTGCTGATCATATTATGCATTTTTCACCGTAACTTCTGATTTATTATTATATTTTTTTTAATCATATGTGACTGGTTAGTTAGGACTGCTACAACGAGATAGACCTGAAAGAATGCAAGAAGGCAGGACCTGTAAAGGCAGCAAGGGGCGACATGATCTCTGGTATGAAGAGAATGGACAGAAATATCAAACAGCAGGAGAATTCATTTTACTCGTTGTTGCTTTTGTTATCACTCCACTTAATATATATTTTTTTTATTATTATTAGGCTCCAACAATAAATTTCAAGGCTTCGGATCAGTCCACATACACTTCAGTTTAATTCTCTTGGTAGAAAATAGAATGGCATAACCTTTAAAGCAACGAGCGGCCCAACATTCTTAAGCCCCATACACACGGTCGGATTTTCTGATGGATTCTGTCCTATCGGACAATGTTGTCGGAATTTCCGACCGTGTGTATGCACCATCGGACAGTTTCCATCGGATTGTCCGACGGACAAAGTCCTATCTCCTGCTGGATAGATTTTTTGACAACAAAGTCCGATCACACCAAATCCGATCGTGTGTAGCGAATTCCGACGGACAAAGTGCTACGCATGCTCAGATCACATTACAAGACCAAAGCTATTGGCTACTAGCCTCTACGTAGTCCCGTCGTAGGCAACAAACGTCACCACGTTCAGAATGATCGGATTTTCCGACAACTTTGTCCGACCGTGTGTACGCAAAACCAACATCGGACAAAGTACGACGGACATGATCCGACGGACCTGGTCCTCGGATAATCCGAGCGTGTGTATGGGGCTTTAGTCTGACACAAAAGCATTTTTTTTGCCATTTAAGGTAGAACTCCGGCCATAATAAAGGACAGAAAAAACAAAGGGGGAATTGAAGAGGGAGAAAAGGAGAAGGGGGCATGGGGTAACATGGGAGGAAAGAAAAGGGTGGAAGACGAGGAAAGAGGAGGGAGAATAACAAAAGGGGGGGGGGGTCGAAGGAGGACAAAGAAAAAAGGAGAAGAGAGCAAAAAGAAGGGGGGGGGGTGGTGAGGAGGGATAAAAGAACAGGGTGGGAGATGAGTGAGGAAACAAATGGAAAGGGAGATGAGGAGGGAGAGACAAAGGGGGAAGTTTGGAGGAAGTGTCAGTGTCAGCCTGGACCCCCGCTAGGCCACACCCCTAACGTGTTTTGTTCCGCCCCCAGAGCTTAAAGTGGAAGTAAACTTCCATCACTAACTTTTACCTGTAGGTAACCTTATAATAAGGCTGATCTACAGGTAGTATAAATATTTACATTAAAAGTACAGGCCGGCAACTTGACTGATTGAAAATAGTTATTTAAGCATTACAGCAATAACATTATCCAAAAATAGTGACGCTTTTCGGCCTTAGGCCTTCATCAACTTGCTTTTGATGAAGGTCTAAGGCCGAAACGTGTCAGAATTTTTGGATGATGTTATTGCTGTAATGCTTAAATAAATATTTTTTTATGGAGAAGATGTCGAGTTGCCGGCCTGTACTTTTTACGGATCTTTTGTGAGCTTAATCAGCCAGAGCACCGACTACTCTACACACCAACTATACTATATAGCGGTAGAGCTTGGGTGAGTTTTTCTCTTGCTACTTTATAAATATTTACATTACATGAAGCCAGTGACATCACTGGCGCATGCACTCTAAAGGAACGGCCACCCGAGTCGTTCCTTCAGAGCCCTGTGCCGTGACCAGCGGCTCCCACATGCATGCGGCTCCGGCCAGTCACAGAGCCGGAGTCCGCAAACCCCAGAAGCAAGACGGTTGAAGACTGGAGCATCTGCAGCGCTGACATCGCAGCGCTTTAATCATGAGGAACCAGGGGCAAGTGAAACGTGTTGGGGATGTGGCCTGGCAGGGGTCCAGGCTGAGACTGCCATTCACTTTACCTTATTGGGTCTGTCTTGATGTGTGGCAGGGCGGAGACAGACACAGAGAGGGAGCTGACAGGCAAGGAGGAGGGGGTGAGGGGGAAAGAGGAGTGCAGAGAGGACAGCTGTGTATGACAGAGGGGCGTACTCTGACCACGGTGGTCAGGGCTCAGCAGCCCTGATTTTCGTGGTCAGTACAGAGAGGGGATACAGGAAGTGGCAGGTTAATTTAATTTATTCATTTTTATATGCACTTTATCGTATTGAGAAAGTGCCACATTATTTATTGTTTATGTTGTCACTGTGTGGGAACACTTATTTCATGTTGGCAGCTACTCGCACATTGGTTTGCGCATTAGTTTGTTTACACTTTACAGGTTCAGGGAGGTTTTCTTTTACAGTTTAGAGGGGGGCAGATTACACAGCACTGTGCTGTTTAATGCGCTTTAAGGGAGCAGGATCTGAATTTTAATTTTATTTTTTGGAGGGTTAACAAACACTTTAACTGCCTGAGATCCGCGCCATAGCCAAATGACGGCTACAGCGCGGATCTGTTGTGCCGGGAGTACGTCATATGACGTCCTCCCCTTCTGTGCACTCCAGGGAGCGCGCGCGCGCGCTCTCGCCGTGTCACTGGGCACCCGATGCGCGTGCCCAGCGGCCGCGATGTACGCTGGGCACCCGCGATTGCCCGGTAACACAGCGGGACCGTGGATCTGTGTGTGTAAACACACAGATCAACGGTCCTGTCAGAGGAGAGGAGCCGATGGTGTGTTCTCTGTACAGAGAAACACCGATCGGTCTCCTCCCCTTGTGAGTCCCCTCCCCCCACAGTAAGAAACACTCCCAGGGAACATAATTAACCCCTCCCCGCCCCCTAGTGGTTAACCCCTTCACTGCCAGTGTCATTTATACAGGAATCAATGCATTTAAATAGCATTGATTGCTGTATAAATGACAATGGTGCCAAAAATGTGTCAAAAATTTCCGATGTGTCCGCCATAATGTCGCAGTCACAATAAAAATCGCTGATCACCGCCATTACTAGTAAAAAAAAAATATTAATAAAAATGCTATAAAACTATCCCCTATTTTGTAAACGCTATAACTTTTGCGCAAACTAATCAATAATCGCTAATTGCGATTTTTTTTTTTTTACCAAAAATATGTAGAAGAATACGTTTCGGCCTAAACTGAGGAAAAAAAAATGTTTTTTTTTTTTATATATTTTTTGGGGATATTATAGCAAAAAGTAAAAAATATAGTTTTTTTTTTTTAATTTGTCGCTCTTCTTTTGTTTATTGCGCAAAAAATAAAAAACGCAGAGGTGATCAAATACCACCAAAAGAAAGCTCTATTTGTGGGGAAAAAATGATAACAATTTCATTTGGGTACAGTGTTGTATGACCGCGCAATTGTCATTCCAAGTGCATCAGCGCCGAAAGCTGAAAATTGGTCTGGTCACGAGGGGGGTTTAAGTGCCCAGTAATCAGGTGGTTAAATGAAGATAATTACATCTCAGAAAGTGAAGGAACACAACAAAAAAAAAAAAAAACACGTGAAGCTCTTTAGGTTTAGGTTTCTGGAATCTACTTTCATACTATACCGGACTAAGCCAAAGCTAATCACTTATAATGACTCTTCATTATCAGGCATGCGGATGTAATTGCCTCTCCTTTGTATCGGGTCTCGGCAGACATTAAAGCGGTTCTACACCCATTTCATTTAGTAAATCTCTTTGCCTTCCAAATCAGGCAAAGAGTACTAAATGAAATGTTTTTTTTTTTTTTTACTTACCTTGTAATTGAAGACTTCCGGTCTTCTCCCTCTGCGGCGGCGGGCGGGGTCTTGCGTCGATCGTCGTCACGCCGCACTGTCTCCTGGGATCTGGTGTCATTGATCCCAGGAGTCAGTGCGGGCATCTTTCGAAATCTCGCGAGATTTCGGCCACATCTTCCGAAATCTCCCGAGATTTCGGCCGCATCTGCCGAAATCTCGTGAGATCTCGGCAGATGAGCCGTTACTGCGCACGCGCGAGTAACGGCAGTGCATGGTGGGCCATCTAAAGTCCCTGTGGGTGTTTCACATGCCCACAGGCAAGATGGCCCCCAGCACTAAAGAAGAAGACGAGGAACTTCATCGGACGAAAACCGGCGGCGATCGAGATGGAAGATGGAACAGGTGAGTCCCCTAATAAAGGTAAGCACACTTTATATTACATCCTTAAAAAAAAAATTTTTTTTCAGAGTGCAGAACCGCTTTAAACCTGGTGAACCTTCTTTTGCAACGTGAACAGTTCAATCAACAAAACGCACCGCGAGATTTATATTTCGCAGGCCCTCCGGTCGCTCCGAGCCCCTGCAAAAAGCCCAAATCGTCTCTCCACCGAAAGTAAAGTATGATTAAACGCGGTGGAACTGAGGCTTGCAAAAAAGAAAGAGGGAAAGTAATTTGCTTTGACCTAAGCCATAAATCTAGAGGGCAGTAATGACCGTCTTTTGACACAAGTTGGGACGTTGATTAAGTAGACACCTTGAGCCAAACGGTAACACTACAGCAAAAAAATAAATAAAACGCTCAGCGCCAGCTTCTCTTTAAAAGAGAACTCAGTTGGTTGGATATAATATGATGTTTGATCCGGATAATAACACCTGCCACTTCGCCTGACTCCATCCCATCCATCTTTATTGATCGAGACGTTGTATTTGTGTATTGAAATTTGCAGTAGGACGGGTCTCTGTCTTTTGATATTCCTAACACCTCTTCCGCATTTCATTTGGAAGATGGTAGCCTACGGAGTGATAAAAGTGAAAAAAGGATCGTTAGATTAATGGCAACACTTGTGTTATGGTATTTTGCAGTGCATTGATCGGAGCTTTGCTTGGGAATTGTCGCAATGCAATTTATCACTATGGTCAGCATAAGTGTATAAATAATGCCCTGTACACACGACCTGTTTTCCCATCGGAATAAACTCTGAAGGTTTTTCCGACGGAGTTTTCGACGGAATTTTGCTCAAGCTGTCTTGCGTACACACGATTACACTAAAGTCCGATCATCTACAACGCGGTGACGTACAAACGGGACTAGAAAAAGGAAGTTCAGTAGCCAATAGACATGTGCACACTGAAAATATTTTGTTTTTGTCCGAAAAATAAATGTATTTAGTTACTCCCAAAATTCGTTTTTATTTATTTTGTTTCGTTAAAAAATACATTCGACTGAAAATCCGAAATAATTAAGGTCAGATCTGTCATTGAAGGCTTATGGTGTCTGTCGAATGTTCCAAGAAGATTCGACGGAGCGGCTAAACTGTACGACGCCGCAATCGTACATTTCCGGTCGAATGTTCCACCTACAAGCTACAGTAGGGATTCTAATGCTGTAGGACACTAGTAATAATTATATTTATTAATTATTATTACTAGTTAACCAACCTTAGAATTCTTCTATAGCCTATGGGCGGAGCATTTGACCATAAATGTCCGCTCGCGGCGAATGCTTCGTCGAATCTTCATGTTGAATCTTTTCTCTCTATGTAGAATAATCTTGGACTAATAGAGAGTTAGGTTAGGTACATTCAACCTTTTTTGCTATTGTCTCTATAATGTCGAATCTTTTCTCTCCATGTCAAATCTTTTCTCTCCATGTCGAATCTTTTCTCTCCATGTCGAATCTTTTCTCTCCATGTCGAATCTTTTCTCTCCATGTCGAATCTTTTCTCTCCATGTCGAATCTTTTCTCTCCATGTCGAATCTTTTCTCTCCATGTCGAATCTTTTCTCTCCATGTCGAATCTTTTCTCTCCACGTCGAATCTTTTCTCTCCACGTCGAATCTTTTCTCTCCACGTCGAATCTTTTCTCTCCATGTCGAATCTTTTCTCTCTATGTAAAATAATCTTGAACTAATAGAGCTAAGGTTAGGCACATTCAACCACAGGTTTTATGGACACAGAACGCTATTGTCAGCGCCATGTCGAATCTCCTATCTATAGCGAACTGTTGCAATGAAAATAAAGCATTTTTTTTATGTCGAATCTTTTGGTTTTCGGATTCTGCACGTTCGTTATCGTTTGTTAAAGCGATAGCGAAAATACCCGAAATTCGGACGAAAATGCATTCGGACAAAAACGAATGCACGTCTAGTAGCCAATAGCTTCTGTCTCGTACTTGCTTCCGAGCATGCGTCATTTTTGGTCCGTCGGAACAGCATACAGACGAGCGGTTTTCCCGATAGGAATTGGTTCCGTCGGAAATATTTAGAAAATGTTCCATTTCTAGGTCCATCAGAATTTTCGAAAAAGAAAAGTCAGATGAGGCCCACACATGATCGGAATATACAATGAAAAGCTTCCGTCTGCCTTTTTCTGTCGGACATTCCGCTCGTGTACGCGGCATTAGGCGCTTGAAATAATGCACCGTGTGTTTTTAATAAAAAGCAGCAACTTACATCTAAAAATAACACTGTTCAGCTTCACTCAAATCAGAGACTTCCGGTCTCGGCCACCACCGGGAAGTGACGTCACCTGGCTCGTCCGGAGGTTTGAAGCCAAAAAACTGAAACTGATGCAAATGCAAAAAAATAAACAAAAAATAAATCTCAGTGTTGATCAAATACCACCAAAAGAAAGCTCTATTTATGGGGAACAAAAATGACAAATTGTATTTGGGTACAGCGTCTCACCACCGCGCAATTGTCAGTTAAAGTCACGCAGTGCCGTATTGCAAAAAATGGCCTGGTCAGGAAGGGGGGTTAAATCTTCCGGAGGGCAAGCGGTTAATAATGCTGAACACAGTTTGTCTGTTTTAATTATTGTTCTCCTAGAACTGTGCCCCATAGACTTCACCCTATTCCAAAGTCTGCATTTAAGGCCCCTCATACACTTGTGCGACTTGCCCTGCGAGTTGGGACTGCAAAGTCGCATACATGAAAAGTCGTACCGACATGATTTCCTATGAGTACCGTTCATATCTACTACTTTGACTACTTCAAAGTAGTCCCTGCATGACTTTGGTCCGACTTTGATACGATACCTCAAGATTACACAGGCATTGCTCCAAGTCGCGTCAAAGTTGCGTCAAAGTCGTGCAACCTCTTTCCCGTCCACGCTACAGCCGAAAGACGGCTGCAGCGGAGACCTTCTTTGCCGGGAAGGCGTCCATAGACGTCCTCCCTTGCTTGAGCGGCCTGCGCGCCCCCTGCAGGGCACGCGCGGCGCAGTCTGAGATTAGCGGGTCTATGAGCGAGTAGCATGAGGAGAAAAAAAAAAAGCCGATCACCGGCGGCTGTGAGAGGGACATCAGTCCAGTGCACAACAGTGCCGCCTACCAGTGCCCACCAGCGCCACCTACCAGTGCTCACAGTACCACCCATCAGTGCCCACAGTGTCACCTATCGGTGCCCACAGCTCCACCTATAAATGTCAATCAGTGCCTCATCACCAGTGCTGCCTAGCAATACCACCTACGAGTGCCCATCAGTGTCGCCTTCTCTGTGCCTATCAGTGTCACCTTATCTGTGCCTATCAGTGCAGCCCATCAGTGCCACTCATTAGTGCCGCCCATCAGTGTCGCCTTATCTGTGCCTATCAGTGTCGCCTTATCTGTGCCTATCAGTGTCACTTTATCTGTACCTATCAGTGCAGCCCATCAGTGCCCATCAGTGCAGCCCATCAGCGAATATCAATGAAGGAGAAAAATTACCCGTTTGCAACATTTTATAACAAACTATGAAACTTTTCTAAAATGTTGGTCTTTTTTTGTTTGTTTAGCAAAAAATAAAAACCAAAGTGGTGATTAAATACCACCAAAAGAAAGCTCCATTTGTGTGAAAAAAATTATAAAAATGTAATTTGGGTACAGTGTTACATGACCGCGCAATTGTCAAAGTGTGACAGCGCTGAAAGCTGAAAATTGGTCTGGGCAGGAGGGGGGTTTAAGTGCCTAGTAAGCAAGTGGTTAAAAATCAAAAACAAAAAACATTTTTCTGTACTGTGAATAATACCAAAAAAAGTTGCTTTAACATTTCTCCATGATAAAAAAAAAAAAGCATTTCCAAGTATCATTATTAGATCTCTTTACTTGTCATTCCGTCCACTCCCAGCCGTCATTCTGACATCGGTGTGAAGCAAGGATGGCACCTTCTCAGCATTATGCTAATGAAGGTGTGCAGACAGGTGGCCTCCTGTGAGTTGCCTACGTCTTTCCAATAACAGCTGAATTTACAATGCATTTAGTCTAATGAAGGTGACAAAAGTGATTAGATTCTGCCAGTCCCCCCAAACCATTAATCATTTATAGCTCAGCGATGTGTTTAACATTGCACGTGTCCGGAGCTTTCCGGGAAGGAAATGCAAGATAAATATCTCTATCAGGGCCGTTCCAAAAAAGAGACGTGGCAGAAAGGTGGGGTTTGTTGGTGATGGGTCCATTTACACTAATGTTTTGGTATGGCTAATTCAAAGCCTTGCCGGGAATGCTAACTGCACATTGGCTGTGCTCTCAACCAAACAGTCAAACCATCCAATGGCTGGTGTCATAACGGATCACATGTGCAGCACTGTGGCAGTTGAAGATTAAACAGAGGCCAAGATGGCAGCTTCCTTGGCTGAAAACGATAGGGGGGTTTACTTCCAAAGTGGAAGTGTTTAATCTTCAACTGCCACGGTGCTGCACATGTGATCCGTTATGACACCAGCCATTGGATGGTTTGACTGTTTGGTTGAGAGCACAGCCATGTGCAGTTAGCATTCCCGGCATGCCTTTTTTTTTTAAACTGTTAAATCGATGGGTTTACTTCCACTTTAAGTCCTACTATGGAAAGCTTATGGAAGAACCTGAAGCATGAAGTTGATGGACGAAGCCCACCAACATCTCTGTAGAGGAACTAAATAAAATTCCTCCTAACTGATGGAACCAGCAGGACTGATCAACAGTTACTGGAAAAGTTTAGGACCGGTTATTCTTGCCCATGGGGGGAACCAGGGGCGGACTGACAACTCACGGGGCCCGCGGGCAATAGGAGATTATGGGGCCCCCAGGCAATCAGAGATTATGGGGCTTCACAGATTACACACACACACAGTATACAATCACATAGTATACACAGACATGTTTCTATTGGCTGAGAAGGTACTGGAGAGGTGGTGCAGCTATAATTTCGGGATTTTTAGACCAAAAGGATGTCGGTAAGGGACATTTCAGAGACAGATGTAAAAAAAAAAAAAACACAGATTTTTAGATACTGTCCCTGGTTTTACTGAGGCTGGCAACCCTGATGGGGCCCTTGGGCAGTGCCCGAGTGGCCGAATGGTCAGTCCGCCCCCGGGGCAGTACACAAGTTCATATGCTTTTTGCCACACGCATACAGTGGGGGGGAAATAATGATTTTGTAAGTTTGCCCACTTACAAAGAAATGAAGGGTCTATAATTTTTATCATAGGTGTATTTTATATGATAGAGACAGAATATCAACCAAAAATCCAGAAAAAAACACGATACAAATGTTATAAATTGAGTTGCAGTTCAGTGAGTAAAATAAGTAACTTGATCCCCAAACAAAACATGACTTGGTAGTTGGTGGAGAAACCCTTGTTGGCAATCACAGAGCTCAGACGTTTCTTGTAGTTGGTGACCAGGTTTAACACACATCTCAGGAGAGATTTTGCTCCACTCCAGATCTTCTCTAAATCCTTAGGGTTTCTTAGCTGTCGCTTTGCAACTCGAAGTTTCAGATCCCTCCATACATTTTCTATAAGATTAAGGTCTGGAAACTGGCTAGGCAACTCCATGAACTTAATGGGCTTCTTCTTGAGCCACTCCTTTGTTGCCTTGGCGGTATGTATGGGATCATCGTCATACTGTAAGGCCCACCCATGACCCATCTTCAGTGTTCTGGCTGAGGGAAGAAGGTTCTCAGCCAAGATTTTACAATACATGGCCCCGTCCATTGGCCCCTCAATGCGGCAAAGTCGGCCTGTACCCTTTAGCAGAAAAACAACCCCAAAGCATCATGTTTCCACCTCCGTGCTTGACTGTAGAGATGGTGTTCTAATGCCGCGTACACACGATCGGACTTTCCGGCAGACCGGAATCCGACGGAGAATTAGATCATGTGTGGGCTCCAGTGGACTTTTCTTTCCCAAAAGTCAGACAGACCTAAAAATAAAACATGTTTCAAATCTTTCCGACGGACTCGAGTACGGTCGAAAAATCCGGTCGTCTGTGTGCTAGTGCGACGGACGAAAACCGACGCTAGGGCAGCCATTGGCGACTGGCTATGAAATTTCTTATTCTAGTCCGGTCGTACGTCATCACGTTCGAATCCGTCAGACTTTTGAAGTGATCGCGTGTGGGCAAGTCCGTTCGTTTGAAAGTCCGGCGGACCTCCGCTGCAAAGTCCGTCCGGAAAGACTGTCGGACCTAGTCCGTCGTAAAGTCAGATCGTGTGTACGCGGCATTAGGGTCATAGTCAGCATTTTTCTTCCTCCAAACATGGCAAGTCGAGTTACGGCTCAATTTTGGTCTCATCTGACCACAGCACTGACCAAGTGATTTTACACTGGGGCGGTGCACTTAAAAAAAAGTCCTGCAAGCAGCATCCCTGGGGCTCTTTAGGAGTTGTGTACACCGCTCCTAAAGCCCCCCCGCCCATTGAAATCAATGGGCAGCGCTGCTAAAGCACTTTTAACCCTTTATTCGGGCGATTTTAACCCTTTATTCGGCCGCAAGCGGGGGATAAAAGCGCCCTGCAAGCAGCCGAAAAGTGCCATTAACCACTTTCCGACCGGCGCACGACGATGTACGTCCCTTTTTTGAAGAGGGATATCTCGGTAACGGCAGCAGCTGCTGCCACAACCGAGATATCCATCTCTTCAGGCGCCGGTCGGCATTCCGATAATGGTGGTCATCGCGGCGGATTCGCCGCGAGATCACCGTTATCGGCAGCGGGAGAGGTGCCCCCCCTCCCGCCGCTCTCCTGCGCCTTCCGCCGCTTACCGGAGCCGTTGGCAGCGGCGGAAGCGATCGGGTCCTCCTCGGTGCTAGGTATAGAGACGAGTGAGGCTAAGATGGCCGCCACCCGTCTCTATACCATAGCAGGGCGGAAGCGACGTCAAAACGTCACTTCCGCCCATACCTCTTAAAGGAACATTTTCCAAATGTCATTTTGTTAAATGACATTTTTGTTTTTTTGCATTTAAGTCCAAATATGAGATCTGAGGACTTTTTGACCCCCCAGATCTCATATATAAAAGAGGACCTGACATGCTTTTTTTCTATTACAAGGGATGTTTACATTCCTTGTAATAGGAATAAAAGTGAGACAATTTTATTTTTTTTTTAAACTGTGTAAAAATAAATAAAATCAAGAAAAATAAATAAGAAAAAAAAAATAATTTTTTTAAAGCGCCCCGTCCCGACGAGCTCGCGCGCAGAAGCGAACACATACGTGAGTAGCGCCCGCATATGAAAACGGTGGTCAAACCACACATGTGATGTATCGCCGCAGGGGCGTGGTCTTGACTATGCGCTAGACCAGACGTGTTTCCCTCGAGCTCCGGCGCCGACAGCACGAAATTAACTATAATTAGCACGCAGACCTAACCCACTCACCCTCGAAGATGAAGAGGAGAACCACCAAGTCCCTGACGAAAAAGGGACCCGCCAGTGGCTCCATTAAGAGGTATATGTCCGCAGATCCCCCAGACCTGGACGACCAGGACGGCCTAGGCCGCTCACCACGAGGCAGCCTTGCAGCGTCCGGCTCCGCCTCCCGGAGCAGGCCAGATCACAGACATCTCTCTCCCACATCATCTGCGGGCTCCGATGGGGAGGATCGCCACCCTAGACACGCCGGAGTCGCTTCCCTGGTGGAGGACTTACCTACCAAGGCCGATCTGGCTTCCATGCTTCTAGGCCTCGAACGCGTCATCAAGAAGGAGGTATCGGCGGTACGCTCGGACCTGTCGCAGGTCTTGCTCCGTGTCGAAGAGTCGGAGCTCCGTCTCGATCGCCACGCGACAGCAATCAGGGCCCTGCAAACTACCACCCGACAACTAGCGATTGCCCACAGGATGGCCCTCTACAAGCTGGAAGACCAGGAGAACCGGAGCAGGCGCAACAACGTCCGGATCCGTGGCCTACCCGAAGCCACAGGCGATGAGGACCTGCTCCCGTCCGTCCAGGGAATTTTTAACGGCCTACTAGGCCGCGCAGCGGATGCTCCCTTGAAGATTGACCGAGTCCATAGGGCCCTGCGCCCCAGAGCGGCCCCTACAGACATGCCGCGAGACATCATTTGCCGAGTCCATCACTTCCCGGAGAAGGAGCTGATTATGAAGAAAGCGAGGGACGTAGCTCCGCTGGACTTTGACGGCGCCTCACTCACCTTCTACCCGGACTTAGCCAAGGAAACCCTGGACAGGCGTAGGGCTCTACGCCCGCTCACGGAAGCTCTCCGGTCAGCCTCCATTAAGTACCGGTGGGGCTTCCCGGCTGCCCTGATCGCCCAGATGGAAGGGAAAACAGCGGTCCTCCGATTCCCGGAGGACCTGGAGAAATTTTGCCGCGACCTCAACATACCCCCACCGGATCTCCCGGGATGGACGGACATCCTCCCGCCGCTGCCTGGAACCAGCGACTCCCACTGGCACAAAGTAGACCGAAGACATCGATCTCCACCATCCACCTCACCTTCTCCGCCCGACTGAAGTCGGCCCCTCCGGAGCGAGCCTATCGCCTTGTCGGATGACATCGGTAACCCAACCTGCTATTTGATCGACCGATCTGTCCGAGCCCATCTGATCGAGCCTCTTGTTGGCCAACAGAGCGCCCCAGATGCCTTACAGTTTTTCCCTGTGTTTCTCCACGATCTGGACGTCAGTTCCCCCGAGTTATAAGTTACCAGTTTGCAACCTTTCAGACCGACCGCCCTACCCCCCGGTACCGGCTTACGGGGTTCAACCGGTCTCTATACCCAGTTCATCATACCACAGAAGGTCCCATCAAGCCCCCAGCGTTGGACTTCCGCATCGGGTACTCGGGTAGGACGGGGCCTTGAACCCTGTGCGAATTTGTTTTGTCTTATTTTATTTTAAAAACTTGCGCTGCTCTTAGTGTGCCTACATCGGGGAGACACAGGGCTGATTTCGCCCGAAGGTCACCCGATCATAGTAATGTTAGTAATGTTTTCTATTACTATGTTCTTATTTGTGTTAAACTTACCTGGTCAACCACATTTGCTGACTGTACGTATATGCCTTGATTACACTCCTTTTCCCCCCACTGGTCACCCACCCCTTCCCCACTGTAACATTCCTGCAGGTCTGCAGATTTCTGTCGGCGCCGGAGCACCGGGACACCTCTCCCCCCACTCCAATGGCTGGTGCCCCGTTGCGACGGCCCCCCCATGTCGGTGCGCGCCCTGTGCGGCGCCCTCACCCCCCCCGCGCTCCCCCGGGGGCGGGGGGATTGGGGGTGCGGTGCGGGACGCGTGCCCGACCCTTGCACCGCATTGTTTTGCGTGCTCACACGACCGCCCTGATGGAACGGTCTTGGCTGTTTTTGTTTTTGTTTTGTTTTGTCTCCCCCATCCCCCCTGACCTTCCCAATACCTCCCCCACCTCCATCCCTTCCCTTACCTGCCCCCCTCTCTCACACCCTCCTCTCTTCTCCCGCTCTTCTCGAGGCTCTGCCTGGGCACTATGGGAACTAAATGTGGAAATGTATTCTGACCTGATTGTGAACGCGGTACACCCCCAGGAACCACCATGACCCAAGCAAAATTAATTTCATTTAATGTCAGGGGCCTCCACGCCCCTGGGAAGAGACATGCCCTTTATAGAGACCTTGACCGCCTTAGGGGTGATATAGTTTTCCTACAGGAAACTCACCTTACACACACCACCACAGTTAAACTGCACTCCCCCTCATACCCCACGTGGTATTACAGCCTGTCTGATCTCCACAAGTCCAAAGGAGTGGCCATTGGATTCCGCAAGGGTACCGCGTTCACTTTTGGCTCTATGTTAAGCGACCCTTCGGGGCGCTTCCTGTTTGTAAAGGGCACCCTGGGCACCATGCCATGCACCCTGGCTAATCTATACGCACCCAACAGAGACCAAGCACGTTTTATTGCCAACACGCTCAGGAAACTGCGTGAATTTTCCGAGGGATGCGTCCTCCTAGCTGGGGACTTTAACACACCCCTGAAACCATCCCTAGACACCTCCAGAGGTGGCTCGACAATGTCGCACAAGAAATTAAGGTTCATCCGCAGACAAATGCATGACTCCCAGCTCATGGACGCCTGGAGGCTCATGCACCCACGCGAGCGTGACTACACACACTTCTCCACGGTACACCAAACGTACTCGAGAATTGACCTAATCCTAATTGACCACCAACACCTCCCCCTTCTAGTCAAATCAATAGTAGAGACCTCACCCATTTCGGACCACTCGCCCATATCCCTCACCATTAACGTCCGCTCACTACCCCTGAAACCAACTAATTGGAAAATGAACGATAGCTTACTCACTGACGAGATAGACGCGAAGGCGATAGGGGAAGAATTGACACACTATTTCAGAGATAATGCGACCCCTGACATCTCACCAGGAACTCTATGGGAAGCCCATAAGGCCCATATTAGAGGGAAACTTATCGAACTTGGCGCCAGGAGAAAGAGAGAACGCACTCATAGACAGACCACACTACTCGCAGAAGTGAGACAGCTCGAACAACTCCATAAGGCCAACCAGGCCGTGGCTCTACTTCAGTCCCTCACTGAAAAGAGGGAGGAGCTGAAGTCATTGCTACACCTGGAACACAAGCAGCGCACACACTTGATATCCCAACAGTTCTATGAATGGGGTGACAGACCCAGTAAACTTCTTGCACGCTCACTGCAACAACGGAAAGCGGCGTCATTTATTCCTAAGATCCGGGGCTCCTCCGCGGCCTTGGTGTATGACACGCCGGGGATCGCGAAGGAGTTCAGGGAATTCTACCAGCACCTTTACCAGGTCCAGCACTCTATAGGCAACAAGCAGGAAAAAACACAACGAATCAGGGACTACTTGAGCAAGGCTAATCTTCCCAGCCTCTCCCCCGAGACCCTGGCGACATTAGAGGGAGAACTCACATCAGACGAGCTCCACCAAGCCCTAAAAGCCATGGCAAGTGGCAAAGCCCCGGGACCTGACGGGTTCACGGTGGCATACTACCGAGCATTCGCGGACACCCTTATTCCCCGACTGACAAATTATGCCAACGTGACTGCAGACGGCAGCCAGCTCCGCTCTGAGACCATACATGCACACATAACAGTCATCCCCAAGGGAGGTAAGGACTTAACTAATTGTGGAAGCTTCCGCCCAATCTCACTCTTAAACATCGACGCCAAGATCTACGCGAAGGCTATAGCGAACCGCCTGCTCCCCCTGATCCCTCAGTGGGTGTCGAGAGACCAGACGGGCTTCATACCAGGACGAGAGGCCCGGGATAATTCCCTTCGCACCCTATCCCTCATAGCCCATGCCCGCAGGGACTCCCAGCCCACCCTCCTACTATCGACGGATGCTGAGAAAGCGTTTGATAGGGTGGACTGGGAGTTCCTCATGGCGACACTGACACACCTGGGTATCAACACCCCCCTCCTTCACCAAATCGAAGCTCTTTATAACTACCCAACAGCACAACTGCGCATTAACGGTACGCTCAGTGAACCATTCACTCTATATAATGGCACGCGCCAGGGATGCCCCCTGTCCCCTATCTTATTCGCCCTTTCGCTAGAACCTTTCCTATCCACGGTAAGACTCAACCCCAACATACATGGGATAGTGGTGGGCGAGACGGAACATAAATACGCGGCCTACGCCGACGACATTTTATTTTACATCAGACAGCCCCTAATCACTATACCCAACCTTATGTCAGAATTCACAGCGTTCGGTGAAATCTCCAACTTCAAAATCAATAGAACAAAATCAGAAATCCTGAACCTAACTGTCCCCCCTCACGCAACCACTCACCTTAGACAATCCTTCCCCTTCACCTGGCAAACTAAGCACATGAAGTACCTAGGGATACAGCTCACCCCCAACCCAGCAGCTCTCTTTCGGACGAATTATATTCCTCTTCTCAACGCGTTACGCTCAGACCTGCATAAATGGACACAACTTGCACACTCTCTGTTGGGTCGGGTGGGGGTCATAAAAATGAACGTGTTGCCCAGGGTGCTCTTCCTACTACAAATGATCCCGTACAAAATCCCGATAGGTTTTTTTTCACTGCTGAACTCCCTGACGACGAAATATGTATGGAACAGGAAGAGGCCAAGACTTCCGAGGTCTCTCCTTATTAAACCCAAAAATCAGGGCGGCCTCGCTCTACCGGACTATAGCCTGTACTATCGGGCGGTTATATTAAACAGACTCTCCGACTGGAAGTACCGACAGGAAACTAAACTGTGGGTATCACTCGAATCTGACCTATCCGGGTCCACACTCTCAACACATATGTGGATACCCAAGAAATTTAGGTTCTTGGCCCCCACAACCTCTCCTCTCACCCTGTCTACGCTAGCGGTGTGGGACTCCATATGTAAATCAAAAGCATGGAACTATAACTCTCCTCTACTCCCCCTCTTGGGCCACAACTATTTTCCACCGGGCAACATACCATCTAGCTCTCAACAATGGTACCTGGGGTCGAAAACTCTACTACACCAAGTTACCTCCTCATCAGAGATACTTCCACTACCAACCCTACTTAGCACATTCCCCATCTCCTTCATGGATCAGTGGAAACACCACCAACTTTCTGCCTTTGTCCATTCCCTCCCGAAGCCTCTCAGATCGGTAACCGACCTGACGCCAATCGAGTTGGCGTTCTCCGAACACCAACCTGTTGAGAAACCCATCTCCTACTTCTACCAAGCCCTCCTCTCACTTCAATCTGTCGGCAACCCGGCATTTATGCATAGCTGGGAGCTTGACCTCCACAGGACTTTATCTCCGGATCAGAAGAAGAGCATCCTAATAATGGCACACTCCTCATCAGGGGCTTCCAAAATGGCAGAGGTTAACTATAAACTTCTATCCCGATGGCACTACACCCCTGCCATTCTACACAAACTGTTTCCAGAAACTTCGCCCCTCTGCTGGAGGGAATGTGGAGAGAGGGCGAACCACGCCCATATTTGGTGGTATTGCCCCAGACTCCGTCCCTTTTGGTTGGCAGTTCTATACTGGATCAAAGAAATCCAGGGTTGTGATGTTCCCAATGACCCTTGGTATGTCCTATTTCACTGTACAGGCAAACCAATCGGCCCTTACAAGCGTTCGGCGACCCCCCACCTACTCAACGCGGCTAAATCACTCATCCCCAAATTTTGGAAGACGAGGACCATACCGTCCCTACGTCAGTGGTTATTGAAAGTAGACTACATACACAGAATGGAGGACATGACCCTCACATTAAGGGGGAAAGCTGACCTCGCGAAGCAGATCTGGGCCGGTTGGTTTGCCTTTAAATATTCCACTCCCTATGCGGAAATCGTATCCTAGCATATATCTCTTAGCACCCTACATGTCTCGAAAGGTTGTTATCCACCCAGCCAGCCCAGGCAGAGTCCCCCTGTCCTCTCCCGCTTTCCTCTCTCTCTTTCTCTCACACTCTCTCATCCCTTTTCCTTCTCCCCTTTCCCACTTCCCCCCCTCTCCTCCTTCCCTCCCCCTGGACCCTCTGCTCTACTAACTCTCTGCTCCCCCTCCTACCTCCCAACCTCCCCCCCCCCCTTCCCCCCGATACCCCCATCTAAGTTTTCGTTTATGTTCTGTTAACCTCCCCAAAATGTGAAGGAAGATGTACCCATTGTTATTTCATTTCATACAATGTACTCTGTACATATGTCATGCCCTGTATGTTCTTCTTTCTTTTCAATAAAAAATGATTAAACAAAAATGTGATGTATCGCCGCGATCAGTAGAGCGATAGCAATAATTATAGCTGTAGACCTCCTCTGTAACGCAAAACATGCAACCTGTAGAATTTTCTAAACGTCACCTATGGAGATTTTTGAGGGTAAAAGTTTGATGCCATTCCATGGGCGGCCGCAATTTTCAAGCGTGACATGTTGGGTATCAATTTACTCGGCGCAACATTATCTTTCACAATATATAAAAAAATTGGACTAACTTTACTGTTGCGAGGTTTAATCCGTTGATCTCCAAAGAGTGACCCGAATGGAGAAAAGGGAACAAAGGACACACCATTGGTGGAATCCAACAAATTTATTACGCTAAAAACGCCAATAGGCGTGAGTACAAGACAAATAAAAAATGGTTTAAAATTTGCGGCCGGCCGGCAGCAGTACACGCCCGCGCTAGTGGACGTAGAACGCGGTGACGTCAGCAGGTCGCTCCTCCCTACGCATTTCGTCAGAGAATGACGTAATCATGGGGCATGAGTCTTCCATTTACCTGCACCTGAAGTGACCAATATCCATACCTAAGATCGAATATCGGGAGTGGTGAATCAGGATATACCGGAGGAAAAGGCCCTGGCTGGGTTTTAGCCACATGCGATTTCCCCTATTCCGTCTGGTAAGCCTGCATTTTGCCTGGTGATGGGATCACTACAGCACTTGTCACTTTAATTCCTGGATATCTCTATGGAAAGTCACCTCTTATCACAGTTGATGTCACTTCACTGTTGTTCTTGATTGGACACTCAGCTTTACTTGGACATTTTTTGGATTGTATATTATTTAGATATTGTTAGACCTACACTGTTCATGACGGCTATATAGCAGTCCCTATTGTCTCACCGACAATCTGTTCATTATTGGGCGATACTATTAGAAATTGTATTTTCATTTCTACACTTAATATCATTTCGTTGATATAATCATTATTGCCATATTTGCATCTTATTTTTTATCACTTAGCGCAGCCTTTTTCACCGTCCTATCTTTCTTGTTTATCACATGTGGTTGCTGCTCATTATTTCATTTTTTTTAGTTTTGTTGGTCCAGCGCAATTTTTTTTGCGTTACTAACTTTACTGTTGTCTTATTTTTTTATTCAAAAAAGTGAATTTTTTTCCCAAAAAAGTGCGCTTGTAAGACCGCTGCGCAAATACGGTGTGAAAAAAAGTATAGCAACGACCGCCATTTTATTCTCTAGGGTGTTAGAAAAAAAACAATATATAATGTTTGGGGGTTTCTAGCAAAAAACCTGTTTTAAACATGTAAACACCTCAAATCCAAAACGAGGCTGGTCTTAAAGTGGTTAAAACAACAGTTAAGCCCTGCTAAAACTAGCGGCGCCCTTAGTGTGAAAGTGCCCCAACTAAACCGTTGAGCAACTGCACTTGCAAAGTGTACTGCACAGTCTTTTTGCCTTTAGTAAATCAGCCCCGTAATTCTAGACTCTTCTGAAGACAAAGAATACAGGAATTTAGCAATGCCGGCTGCTAATTGCACCTTCTGAAAACGATGTCCCTAAAACTGCAGATGTTCCCGCGCTTTCGAGAACTGCTATATGCATTTTCCTTTTAAATATTTATTTTTGTATTTATTTTGCACATCGGGTATCTATTCTCCTGGGTGTTCCCAATCCTCCAGCTCTTCTTTTACGCCTTTTCAATGTCCTCTTCCCTATTGATATTGTCACAAACTTGCTGTCTTGGAGTATAAAACCAAAATGAAAAGTTTAGCCCGCACTCAGATAAAATATTGTCCTCCAAAACACAAAGTGACACAAATGAATTCTGATCTGCTCCGGGGGAAGCAAAGGAACATCTTGCGTGATGGAAGGTGCATGCTGGAAACCTTAATGGCTTCTTCCGAATAGTGGTGTTTTTTTTTTTTGTTTTCTTTTTTTTTTTTTTTTATTTCGACTAGAATGGCAAAAGGTAAAATATGGCTTAAAAGTTAAATCCAAAATCGAAATCTAAAGTTACAAAAAGGCCAATTTTTCACTTGTTAAGCAATATCATAGTCATACAAAAGGTTGAATTAAAGCAAAAAAATAAATAAAAAATTCATTTTTTAACTTACTATTCCAGAAGAAAGAAGAGCAGGGGGGATAAACGTTTTGGACATTTATATGATTCTTTTTATATCAGCAATAATTAGCTAAGAAAATGGGGACTATGTCAGGGGCTGGGCTCAGCCCTTCCTTCTCAAAGCTGGCCGCTAATTGCCAGCTCCTATCTCTCCACAGTGACTCATCTGTTGATGATATCCTGCTCGTCAGTCCTGCCTACTTAAGCCTTCCAGTCCAGATGATCTCTGCCTTCACCTTGGTCACATCTCTAGAGACATTCTCCTGTGTTCCTGTTAAAGACTTGCTTGGCTGACATCTCTTCTGGCTCCAGATCCTGCTTGCTGTTCTACTACGCTCATCTCCGGCTCCCTGACGTTTTGGCTTGTCTGACTATCCGCTCCAATTCCGGAACTCTGGCTATGTTTTGACTATGTTTACTCCGTTTACCTTTTTATTATTATTATTATCATTAAACAAGTGTGATTTAACTGTATATCTGTCTCAGTCTGATTCATGGTTTCTGACAGACTACCTGACTGGACTTCAATTTTAATACTTGCCTTAAAAAGTGTATGTAAACTCTAATGCCGCGTACACACGGTCGGAATTCTCGTTGGAAAAAGCTCTGATGGTTTTCCCATCGGAATTCCGATGGAATTTCGCTCAAACTGTCTTGCCTACACACGGTCACACCAAATTCCGACGGTCTGTAACACAGCGGCATAAAACACGTTTGACGGCACTATGAAAGGGAAGTTTAATGCTTCCGAGCATGCGTCGAATTGTTTCCGAGCATGCGTCGGAATTTTGCGTGTCGGAATTGCATACACACGATCGGAAAATCCGATAAAAGGTTTTCCGTCGGAAAAATTGAGAACAGGTTCTCAATCCAAAGTCCGTCGGAAATTCCAACAGAAAAAGACCGATGGGCATACACACGGTCGGAAAATCCGATGAAAAGCTCCCATCGGACTGTTTCCATTGGAAATTCCGACCGTGTGTACGCGGCATAACAATACATTTCTCTTATTTTCTATATGTAGCTCCTCCCCCACAGGATCCGTTGGAATCCCAATTCCCCCTATCCCTACACAGCCAGGCAACACGCATTTCCCACTTGCATCCAGACACAAGAAATCGGTCCATGGGCTTGTTTTTATTGTTTTAACAAGGGAAACAGCTTGGCTAGGGTAAAGGGGTATATGGGATGCCCAACTTGACTTGAAGAACAACAGATGAGGACAAACGTCCTTCTCTAATTACAAAAATTAAGATTTTGGACTGTACCCCCCTCTGTAATAATTGCAGTCTCTATGGATCAGTGGCAAAGTTCTTTACGAACCAGGAGCTCTCAGTCCCCTTTTAGCACAAAGCCCCAAACTGTATGTGATACTCTACTGCATCTGGTCTCCTCAGTAGAACCTCACACAGTTCTGATGCTTGCAGAGACTACCAGCCCACCTGGCTTCTCTGAAGAATACCCCAGGACAAGGGATTTGGATTTAACACAATGCTGTCCCTGGAAAGTATGCTACAGCTGGCATTCTCTCTCCTTGTATGCCCATGGGTGTGCTGAGGTAGTCACACTGTCCTTTTCTCCCCACTTCACTGGGCAACACTTCTATTCAGGCCTCCAACTGTCCAGATCTTCCCATGCCAGCCCGGATGTCCTTTGCACAGAACCCAAAGGTAATGGAGATCCCTTTCTTAGGCTTCCTCTCCCTCCATTCCTCAGTTGCAGCCTGGAGGCAGACCCCCGAGACTCGAAGTCCCCTCCCAGGCCACACAACAGCAACCTCAACACTCCTTCTTCCACCCTGCTGGTCAGGCTCCACTATATTAAAGGGCTGATCCACCACCCTGCCAGGCCCTACCAGACCCTCTGCCTGGGGCTTGGCCATATTCCCTCAAGTATGAAGATCAGGACCTTCTGGCCTCCGTCCACTAACTTCCAGAAGCTTCTCCAAGCTTCTAGATTCAGAAGGAGGTACCAGAGACCTCCCCTGTAGAACCAGCCTGACCTGTAGTAACCCAAACTAATTACAGACCATGAGTCACAAAATAAATTGACCTACACTATTTGCTCACTAGTGGGTGCTACATATATCTGCTTAACAACTGCAAAAAAAATAGCTGTTTAGCCAGAAACCTTGTGAGCTAACAAGCTCCCCTGTGCTGTCTACTTCTGTTATCAGTTAGCACTGTTTCCTGCCATCTCCGTGGACTACAAAATACCTTCCCCTTTTATGGAGAAGAGAGGGAGGTGTTATTTAGTCATAGCACAGTGTTATGTAGCCCTGACACATCCCCTTTCCTAGAGTGACAAACAGTGGCGAGCCCAACAATACGGGGCGCAGGGGCACCGCCCCCCATGCGTCCGGCCCCATAATCTACATGCAGGGTACAGGACGCATAGATTTCACCAGGGTTTTTTTTTTTTTTTTGAAGCACGTGATAAGAGCCTGAGGCTCTAATTGGCTTCAAAAAAGGGTGGGCTCAGGGCACAGTGCCCACCCACTAATATTTGCTATTGTCTTCTCCGCCTGGAGAATCAGGAAGTGTGGGCCCTGAGAAATGAAAGTAACGTAACATACAATATGATTTGGCTACGTCTTTCCAATAACAGCTGAATTCACAATGCATTTAGTCTAATGAAGGTGACAAAAGTGATTTGGTTCTGCCAGTCCCCCAAACCATTAATCATTTAAAGCTCAGCGATGTGTTTAACATTGCATGTGTCCGGAGCTTTCCGGGAAGGAAATGCAAGATAAATATCTCTATCAGGGCCATTCCAACAAAGAGACGTGGCAGAAAGGTGGGCCTACTAGCAGGTTTGTTGGTGATGGGGCCATTTACACAAATGTTTTGGTATGGCTGAATTAAAGCCATGACATTAAGTCCTACAGAAAGCTTATGGAAGAACCTGAAGCATGAAGTTGAAGCCCCCCAACATCTCTGTAGAGGAACTAAAGTTCCTCCTAAATGATGGAACCAGCAGGACTGATCATGATCAACAGTTACTGGAAAAGTTTAGGACCTGTTATTCTTGCCCCTGGGAGAACACTAGTTCATATAATTTTGCCACACACATATACACTATATTACCAAAAGTTATAGGACGCCTGCCTTTACACACACATGAACTTTAATGAAATCCCAGTCTTAGTCCGTAGGGTTCAATATTGAGTTGGCCCACCCTTTGCACAACTCTTCTGGGAAGGCCGTCCACAAGGTTTAGGAGTGTGTCTATGAGAATGTTTGACCATTCTTCCAGAAGAGCATTTGTGAGGTCAGGCTCTTCATCCAACATCAAAGGCCTGGCTCGCAGTCTCCGCTCTAAGTAATCCCAAAGGTGTTCTATGGGGTTGAGGTCAGGACTCGCCAGCCAATTTCCTCCACCCCAAACTCGCTCATCCAGGTCTTTATGGACCTTGTTTTCTGCACTCGTGTGCAGTCATGTTGGAACAGGAAGGGGTCATCCCCAAACTGTTCCCACAAAGTTGGGAGCATGAAATTGTCCAAAAGGTCTTGGTATGCTGACACATTAAGACCCTGTTCACACTAGGGCCGCGGCCACGTTAGCGCTAAAGTGGTGCTCGTTTTAGCAGCGCTTTAGCACTGTTTAAACTGCACTTTTCAGCCACTAGCATTCCAATGGACAGGGCGTTTTGGGAGCGCTAAGTATTTAGTGCTCCCAAACTGCCCCGAAGTTGCTGCTTGCAGGAATTTTCGGAATGTCCCGCAAGCGCACCGCCCCAAGTTTGAAAAGTCACACTTGAATCAATGGGAAGCGGGTTCCAGATGCTTAGCAGAGGCTATTTGCAGCGCTAAATCGCCTGAAAACCGCCACAGTGTGAACGGGGTCTAATGCCACGTACACACGATCGGAATTCTCGTCGGAAAAAACTCTGACGGTTTTTCCAACGGAATTCCGACGGAATTCCGCTCAAGCTGTGTTGCCTACACACGATCACACCAAATTCCGATGGTCAGTAACGCAGCGGCATAAAACACGTTCGACAGCACTATAAAAAGGTCATTTTAATGCTTCCGAGCATGAGTCGAATTGTTTCCGAGCATGCGTCGGAATTTTGCGTGTCGGAATTGCATACACACGATCAGAAAATCCGATAGAAAGGTTTTCCGTAGGAAAAATTGAGAACAGGTTCTCAATTCAAAGTCCGTCGGAAATTCAGACAGAAAAAGACCACTGGGCATACACACGGTCGGAAAATCCGATGAAAAGCTCCCATCGGACTGTTTCCATCGGAAATTCCGACTGTGTGTACGCGGCATTAGAGTTCCCTTCGCTGGAACTAAGGGGCCAAGCCCAACCCCTGAAAAACAACCCCACACCATAATCCCCCCTCCACCAAATTATTTGAAGCTGTTATAGCTGCAAAGGGTGGGCCGACTCAATATTGAACCCTACGGACTAAGACTGGGATGCCATTAAAGTTCATGTGCGTGTAAAGGCAGGTGTCCCAATACTTTTGGTACTATAGTGTATGTCATCTGAATAAGTGTTCTTGAAAGTAAAACGGAATAAAATGTGTCAAACACAACCCCTTTCAAACATTTTTCATAAGTGCATGGTCTACACAAAAAAAAAAGACTCCTACTGGGAGAACGGCACTTATTATAATAGACCATTCACAGGCCATTTTTAGTAATTCCCAGACAACTTAAATTTTGTGTCACGATGACCTGTCACCTCGTTTTAAAAAGCTCCCCAATTTGTCCATCTTCTGCTCATTTTTCGGGGCAAAATTATACCAAATTGGCAGTGAACATAATGCATAAATGCTGACAAAAAAGCAGCAACTGGCCTAACATTTCCATGACAACGCGGTGCCCAGCCAGCAGTATGGACTATTGTTCCCATCATGTTTGGTTGGCCACATTTTTGGAAAAATAGTAAACTTGTGAAAGTAAAATTATGCAAATTGCATGTTATTATCAACAAAGACAAAAGTCATCTAATGTAATCGCTGTATGCCTGAAATTGTCTCACACCTGAAAAATTTAATTAAAAAGTCAAATATGAAAAACGTGTACTTTGTTATTTGGAATATCAAAAAATCATATATATCTATACAGTTGTGCTCATAAGTTTACATACCCTGGCAGAATTTATGATTTCTTGCCCATTTTTCAGAGAATTTGAATGACAACACAAAAACTTTTCTTTCACTCATGGTCAGTGTTTGATTGAAGCCATTTATTATCAATCAACTGTGTTTACTCTTCTTAAATCATAATGACAACAGAAACGACCCAAATGACCCTGATCAAAAGTTTACATACCCTGGTGATTTTGGCCTGATAACATGCACACAAGTTGACACAAAGGGGTTTGAATGGCTTTTAAAAGGTAACCATCCTCACCTGTGATCTGTTGGCTTGTAATTAGTGTGTGTGTGTGTATAAAAGGTCAATGAGTTTCTGGACTCCTGACAGACCCTGGCATCTTTCATCAGGTGCTGCACTGACGTTTCTGGATTCTGAGTCATGGGGAAAGCAAAAGAATTGTCAAAGGATCTGCGGGAAAAGGTAGTTGAACTGTATAAAACAGGAAAGGCATATAAAAAGATATCCAAGGAATTGAGAATGCCAATCAGCAGTGTTCAAACTCTAATCAAGAAGTGGAAAATGAGGGGTTCAGTTGAAACCAAACCACGGTCAGGTAGACCAACTAAAATTTCAGCCAAAACTGCCAGGAAAATTGTTCGGGATGCAAAGAAAAACCCCACAAATAACTTCAGGTGAAATACAGGACTCTCTGAAAACATGTGGTGTGGCTGTTTCAAAATGCACAACAAGGAGGCACTTGAAAAAAAATGGGCTGCATGGTCGAGTCGCCAGAAGAAAGCCATTACTACGCAAATGTCACAAAGTATCCCACTTACAATACGCCAAACAGCACAGAGACAAGCCTCAAACCTTCTGCCACAAAGTCATTTGGAGTGATGAGACCAAAATTTAGCTTTTTGGCCACAACCATAAACACTTCTTTTGGAGAGAAGTCAACAAGGCCTATGATGAAAGGTCCACCATCCCTACTGTGAAACACGGAGGTGGATCGCTGATGTTTTGGGGATGTGTGAGCTACAAAGTGACAGGGAATTTGGTCAAAATTAGTTGGCAAGATGAATGCAGTATGTTATCAAAAAATACTGGAGGAACATTTGCATTCATCAGCCAGGAAGCTGCGCACGGGACGTACTTGGACATTCCAACATGACAATGATCCGAAACACAAGGCCAAGTCGACCCGTCATTGGCTACAGCAGAATAAAGTGAAGGTTCTGGAGTGGCCATCTCAGTCTCCTGACCTCAATATCATTGAGCCACTCTGGGGAGATCTCAAACCTGCAGTTCATGCGAGACAGCCCAAGAATTTACAGGAACTGGAGGCTTTTTGCCAAGAGGAATGGGCAGTTTTACCATCTGAGAAGATAAAGAGCCTCATCCACAAACACCACAAAAGACTTCAAGTTGTCATTGATGTTAAAGGGGGCAATACACGGTATTAAGAACTGGGGTATGTAAACTTTTGATCAGGGTCATTTGGGTAGTTTCTGTTGTCATTATGATTTAAAAAGTGTAAACACAGTTGATTGATAAAAATTGGCTTCAGCCAAACACTAACCATGAGTGAAAGAAATGTTTTGGTGTTATTCATATTCTCTGAAAAATGGCCAAGAAATCATAAATTCTGCCAGGGTATGTAAACTTATGAGCACAACTGTATATATATATATATATATATATATATCTATATATATACATACACACACACACACACACACACACTGTGGCAGTGCGGGGTCCTGTCGCTGAAAATGTAGTAGAAAATTACACAGGATTTGCAATAACCCTTATTACGAAGTTCCAGACTACCGTTTCCGAGTAGAGAAAGCTGTGTTTTTGGCTTACTCTGGATTCTGTAAACCCAAATTGTGAGTACACAGGTGTGCAGGGTCCTTATATAAAAGGAATTAATGAATACACGCAGCGTCGCTGTGTGAAACGCGTCTACAGACAGTACAGCTGTTTGCCTGTCCTGTGGTGTTATTCATGTTACAGATTTTACAATAAAGAGATTCATCACTACCTCGGTGTGCAACCATCCATTCCTTTTATCTAAATTGCAGGGCCAGTGAGCTGAGGCGAATGAAGAGTCCATTCCCCAGCCTACCTGGTTCTATCACTCACCTGAAGTGGCATTTTAAATTTCCAAGGGTCGTTATATACTCAAGCCTGAGGACAGCTCAGGGCTCCCAGTTTGGAGACAGCTCCCATATTGGAGACAGAAGGTTTCACCCAGGGGTCAGAGGTACCTCAGACAGCATTCAAGAGACAGGAGGTCTAAACAAGGGGTTAGAGGTGCCCCAGCCAGGAGTCAAGAGACAAGAGGACCAACCAGGGGTTAGAGGTGCCTCAGCTAGTAGACAGGATGTCTCAACAAGGGATTAGAGGTGCCCCAGCCAGGAGTTAAGAGACAGGAGGACCAACCAGGGGTCAGAGGTGCCACAGCCAGGAGTCAAGAGACAGGAGGACCAACCAGGGGTCAGGAGGGCCGCAGCCAGGAGTCAAGAGACAGGAGGACCAACCATGGGTTAGGGGGTGCCCCAGCTAGTAGACAGGAGGCCTCAACCAGGGGTCAGAGGTTCCCCAGCCAGAAGTCAAGAGACAGGAGGTCTCAACCAGGGGTTGAGGTGCCCTAGCCAGTAGACAGAAAGTCTAGTCCCAGGAGTCAAGTCGGCTCCTATCGCAGTGTCAGGAGAACCCCTATACAAAGGCCAGGAGTTTGCCATGCTATAGGGTGCTACGACTAAAGGAAGAGTTAACCGAGAGAATCGGGAGTACTGGACAACACAGTCAGAGGGACTGGTGAGAAGAGCAGCGGTGCTGCTGACAAGGGAACCAGGTGGCTCAGCATTTTCAGTTATCTGTTGATGTTAAAAAATCCCTGTTTGGGAACCTAATGTCTATGTGAACTTTTTCCTTATTTCTTTCCAATAAAAGTGGGCTGTCACGCCCCAAAAATAGAGTTTGGACTGGTGCAACTCATTGGAAAAGCACCTACCACATGAGCATAATGTGGTATATATATTTAATTTTTTCTTATATTATAAACAAGAACACAATGACATTTATTTGAATTTTTTTTTTGAATGGCCCTGTACTTGTCACCTGGAACTATAGAAGATTTTCCCCTGAATCTGTACCCAGTTTCGCACTTCAGTGTATACAGCTCCTGGGCACAGCTGGTTGGTATGTTTACCATGAAGACAATTGCTCAAAGTTGAATACCGACCTCAATACGCACTCACACTCTGGAGACTACTTCATTTGGCAAACAGTGCCTGCTTAGATCTCCAAAACTTTGCACTGCTTGTTATGTGACTAATAAATTGCTCAGGTTTGAGTGTATGATATGCCGGTGCTCAGTAGCTTTTCTAGAATAAAGAATGACACCACCTACTGTGAATCATTGCAGGTCGGGAAGCTGTTTGGAGTGTGCCCCATACTCTCTTCAATGTGGTCCTTGATACTTCATTCACAGTCATTATACGGGATCTGCCATTCTTTCCAGCAAAATGTCTTTCAGCCGCTGCTCGTGATTTCTCTTTTTTGCAGTGGCTTCCACTTACTCGGTTTCCCAAGAGACTGTTGAAAAGAAAACAATGGGGGATTTTGATAGACAGCTAATGTACCACTTTGACATGTTGGTATGGAGTTTCCCCCATGCCCTTTTACTTACAGCCGACCTTGCAGAACAATGCAAGGTCCTCTCATATTGCTCAGGCCCTCTCCTTATTTACAGTACAGCTCACCCAATGTTAGTATATGTAAATGTACCTGTAAAGAAAAAGTTTGATTTATACTCCCCTTAACCCTTCCCCTCTACAGTTATCCAGGGCTCCCTGAGAGAGAATTTTTTTTTTTTTTTAAGTTATGCCGCGTACACACGGTCGGAATTTCCGATGGAAGCTTTTCATCTGATTTTCCGACCGTGTGTATGCCCATCAGTCTTTTTCTGTTGGAATTTCCGACGGACTTTGGATTGAGAACCTGTTCTTAATTTTTCAGACGGAAAACCTATCGGATTTTCCGATCGTGTGTATGCAATTCCGACATGCAAAATTCCGACGCATGCTCGGAAACAATTCGACGCATGCGCAGAATTATTAAACTTCCCTTTAATAGTGCAGTCGAATGTGTTGTATGCTGCAGTGTTATTGACCATTGGAATTTGGTGTGAACGTGTGTAGGCAACACAGCTTGAGCGGAATTCCGTCGGAAAAACCGTCAGAGCTTTTTCCGACGAGAATTCCGATTGTGTGTATGCTGCATTAGAGAATGATAGAAAATTTGACAGCTTTCCCTCGTGCAGATTTTTCTCTTAAAGCTCAACTCCATGTTTAGGCCCCAGTTTACACTGGTTGCGACATACCTCCGACATTGAGAGCACGTCAAATGACATGTATAAATCAATGGTTCCCTATGAGAGCCGTCTTAACTGGTCTGACTTTAAAAAAGGTCCCTGCTCTACTTTGGTCCAACTTCAGCAAATTTAATGTCATTGAAGTCTGATCAAAGTTGGATCATCGTCTTAAAGCGGTTCTGCACTCTGAAAAAAAATTTTTTTTTTTAGGATGTAATATAAAGTGTGCTTACCTTTATTAGGGGACTCACCTGTTCCATCTTCCATCTCGATCGCCGCCGGTTTTCGTCCGATGAAGTTCCTCGTCTTCTTCTTTAGTGCTGGGGGCCATCTTGCCTGTGGGCATGTGAAACACCCACAGGGACTTTAGATGGCCCAGCATGCACTGCCGTTACTCGCGCGTGCGCAGTAACGGCTCATCTGCCGAGATCTCACGAGATTTCGGCAGATGCGGCCGAAATCTCGGGAGATTTCGGAAGATGTGGCCGAAATCTCGCGAGATTTCGGAAGATGCCCGCACTGGCTCCTGGGATCAATGACACCAGATCCCAGGAGACAGTGCGGCGTGACGACGATCGACGCAAGACCCCGCCCGCCGCCGCAGAGGGAGAAGACCGGAAGTCTTCAATTACAAGGTAAGTAAAAAAAAAAAAAAAAAAAAAAAACATTTCATTTAGTACTCTTTGCCTGATTTGGAAGGCAAAGAGATTTACTAAATGAAATGAGTGCAGAACCGCTTTAACTGATCTGGCTTTGGCATGCAACATGCTCTGAGGACCTTAAAGGGGAACCCCACGCCATAATAAAAATAAAAAAATGGTGTGGGGTTCCCCCCCAATTCCATACCATGACCTTCGGGTCTGATATGGATCTTAAGGGGAAACCCCACGCCAAAATCCTAAAAAAAAACAAAAACCGATGGGATATTCTTTGTGTCGAGAGGGTAGAGCAGGTCTCACCTCGTATGTTTTTTTATGAAGCATGCAATGCTGCCAAGAACCTTTGTGAGTACAATATACTATTTTACAATAAAGTTTTATTGAAGATAGTACATGGTGATGGCGCACTTAACAAGTGTTGGTGGTTTAGGTTTGTGCTTTCGCCTCCAGGCTTCCCACCTCCTCACTCTTTGACCTTTTGCCAAAAGTAAGAAAAGCCAATGGGGATTCCCCAATTTAAAAAAGAAAAACTGAAAACAAGAAGTTCCAGAGTCCTTTACTGATTCATCCAATGTATAAAATAGGAAAAAACTGTCTCAGATTACTGATTAGACCAAGTTTGTCAATATTTAGACATCAGCAAATCATCATTGGTGTAGCACAACTAAAAAGTCGGCTACTTTAGGCCAAAATCATAGATTCATTTTTTTTCACAAATGTTGTTTCTGCCCAAGTATAAAGTTTCACTAATTGTTTTTATGCTATTGTAGTATCCCTATAAGCTGGTGGAGGCAATAATGCTCCATCAACCAAAAAAATGAAAACCAACAAAAAAAATATCTTATTGTTAAAGCAGGCAGATACATTATTAAATTCAGCGTTTCACCTTTGTAATTCCATTGGCATTTTGGGAGAAGGCTCGCTGTTTGGTTGCAGCGTCTCAGCCTTTCAAGCTGCTCTGCGTACGGCGGCTGGCGCTGTACGTACTTCCCAGTAAATATTGCATTCCCCGCAGCAGAGTGTGGCTTAAAAAATGCTTTATACTCTCTTGTCTTTCATCTCCCCCGCATATCCCGTGGGGACCGGAGCTTTTATGAGTCTACCTTTCCATCTCTCTCCTCCGTGTTTTTCTGCAAATGGTGGACGAAAAGTTTACAGAGCCGGCTGATGCTGGAGGCTGAGCACATACTGTAATTTATCAGTGTTTATTTACAGAACGTACCTACCTTTAAGGAAGAGCTCTAGTCTGAATGATCATCTGGGTCAGTGATTGTTATGTTTTGTACTCCTTTATAACTAGTCTTAACTTAGTCCCCCTGCTGTTTATGTTTATTTCTTGGAATGTGTACAATTATTGCCTATACCCTCTATACATTCATAGCATTGTCTTCTGAGCAGGGCTGATCCTGGGCGGGTGCGCGGTGTGCACCGCACCCAGGCGCCGCAGGAGGGGGGGTGCCAAAGTGTCAGGGCACCGTCAGTCCCCAGTGTGCTGCCTCTAGTCCAGTTAGTATTGTGTGGCCTGCAGCAGCTGCTCCAGGCTGCCTAGAGCGCACGTCAGTCGAGGGCACTGTGGCCTCCTTCAGAGGCTCCACCACCCACTCACCCGCCCAGCGTAGTGTGCACATCCCACAGGTAGGCTAGGTCTGCCTCACCTCCTCCCCATGTCTCCCCTGTGCCTGCCCACAACTCATTCGTGCAGCCAATCTGTGCCTGGGAATGGGGTGTGGGCGGGAGATTTGACCCTGGGTTAACACTAGTGTGATGCGGGAACCGGCGCGATTCCAGTGCCCGGTTCCCACATCGCTCCTATCCCGCAGGCAGTTCACACTGTTTTGTGCGAACCACTGCGGGTGTCATTAAAGCGGAGTTCCACCCTAAAGTGGAACTTCCGCTTATCGGATTCCTCCCCCCCTCCGGTGTCACAATTGGCAACTTTCAGGGGGGAGGGGGGTGCAGATACCTGTATAATACAGGTATGTGCACCCACTTCCGGGACTAGCATCCCCGCCTCTATCCGAGGATTATCCGAGGATGCCCCGTTGTGTCTTGGGAAACACAGTTCCCAGGACACAGCGGGGACCAATAGAGGCGCGCATGCGCAGTAGGGAACCGGGCAGTGAAGACGTTGCGTCTTCACTTCCTGATTCCCTGACAGAGGATGGCGGCGGGGCAGCCGAGAGACGAGCGATCGCTCGTCATCTTCTGCCGACACCGCTGGAACCTGGAACAGGTAAGTGTCCATTTATTAAAAGTCAGCAGCTGCAGTATTTGTAGCTGCTGACTTTAAAAAAATTTTTTTTTCAGGTGGAGCACCGCTTTAACAAAGTTAATGACACCCCCAGTTTAGTTCACAGATCGTAGTGCGAACTGTGAACTCACACTGGAATCGGGTTGCATAGGTGGGAACACCCATGCGATCCGATTCTAGTGCAGGGAAAATTTAGCAAATAAGGATTTTTTCTTCTTTACTGATGGCACTGATGAAGCTGCACTGATGGGTACTGATAAGGCTGCACTGATGGCCGCTGATGAGGCAATGATGAGGTTGCACTGATGGGCACTGATAAGGCTGGACTGATGGGGCTGCACTGAGGTGGGACTGATAACCTGCACTAATAGGCACTGATGGGGCTGCCCTGATGATCAGTGTAAATAATGTACTCACTGTGCCCTGTCAGACTTGCTGGGGAAAGAAATGCTGCTAACCGACAAGTCTGTTTACATATGATCCTCTGTGATTGGCCCTTTGCCGCAATCTATGATCAGCTGTGTCCAAAGGACACAGCGGTCACAGAGCACGCCCGATGCGCGCCCCAGAGACACGTATGTGGGAGGACGTCCTCTTAGAACTGGAGACCCGCGCTGTAGCCGTCTTTTGGCTATAGCAGGAACAGGAAGGGGTAAAGCCTTGGGCCTCTGTTACGACATTCAGGGGTGCTCGGGCCACAGCTGCAAGGGAAGCCCTCTCCTCAGATCGGCCTCCAACCAAGGTACGTGACAATAAAGGTGAAAAGGCTTTCTTGGTTATAGTGTCAGGAGATGACCTCTATTGCTGTGGCTATTCCCTGGCTGCAGAGAGCACTTGCCCTGGGCCTAGGCTTTAGGTTGCATGGGCTCCAGTTGCTGCATCCATCCTGCTATGCTGACCACACTTTATTGCCCTTTTTTTTGCACATTCTGATCGATATTCTGATTGCTTTCCAATAAATTTCATTTTGAGTTAAATCTTCTTTAGACTCTTAAAGATCAAACTAAAAAAAACACATTCCTATCACACACACTGCATCCCCACTGAGAGGTTAACCTGTATGATTGTCTTCTTGTCAACTCAACGTCAAGATAATCGACCAGGAATGACGGAGAGAGCCAGAAAAACAATGTCATATTTTAATGGAACAATCCAAGTGGATTATCCAGCGGCTGGTTGCGTGGGCACCATTTGGTCTCATCAGTGCAAGATGTGGAAACTAGAGCTTGTGGAGATAACAGAGGCCTCTAGCACACGATCCTCCATCTCCGCTGACCTCACTAACGAGCCGTAGCTGTGACCCGGCTCCATGCAGTGCTCTACACCGCGCTTCGCTATCCTCGCTTTAAGAACATTCCCCGTATGGCACTTGATTGACTGAAAAATCAAAACTTCATTTTCCTTTTCAGACGTCTTTGCAGAGTGTTTTTTCTTTTTTCCTGAAGGTTTAATTGCTGCGGCTGCATTGTTGGCTGATTTAAGGAGAGACAACCAAGACGTTTTTTTTTTTTTTTTTTTTTAACGTGAGAAAACTGAGCCGCAGCAGATCATTAAATCAAGGTAAAGGTTACAATAAAAAAGGACAAAAGTTTATCGGAAAGTTCAGTGAGAAATAAAATATGCCCTGAAAAGACTCTTCATGGATGTTAGAAATCATTGCAAGACTTTTATTGCTTTTGTTGTTTTTTTGTTTAATGGGAGAGGAATTGCTTTAAAGATTTACTCAAGTCAAATAGTTAACTACACGGTTGTGGCATGAATACATTTGTACACAACAAACGCCATTTCACCTACCAAAGGATATGTAATATTGCTATCAGTGCATCTGGAAAGTATTCACAGCTCTTCACTTTTCCCACATTTTGGTATGTTACAGCCTTTCTCCAAAATAGATTCAATTCATTATTTTCCTTTAAAATTCTACAAACATCTCCCATAATGACGAAAGTAGTTTGTTAGAAATCTTTGCAAATCTATTAAAAATAAAAAGGAGGATGGAACCAGCAGATGACGCTGCACGTTATGCGGCGCGTTTCTTGAGCATGCGCTCTGCGATACTATGGCAAGCAGCGCTCCTTTTTCAAAGCAGACTTCCCTCGATCAAGGGGTTAAATGTGTTACCTAGGGAGTGATTCTAACTGTGGGGGGAGGGGACTGACTCAGGGAGGAGAACGATCGGTGATCCTCTGTACTGGAAACACATGATCGGTCTCCTCTCCCCTGACAGGACGTGGATCTGTGTGTTCACACACACAGATCCACGTCCCTGCTCTGTGACCAGCAATCACGGGTAGCCTGGCGGACATTGCGGCCGCCAGGCATGCGCATCTGCTCCTGAGTGAAGGGGCACGCACCCCCTAGTGGCCGGGAGGCTGAGGACGTCATATGACGGCCGCCCAGGATGAGAGAGCCACCTTGCGGCCGTCATTTGACTAAACACGGGATGGGAAGAGGTAAGGTTCTCCAACCGTAAAAGTTTCTTTGTTTTCAGGTGTAAATCATATTCCTTAAAGCTGGCACAGATCCGCACCAATGTGAGTTCCTTAGCAGGAATAAAGTTCACTCTTCGGTTCTCTGACCCAACGTTTTGGCACCTCCTCGCGCACGTTTGCGTTCAATTCACCTGTTCGTCACCGTCTTTCTTTGACAAATCTAAACAGTCTCGCAATCCCCGCCGAGGCTCTGCGGCATCCCACATCGCTTTCCACACTAGTTTGTCATAATTAGCAGACGTTTGGATGTGCCAACTGTACAGCTCATATCCACAAATTATTATATTTCGAGAGAGAAAGAGGAAAAAAAAAACCCCAGCCATTTATTTTCAGCCGCGACTCGGATTGCAAGTGAACGTTTTTATTGTATGGCTGAAAGACACGGTGCACCTCATCGTCGCATTTATCATTCCGCTGTCGCAGAGCTTTTGAAAAGGCATCTGCCGTTGAGAAAACTGAATAGCGCGGGTAAAAAAAAAAAAAAACGGTGACAATTATGAAATACTTATCTTGTGTGATGAGGAGTGGGGAATAAAGCTCGTTCTCTGTAAATGTTAGCGGCATTGAATTGATGGCGTATTAGTGAACGACGTTATAGAGTTCTGACATTTTCTATATGCCTCGCGCGTCGCCTCTGTCTCTTAGTGACAGAGTACATGTGGTGGAGATATGGGTTACAATTAAAAGGGACGTTGTGGTGAAAGGCAGCTCACTGTAATAGGCTTGGGTATTGGAAAACCGCTATTGCTTAGTTAAGTGGCAATTCCAGGAAATAAGCTAAAATCGGTTGGCAAAATTGTATCTACAAAATTGCAAGCCGCAGAAAACTCAAAATTCTCTTTGTTTACACCCAACGCCCAACTCCAGGACCACCTCCCACCTTGTTTCCCCCCCTTCCCCAATGTATTTTTTGCTTATCTTTAATACATACAGTAGGGAAAATTATGATTTGATCCCCTGCAGATTATGTAAATTTGCCCACTTACAAAGAAATGAAGGGTCTATAATTGTTATCATCGGTGTATGTTAATGATAGAGTCCGAATATCAACCAAAAATCCAGAAAAAAAACACGATACAAATGTTATAAATGGAGTTGGCTCCCTCAGACTGGCTACAGTAGGTGAGGTAGATGTGGTACACAGATTAGTCCTTTCCATGTAAGAAGGTTCTCCTAACGACAACTCGTTATGTGTATAAGAGACACCTGTCCACAGAATCTCTTTCTTCCATTCAAATCTCACCATCATGGGGAAGACCAAAGAGCTGTCAAAGGACGTCAGGGACAAGATTGTAGACCTGCACAAGGCTGGAATGGGCTACAAGACCATCAGCAAGAAGCTTGGTGAGAAGGAGACAACTGTTGGAGCGATTCGCAAATGGAAGAAATACAAAATAATAAATCGCCCTCGGTCTGGAGCTCCATGCAAGAAAAGTGAGGGATCAGCCCAGAACTACACGGGAGGAGCTTATGAATGATCATTGAGAGACTGAGCCGGGACGATCCTGCCCCTTCCCAGCCCAGAGCTCTAGTGCGTGCAGGGGGGGAGGCAGAGTAGAGAGCCTATGACTGACAGCCACCAGCTCTCTCCTCAGGGAGCTCTGAAAACACAGCGATCTGCGGTCTTTGGACCAACCCTGAAATTCTGGTCCAAGATGGACCGACCCTGGAATTCTGGTCCAAGATGGACCAACCCTGGAATTCTGGTCCAAGATGGACCAAACCCTGGAATTCTGGTCCAAGATGGACTAACCCTGGAATTCTGGTCCAAGATGGACCAACCCTGAAATTCTGGTCCAAGATCGACCGACCCTGGAATTCTGGTCCAAGATGGACGAACCCTGGAATTCTGGTCCAAGATGGACCAACCCTAGAATTCTGGTCCAAGATGGACCAACCCTGGAATTCTGGTCCAAGATGGACCAACCCTGAAATTCTGGTCCAAGATGGACCGACCCTTTTATTCTGGTCCAAGATGGACGAACCTTGGAATTCTGGTCCAAGATGGACCAACCCTAGAATTCTGGTCCAAGATGGACCAACCCTGGAATTCTGGGCCAAGATGGACCAACCCTGGAATTCTTGGCCAAGATGGACCAACCCTGGAATTCTGGTCCAAGATGGACCAACCCTGGAATTCTGGTCCAAGATGGACCAACCCTGGAATTCTGGTCCAAGATGGACCAACCCTTGAATTCTGGTCCAAGATGGACCAACCCTTGAATTCTTGGCCAAGATGGACCAACCCAGGAATTCTGGTCCAAGATGGACCAACCCAGGAATTCTGGTCCAAGATGGACCAACCCAGGAATTCTGGTCCAAGATGGACCAACCCAGGAATTCTGGTCCAAGATGGACCGACCCAGGAATTCTGGTCCAAGATGGACCGACCCTGTAATTTTAGCAATTTAAAGGAGAAGTAAAGCCAAAGCTTGGTTGGATCACAGGAGTGCAGATCATTTTTGTACTCCTGTGACTGGTTTTCAGCTGATGTCTCAGAGCTGATTCAGGCACGGGAAAGAACGCGACCATATTGTTGGGGTCCGCCCACATGCCTGGACCGTTAACCCGGCTCAGCCTCTCAGTGAGCCGCCGAGAGACTGAGCCGGGGCCGATCCTGCCCCTTCCCAGCCCAGCGCTCTAGTGGGTGCGGGGGGGGGGGGGGCAGAGCAGAGAGCCTATGACTGACAGCCACCAGCTCTCTGCTCAGGGAGCTCTGAAAACAGAGCTCTGCAGTCTTTGTTCGCTTGGTTCTCAGCCTTAGGCTGGCGGGGAGCGATTCTGCATCCACCTAGGAAGGTATGTTAAAAAAATAAATCCCATACTACTACATTAGAAAATGTCAGTTGTAGCCGCATGAAACTGTCTTTTTCGGCAGTTTCCCTAAGCCGGGCTGTAGTCTATTGTCACAGGATTGTCTGGAACCTCACTTTTGTATTGCAAAGTCCAATAAAGAATGAGTCCATCCAAAAATTAAATATGAGTTTTTAGAAGACGCTTGAGAGTTGTGACAGATGCGTCTATGGCTCGGGGATTTTAAAGATTGCCCTGCTCCATGCCATTAAGGAGGGTCCATTTTGCTAAAGGTGTTGCCGCAGGAGGAGCGAGACTCCATTATGGGCAGGACTATGGCAGTGAAATATAATCGCTCGTATTTTTCGTGTCACTAATTTTGTAATTTGCTGCAGCGTCCAAATGTATTTTGGTGTATTAATTTTGATTTATAGCCTGTTATTTACAATATAAATGTTTCCCCCTGTAAATGATCTGCTGGCCCCACTGCTAATACATTTGTTGACTGTACACTTAATAAGGTTACCATCAAAATTTATAATGCTTGTACTACCCTGATGTGCAAATGAGTAATTTAGACTACATAAAGGTTAGCCGCTTCACAGTAATTAAGTTGTTAACATAATTTAAGGGAAGAGTAACCTTGGGAAACTGCTTGCTTGGTTCAACGGCGCTGGAGAAAAGCGATGAATAAAGGTCTTTTATGGACAGGAGATGACGGGTCGATATTAACCCCTTGTCTGACCCACTGATTATTGAGATAATTATTAAAACAATGCATTTTTCTAAAGCTGTTCCGTGCATTCATCCAGCTACTGATCCTATCATCAAGCAGTCATAACCAGTGAGCACATACGATAGACCACAGTGGTTCTCAATGTATGAGCTATAGGGGGCCTCAACTGCAGCCCCCCGACCCAAAGGCCTGCAAGTAATGTTCAATACATGTAATGCCTGAGAGAACTGCCAGACCAAAGACCTAACAGGGGAAATGAGGATCAGAGAGTATGCACATGCTACATTTTTGGCCTGGAGACATGTTTCAGAAGACAACACAAAACTAGAAACATGAGGCTAGTAGAGATCAATGCCATTACCCCTATTCAATATTCACACTAAAGACTGGTGAGGTCCCAGGGCCACGCATCATATACCAAAAGGGCAACATGAGGCCCTAGGCGCACGGGTTGGGCACCAGGGCTATAAGGCCTAACGATCATGAGCATGTGTCCTTCACATCTATGAGCTTGTTGGACACCCCATTCCAAAATCCTATGGAGTCTCCCCCATTGCAAAAGAGCGGGGGGTTTTGGGACTTTAAATCAGACACATGAGAGCATGCATCTCCATCCCTAATCTGCTACATAAAAGAAGAAGGTTGGGACTTTAAAGAGGAAGTAAACCCTGATGGGTTTTACTTCCTCTTTTGCTAGCTGTTGCAGCCTGCAAATGAAAATCATAATGGGCTAGCCTATTATGTGCCACTAGCCAATTATGTGCCACTTACCTGCAAAAGAATCCAGCGACGTCCCCTGTGTGGGCAGCGTCCATCTTCTGGCCCCTCTTCCATTCCGGGCCAGATGAAGTAAGATGTAGACCTAGAAAAAGAGGCGTTATCCCTCCCAAAGCGCTACAAAGCCTCACGCCTTTCAGAACTGCACACAGAACATGTTAAGAATCAAAGAAACCAATAACTCACAATGTGTATGTGAGCAACCTAGGTGGCACATGTGCACCATCCACAAACGTTTGATGCAGCACCTTAAGCATGTACTAATGGAGCTGGAAGGGGCCGTCCCCAAACAGTTCCCACAAAGTTGGGAGCATGAAATTGTCCGAAATATCTTGGTATGCCGACGCCTTAAGAGTTCCCTTCACTGGAACCAAGCCCAACCCCTAAAAATCAACCCCACATCATAATCCCCCCTCCACCAAATGACACGCTCCTAAACCTTGTGGACGGCCTTCCCAGAAGAGTTGAAGCTGTTATAGCTGCAAAGGGTGGGCCAACTCAATATTGAACCCTACGGACTAAGACTGGGATGCCATTAAAGTTCAATGTGCGTGTAAAGGCAGGTGTCCCAATACTTTTTCTTATATTGTGTGTATTTAACCACTTCAGATCCGCGCTATATGACGGCTACAGCGCAGATCTGCTTTGCCGGGACTACGTCTATTGACGTCCTCCCCTTTGCAGCCTCGTCACGCCCCCCTGAAGGGGGCACGTGGCACGCGCTGTGATCAGCCAATGACAGCTGATCACGTGATGTAAACAGAGGATTGGAAATAGTTTTTTTTTTCTTCACCGGCTTCAGTTTGCAGGGACATCGGTCCCGGAGAGGAACGGCATGTTATGTGCCCAACAGTACCGCCTGCCAGTGCCACAAATCAGTGCCAAAAATTGGTGCCCACCAATTGGTGCCCACGATACTTAAGTGCCAGAAATCAGTACCACCTATCAGTGCCCAGAAGTGCCACCTATCAATGCTCACCAGTGGTGCCAATCAGTGCCAGTGACCATCACTGCCACCCATCAGTGCCCATCACTGCCACCCATCAGTGCCACCTATCAATGCCCTTCAGTGCCCACCAATACCACCTCTTAGGGCCCACCAGTGCTGCCTATTAGTGCCTATCAGTGTAGCCTCATCAGTGCCCATCAGTGCAGCCTTATTGGTGCCCATCAGTGCAGCCTATCAGTGCCCATCAGTGTAGCCTCATCAGTGTACATCAATGAAGGAGAAAAAATACCTGTTTACAAAATTTAATGCGCTCACCATCCATGCCTGTCTGGGACTTAGTGTACTCTCCTGCCTCTGAGTACACTAAAGTAAAATCGGGGTTCTCAGAGTTCCCCTTTACACCAGAGGCCACAGTGTACCCCCTTACATCAGAGTCCTCTCCGTACATCAGAGGTCTCAGTGTTCTCCCTTAGATCAGGGTTCTCAGAGCATTGGTCTGGGCAGGAGGCAGGGTTTAGGTGCCCAGTAAGCAAGAGGTTAATGACTAAACATGTCAGTCCCCATTACATATAAATGAAAGTTGAAATAACTATTATTTTAAAAAGAGAGACACGTCAATGTCTCGTCATTATTGTGTTCACAGCTTTATTACACATTTCATACTCAAAACGTAACATGTTTGGTTTGTAGAGTACAAAACGTCGCAATTATTCGGCAGTCTATGGAGAAGCAGGGTGACCCCCGTCTCCAACCCACAGCGTCAGCAAAAGTTAAAAAGTATATGATTCGGGCAATTTTACAGAGACGTGTGTCAAAATTGCTGTCCTAATGGAAAAAAAGTTATGTTTTCTTTATACAAATCTAATTCCGGCTGCGTGGAGCCTCCCTTGAGGGCTTGTTGACTGGGTCTTCAAGGACCAACAATAATACAGGTGAAAGTTGAGATCTTCTCCCGAGGAGCTTTGTGACAAACAATGCGATGGAATATATGTGAAAATTCTGAGAATTCTAAACCAGCAAGCATGTGGTCAAAGGATGTTTAATAAATGGAAGACGTCTGTCATACATTAAATAAGGCAAGTATTGTGTGCGCTCTCTCCGAGTACACATCCAGCTATTCTAAAGATGACCTTTCCACTTGCTTGCCGAGCCACATTTCACGATGTGGCTCGGCATTATGGTTATGTGGATGCAGTATATTGCCGGATCCCACTCTTCATTTAGTCTTACCGTATATACTCGAGTATAAGCCGACCAGAATACAAGCAGAGGCACCTAATTTTACCACAAAAAACTGGGAAAACATATTGACTCGAGTATAAGCCTAGGGTGAGAAATGCGCAGCTACTGTAAGTGGAAAAGAGGGTCAACAATGCCCATTTGCTGCCTCATTGTGCCCACACTCACCAGATCTCATCCAATGTCCTCCACACTCACCAGATCTCAGTCCAATAGAGCACCTTTGAAATGTGGAGAAGGACCAAAATCTCGGGGGGAATGTTTCCAACACCTTGTTGTATCTATGCCACAAAGAATAAAGGCAAAACGGGGTCCAACCCGGGAATAGCAAGGTGGACCTAATAAAGTGGCTGGTAAGAGTATATTGGGCTGGTGGCCCATTCAGACCTCAGTCAGGGCAAGACCTCCAATCAGTGCCGGTTCCTGAGTGTTATATATCTATCATTTGCCCGATAATCTCATTGTGTGTACGAGGCTTTACACTTATTCCTGATACATACTTACAGGTGTGCATGCATTCCAGTGCAGCCTATTAATTTCAACGAGCTGCTCTATGTGTGAGAAATACGGAAAATAAGTCCCTAACGCTTTGCAAAATTGTGCAGCACTGAACAGCGTAGTGCTGCGGCACCATGCAGTTTGGTATGTGCGTTTGCAAATGCATGGGACTGCACATGTATGTGCATTTCGGGAAAGTGTGCAATTCTGCATGGATTCCCAACACAAGGCCTTAAAGCTCAAGCTCAATTTACTGATATTTTGTCTTCCCTCAATCCTCCCTCCCCCCTCATCAACACGCTATTGACATATTTGAATAAAAATGTTTTTATTTTTTTTACCTACCTTATTTTAGACCCAGTGGTTCTCTGTGCTTCCCTATGCAATGCAGGCAGATCATGTCTGGTGGAAGGGGATATATACGTAGCTTCCTGAAAACATCAGACCAACTTAGCCAACATCCACCTGTGATGCTGAGGCTCCATGATTGAAAGAACTCCAATAAAAGGAGTGGATCAAGGACAATCATGCTGGGGAGGAACGGCTATATAAGAAATGGCATACACCAGAGCCAACACAACAGGAGGAGCTAGCGTTGGGAGAAGACATCAGCGTTGGGAGAAGAACTGGCAAAAGAGTCAGAGGAAGAAGACCTGAGCGGAGGGAGAAGAGCCAGAGGAAGAAGACATGGGCGGAGGGAGAAGAATCAGAGGAAGAAGACATGAGCGGAGGGAGAAGAATGAGAGGAAGAAGACATGAGCGGAGGGAGAAGAATGAGAGGAAGAAGACATGAGCGGAGGGAGAAGAATGAGAGGAAGAAGACATGAGAGGAGGGAGAAGAGCCAGAGGAAGAAGACATGGGCGGAGGGAGAAGAATCAGAGGAAGAAGACATGAGCGGAGGGAGAAGAATGAGAGGAAGAAGACATGAGCGGAGGGAGAAGAATGAGAGGAAGAAGACATGAGCGGAGGGAGAAGAATGAGAGGAAGAAGACATGAGCGGAGGGAGAAGAACCAGAGGAAGAAGACATGAGCGGAGGGAGAAGAACCAGAGGAAGAAGACATGAGCAGAGGGAGAAGACAATCGGCAGCAGAGGGAGAAGAGCCAGAGGAAGAAGACATGAGCGGAGGGAGAAGAGCCAGAAGAAGAAAGAAGACATGAGCGGAGGGAGAAGAGCCAGAGGAAGAAGACATGGGCGGAGGGAGAAGAATCAGAGAAAGAAGACATGAGCGGAGGGAGAAGAGCCAGAGGAAGAAGACATGGGCGGAGGGAGAAGAGCCAGAGGAAGAAGACATGGGCGGAGGGAGAAGAGCCAGAGGAAGAAGACATGGGCGGAGGGAGAAGAGCCAGAGGAAGAAGACATGGGCGGAGGGAGAAGAATGAGAGGAAGAAGAAGACATGAGCGGAGGGAGAAGAATGAGAGGAAGAAGACATGAGCGGAGGGAGAAGAATGAGAGGAAGAAGACATGAGAGGAGGGAGAAGAATCAGAGGAAGAAGACATGAGCGGAGGGAGAAGAATGAGAGGAAGAAGACATGGGCGGAGGGAGAGGAGCCAGAGGAAGAAGACATGGGCGGAGGGAGAAGAATGAGAGGAAGAAGAAGACATGAGCGGAGGGAGAAGAATGAGAGGAAGAAGACATGAGCGGAGGGAGAAGAATGAGAGGAAGAAGACATGAGAGGAGGGAGAAGAATCAGAGGAAGAAGACATGAGCGGAGGGAGAAGAATGAGAGGAAGAAGACATGAGAGGAGGGAGAAGAATCAGAGGAAGAAGACATGAGCGGAGGGAGAAGAACCAGAGGAAGAAGACATGAGCGGGAGGAGAAGAACCAGAGGAAGAAGACATGAGCAGAGGGAGAAGAACCATAGAAAGAAGAACCAGAGGAAGAAGACATGAGCGGAGGGAGAAGAACCAGAGAAAGAAGAACAAGGAGGAAGAAGACATGAGCAGAGGGAGAAGAACCAGAAAAGAAGACATGAGCGGAGGGAGAAGAACCAGAGGAAGAAGACATGAGTTGTGGGAGAAGAACCAGAGGGAGAGAACTTCAGCGGAGGTAGAAGAACTAGAGGAAGAAGACCTCAGCGGAGGGAGAAGAACCGGAGGAAGAAGACATGAGCGGAGGAAGAAGAACCAGAGGAAGAAGACATGAGCAAAGAGAGAAGAACCAAAAGGAAGAAGACATCAGCGGAGGGAGAAGACATCACCGGAGGGAGAAGAAAAGCCCCCTCAAAGCACCCACCCCCCATGTTGAGGGTATGTGGCCTGGTATGGTCTTGGGGGGGGGGGGGCCCGCGCCATTTTTTTTTTTTGGCGTGGGGGTTCCCCCTCAAGATCCATCACAGAATTAAAGGGACTGGTATGGTCTGATCAAAGTCGTATCCTGTTCATTGAAGTCACATGGAAATCAGACATTTGTGAGGGCAAAGTCAGATCGGAAGTTGCCCGACTTCCATGTCAGGAGCAGTGTGAACCGGACCTCAAACCTGGAAGCTGATTGGCTACCATGCAGAGCTATACCAGGTTTTACCAGGTTTTGCACTCTCCAGTTTAGTAAATCAACCCTAATCAATGAGTATTGTCAGTTATTAGTGTAGGACAGAAAAGGTGGTACTGGCAGAATCACCAGGTGAAAACAAAGACAAAAAAAATAATACTAAGCGAAACACAATACTCTTTTCTTCTTGGGTTCAGATCCATTTTAAGTCATTTTTAGATGATTTTTTCATATTTAACCTCTTCCTGCCGATGCCTAAATGCCGGGAGGCATTCAGGTCATCTGACCACTGTGGTTGGTTCTCACATCGGTCACATGATGGGAAAGCTCCAGATCGCATTTGCATTGGGAGCTTTCTGGTGCCCACCGGTGACCGTACCGGGAGCGTGAAGTGCGCACGCACTCAGCACAGTTTTATGTTTAAGCAAGGCCGCATATATGCGGTCACTCGGCCCGAAGGCCCACTCGCCGAAAGGCATTCTGCATTCAACGGGCGGCAGGAGGTTAATAACACAATTACTAATCATAGGTAAACATTTGTGTCTCATTTGTTATTTAGTGTAACTGTAAAAAGAACATTACACAAAATCTTTAAACAAAAAAAAACAAAAAACTTTATTTTTAAATAACTTCATTATGCTTCATACCACAACATTTCATTTTAGTGTAATTATAAAACAGGATAAATTACAGAATAAATTTGGCACTTTATATACAATAAGAAAATGTCATCAATGGTCAAACTAGAAAAAGCTATTTTATTTTTTCTGTCTATTATTGCACAGAAAATAAAATCATTTTTTGGAAGACAATCTAAAAGAAAGCCTTGTTTGTACCAACAAAAAAAAAATCTATACTTCAGTATCATCAGTAATGACAAAGATATTGAATCCCAGATAGCAAGCAATTGTGCTGCAAGTTCGAAAATGATTTGCTAAGCTACTGCTAGACTTGCCGCGCTTCTCAAGTTTGTGGCACGATTGCAGCAATTCCGCATTGCTCGACTCCAGATCAACCTTCTTGGCAAACATTCTGCTGCAAGTTCTGGTTCAGTTATGTTGTGCAATAGTCATCCCACCACAGGGGGTCACTGTGGAGGAATGCTCATGCTGTAGACTTGCAGAGCTCTTGCTATAGACTCACCATTGCCACTTTGCTCTTGCTAGAGACTTGTCACGCACATTTGCTACAAATTGTCAACTCGAACTTGCGCTTCAAGTGCTCTGCAAGTGCCAGAACTTGCAGCAAACTTGACGAATATTTGCAAAAAAAGGAGTCATGCAATGTGGACAATGCTGCAATTGTGCAACAAACTTGCAAGGCCTGTCAAGTTTAGCAATAGCTTAGCAAGTCATTTTCAATCTTGCAGCACAATTGCTTGCTATCTGGGTCAACACTACCACACATGTGTGGCAAGTTATCCTTGCTATCTGTGATAGGTCTGTAGTTGAAATGTAGAATTGCTTTGGTCCATAAGGTCCCATGTATAGCGTTTAGTTTTCAGGCGGGGGCAGAAGGCACAGGAGCACCATCCGGGCCCACTGCTGGTGGCTGTAAAACTCTACGAGGCTCCACAAAGCGCACAGAAAAGTATTAATGGCACCCCAAGTGTGGGCATCAGACGTGAGGTTTTGGTGGTGAAAAAACACGTCATGCTCTGCGCCAAAAATGTTCTTTGAGCCTTGGGATGTTTGTTGCGAGTAGAGCAGCCCATTCAAGCGAATGGGCTGTCCTATGTGCGAGAAGAGAAAAAACGCTCAAAAAAAGTGCAAAAGAAAAAAAGAAAAGAGGAGCGAGTATTTCCGTTGCGCCCGGGTGGGAGTCCAGCCTGAGAGGCTGAAAGCTGCTGGATAGTGGACTGAGTGTTACTAATGCTTAGGGCAGTCAAGAGAGGGATACACAGAACGCAGAATGCCCAAATCGTTAGTAATACTTGGTTCACTGTCCAGCCCCCGAAGAGCCAGATCAGCTTTCAGCCTATCATAGAGTTTTACAGGGCTGGATGGTGACCCTGTGCCTTCTACCCACACGAAAAACACCCAGTGGTGAAAATCTCTTCAATATCTTTTGGGAGATGAACAACAGAAGAAGAATGTCTTGACAAAGCATGTATTAAACATGTGAAACGCGTCAACCTTTTTTTTTTTTTTCCCCTGCCAATATGGCTCGTGCCTGTTTTTATTGACGATTTTTTGAATAAAGAAGCTTTTATCTGCATCATATGGGTGTGCAGCCGCCCAATCTTCTTTCTTCAATAGAAGAAGAATTGGTTTCCCTAATCCATGCTGATCACGTGTATGGAGGAATCTACACTGCTGGTTGAAGTATTCAACCGATTGCAGCACCCGTGGCTACCTGAAGACAATGGCGATGCCAGACAGTGACTGCATCTAATAGGTCACCCGCGGCTCTAATTTCACCGGCTTTAGAAGGATTTGGCCAAAGTTAGAGCCCTTGATGGGGGTTTTAAAGCAGAACTAAACCCATCGATTTAACGGTTTCAAAAAACAGCATGCCGGGAATTCGAACGGTCATTTGCTTGTGCTCTCAACCAAACTGTCAAACCAACCAATGGCTGGTGTCATAACTGATCACATGTGCAGCACCATGGCAGTTAAAGAGAAACAGAGGCCAAGATGGCCGCTTCCTTGGCTGAAACTGATAGGGGGGGTTTAGTTCCACTTTAAAAGTATGTGGATAGAGTGGAGAGGGATTAGAACCCGTCAGGTTCTTTTTGCTGTCTGTGCCCCCGATAGGGAGATCCACCCTCTCCATTTTTTTTTGGTGATCGTTATAATTGAAAGTAAAATAAATCCCCAAAATTTGGGTTGTCCCCATAAAAGTAATAGAGGGGAAATCTTCCAATGGGGACGCTAGTTCTGGTGACCTGGGGATCCCCAAGACCTGGGAAAGTACGACATGACTTTGACGTTAAATACCGGGGCCATGGCTGCAGATGCCATAACCCCGGTATTTTCTTTTCCCTTAGGCTAGGGTTTCTCAACCAGGGTTCCTTCAATGGTCAATTTCTGCCTCTCAGATAAGTTTGCACTAAAACCAATAATTTTTTTTTGCTATTTAAAGGGGGGGAAATTCTTCCCAATGGCCACAAGTGTAAGGAGCATTTTTCCTACTGACCATCACACTAATGTATCATGAGTAGGTATAGTAACTTTAGCAGTGGGTTCCCGAGACCGGAATTTTTTTTGAGGGTTCCTCTGTGTTGAAAAGGTTGAGAAAAGCCTGCCTTAGGCACAGGTTTTTCAGGAGAGGTGCCCCCTTGCCACTTCCTGGTGGTTCCCGGGCTTACATTACCGATTGCTGAGCCCGGGAACCATCCGGCGCTGGCAGTGTCTTGCCATAGAGATGACAAGATGGCCACCGCTCAGCTCTATACCCTTGGAGGACCGGATGACATCACTTCCGGTTCCCAGGCATGTAAACATGTTTTTTTTTTCCGTAAAGCAAAAGATAATTTTTGTTGTTTTTTTTAATCTTTTGCTTTTAGGGTAGAGGAGAGATTTGGGGTCTTTTAGACCCCCAGATCTCCCAATAAAGAGGACATGTCATGCTGTATTATTCGATGTTTACATTCCTTGCGATAGCAATAAAACTGCTAAAAACATTTTTTTTTAAAAAGGGACAGTGTAAAAATTATAAAAATGTAATAATTAAAAAACAAAAAATTTTTTAAAAACGCCCCCCATCCCTGCATACTCGTGCACAGTAGCGAACGCATACGTAGGTCATGCCCACATAGGTAAACGGTGTTTGCACCACACGTGAGGTATCGCTGCGAACGTCTGTGCGAGAGCAATTCTTCTCAAGACCTCCTACTCTCAAGCTCTCTCGTCTCCAGAGTCTCTTCCATCCTCTGGAACTCGCTACCTCCACCGGTCCGGCTATCCCCTACTCCTGCTACTTTCAGGCGATCCCTGGAAACTCATCTCTTCGGGAAAGCCTATCACATCTCCAACTAAAATTCTACCACTTCCATCAGCTCATTCCCCACAGTTACAGCCTTTTGTACCACCTGCCCCACCCTATTAGATTGTAAGCTCTTCTGAGCCTCTTGTATTTTATTGTATTATAACTGTATTGTCTCCTTTTTAGTCTGCAAAGCGTTGCGTAAACTGTTGGCGCTATATAAATCCTGTATAATAATAATAATAATGCTAGCACTGGAACTCCTCTGTAACTCTAAACTGGTAACCTGTAGACATGTTTAAAGTGTCACCTATGGAGATTTTTAAGTACTGTAGTTTGGTGCCATTCCGCAATTTTAAAAGTATGACATGTTGGGTATCTATTTACTTGGCATAACATCATCTTTCATATTATACAAAAGAATTGGGGTATAGATTATGTTTTCTTAATTCATTAAAGTGTATTTTTCCCCAAAAAATATTGCGTTTAAAAAACCGCTGCGCACAAACCGTGAGACATAAAAAAATTGGTGGACAATAATTTATATTTTTTATTATAAATATTTACCTTTCACTTGGTGGACTATATCTACATTTATTGTGTGGTTCAACTGATCACAATATATATTGTTATTTATATATATATATATATATATATATATATATATATATATATATATATATATATATATATATATATATATATATATATATATATATATATACACACACACACACACGTATATATATTATATATATATATCATTACATATTTCATCTTTTGCAGTTTGTCTCCGGCGGTGCTGGCTGCTGTGTATATATATATACACACACACACACACACACACACACACACACACACACATATATATATATATATATATATATATATATATATATATATATATATATATATATATATATATATATATATATATATATATATATATATATATATATATACACACACCACACACACACATATATATATATATATATATACACCACACACACACATATACATACACACATACAGTGGTGTGAAAAAGTGTTTGCCCCCTTCCTCATTTCCTGTTCCTTTGCATGTTTGTCACACTTAAGTGTTTCGAAACATCAAACCAATTTAAACAATAGTCAAGGACAACACAAGTAAACACAAAATGCAATTTGTAAATGAAGGTGTTTATTATTAAAGGTGAAAAAAATCCAAACCATCATGGCCCTGTGTGAAAAAGTGATTGCCCCCCTTGTTAAAACATACTATAACTGTGGTTGTCCACACCTGAGTTCAATTTCTCTAGCCACACCCAGGCCTGATTATTGCCACACCTGTTCACAATCAAGGCATCACTTAAATAGGAGCTGCTTGACACAGTAAGGTCCACCAGAAGATCCTTAAAAGCTACACATCATGCCGAGACCCAAAGAAATTCAGGAACAATTGAGAAAGAAAGTAATTGAGATCTATCAGTCTGGAAAGGGTTATAAAGCCATTTCCAAAGCTTTGGGAATCCAGCGAACCACAGTGAGAGCCATTATCCACAAATGGCGAAGACATGGAACAGTGGTGAACCTTCCCAGGAGTGGCCGGCCGCCCAAAATTACCCCAAGAGCGCAGCGACGACTCATCCAAGAGGTCACAAAAGACCCCACAACAACGTCCAAGGAACTGCAGGCCTCACTTGCAACCGTTAAGGTCAGCGTTCATGCCTCCACCATCAGGAAAAGACTGGGCAAAAATGGCCTGCATGGCAGAGTTCCAAGGAGAAAACCACTGCTGAGCAAAAAGAACATCAAAGCTCGTCTCAATTTCTCCACAACACATCTTGATGATCCCCAAGACTTTTGGGACAACATTCTGTGGACCGATGAGACAAAAGTGGAACTCTTTGGAAGGTGTGTGTCCAAGTATATCTGGCGTAGAAGGAACACTGCATTTCAGAAAAAGAACATTATACCAACAGTAAAATATGGTGGTGGTAGTGTGATGGTCTGGGGCTGTTTTGCTGCTTCAGGACCTGGAAGACTTGCCGTGATAAAAGGAACTATGAATTCTGCTGTCTACCAAGAGATCCTGAAGGAGAATGTCCGACCATCTGTTCATGTACTCAAGCTGAAACGAACTTGGGTTTTGCAGCAGGACAATGATCCTAAACACACCAGCAAGTCCACCACCGAATGGCTGAAGAAAAACAAAATGAAGACTTTGGAGTGGCCTAGCCAAAGTCCTGACCTGAATCCTATTGAGATGTTGTGGTATGACCTTAAAAAGGCCGTTCATGCTCGAAAACCCTCTAATGTAACTGAATTAGGACAATTCTGCAAAGATGAGTGGGCCAAAATTCCTCCAGGACGCTGTAAAAGCCTCATTGCACGTTATCGCAAACGCTTGGTTGCAGTTGTTGCTGCTAAGGGTGGCCCAACCAGTTATTAGGTTTAGGGGGCAATCACTTTTTCACACAGGGCCATGATGGTTTGGATTTTTTTTCACCTTTAATAATAAACACCTTCATTTACAAATTGCATTTTGTGTTTACTTGTGTTGTCCTTGACTATTGTTTAAATTGGTTTGATGTTCCGAAACACTTAAGTGTGACAAACATGCAAAGGAACAGGAAATGAGGAAGGGGGCAAACACTTTTTCACACCACTGTATATACATACATACACATCCTTTTTCAATTTTTTCCACAGCGTGGTAATTTCTCTCCTTTGTTTTGAAGTATAAAAAATTGCTATGCTATTTTATTCTCTATGGTTTCTGCAAAAAAATATAAAAATTGTATCCGATTTTTACTTGTAAACAACAAAAACTTCAGGAAAAGGCTGGGTGTTTAAGTGGTTAAATTGCAGGGATTTGTTCTCACTTCCTGTTTTGGCTCTTGGACAGGAACTGAAGGGAAATCTCTGCAATGAGACACAGATGGTAGATGCCTATAGTTCTACTTCAAGGCCTTGTTTATAGGAGCTTCAGCTTGTAGAAGAGAGGCGTGTGCAGAAAGATTGTGAAAAGCTTTCGGCAAGTTCCGAGCAGCTTTGTAGAAGTCTAGAAAGCACCATTCAGCTCCAGTCTGGGAAGGTGTTAATGGGAGTGCCGAGTCACTTTATACAAAGCGAACGTTAGAGCTGAACAAAGTCGGCTCGCCGCCTGTTTAGACTGACAGTCCGCACTTCCATTAAGATCGGCGCTTAACCTTCCCAAAGCGGAGCAGATCCCGGGCTTTATAGGCTTCAAAAAAAAAGCTGCTCGAAACACTTCTCTTTATGTGAACAAGTGAAGTTCAGTTGCGATGAGTTATTACACTTTTCTCTGCCGTGACTGAAGTTGGATCCCCAGCAATAAAGGCAGACATCCTTCATTTAGAACTGCCATCGCAGAGACTGGGGGGTGATTTATTAACCACTTCAGCCCCGGAAGATTTTACCCCCTTCCTGACCAGAGCACTTTACAATTAGGCACTGCGTCGCTTTAACTGACAATTGCGCGGTCCTGCGACGTTGTACCCAAATAAAATTGACGACCTTTTGTCCCCACAAAACAAAGAAAAAAAAAAAAAACAACAATTTTGAAAAAAAAAAAAACGATATTTTTTTACATTCTGCTTTAAAACATATCCAATAATTTTTTTTTTTTTTTAAATCCAATTTTTTCATCAATTTAGGCCAATTTGTCATCTGCTACATCATTTTTGGTAAAAAAAAAAATCCCAATAAGCGTATATTGATAGGTTTGCACAAAAGTTATAGCGTCTACAATCTATGGGATATTTTTATGGCCTTTTTTTTTTTTTTTTTTTTTTACTAGTAATGGCGGAGATCAGCGATTTTTTAGCGGGACTGCGACATTGCAGTTGACAAATCAGACACTTTTTTGGGGACCAGTGACACTAATATAGCTGAAATATATAACTAAAAATATGCACTGTCACTGTACTAATGACACTGGCAAGGAAGGAGTTAACATCAGGGGCGATCACAGGGTTAAATGTGTCCCTAGTTGGTGCTTGCTGTGTGTTGCTGTGTGTGTTGGGGGGGGGGGGGTTTGCTCTGACTGGGTGAAGACAGGTCAGTGTTCCTGCAAGATCTCTATTGTATTATAACTGTATTGTAACTGTAATGCAAGATCTCTATCTTCTCCCCTGTCCGAACGGTGATCTGCCTTGTTGACATAGGCAGAACCCTGTTCCGCCTCGCTCGGGAAGGATCGTAGGTGGCCGGCAGACATTGGGTCCGCTGGAGCCGCTCGTTGGCTTCCCCTCAGTCCAATCAGCGGGCGATCGCACCTCCAGCGGCACACATGCACCCCCTGGTGGCTATTGCATGAAATGACGTACAGGTACATGATCCCGCGCAATAGAGCCGACCTACTGCAGAGCCGACCTACTGCAGTACATGCAAGTTAGGCGGTCGACAAATGGTTAAAAGGTAAAGCCTGATACACACCAAAACTGACAATCCAATGTTAGTACAGCAATCTCCCCCACTGAGCTGTTGTGTTCTGACAGGGAGACGCCCCCCCCCCCCCCCCTCCGCCATAACACTTTGATCAGCGCTCTCAGCCATTGGCTGCCATACACAGAGTGTTGGCCTTTTTTCTTAATGAATCGGCCGATGTCACCCAGCATTCACCCCCTGAGTGCTAGGCATTAGTCTGCCATAATGTGCCAGTGTGCCGTGCATACTAGCACATTATAGCACTATTTTTTTTTTTTACTAGAAGAGTTTACCATCGCTTTAAGCATTTAAGGACCAGGCCTATTTTTTCAAACTTGTCGTTTACAAGTTAAAGATTATAATTTTTTTTGCTAGAAAATTACTTAGAATCCCCAAACCATATATATATTTTTTCAGACACCCTTGAGAATAAAATGGCGGTCGTTGCAATACTTTGTCACACTGTATTTGCGCAGCGGTCTTACAAACGCAATTTTTGGGGAAAAAATATACTTTTTTAATAAAAAAATAAGAAAACAGTAAAGTTAGCCCATTTATTTATTTTTTTCACTTTTGTGAAAGATAATGGATACCCAACATGTCACGCTTCAAAATTGCGCCCAACAAATTTTGACCCTTAAAAATCTCCAAAAATGTCTACAGGTTGCCAGTTTTTAGTTACAGAGGAGATCTTTTGCTAGAATTATTTCTCTCTCTCTAATGACCCCGGCAATGCCTCACATGTGTGGTTTGAACACCGTTTTCATATGCAGGAGCGACTTACGTATGTGTTCTGCTCGAACTTCAATACAAAACTTTCATTTTTTAAGCTTTGGATAGAATGGGGAATGGTTAGAACTGCTGTCCCTTTTTTGTGTGCATTACTATTTTCATTCACTTCACTTTCTGGCCCTCATCAGAAAGTGAAGGTGAAACTCCTCTTAGGCTCAGTTCACACTACTTTCTGGTGACCTAATGCGACTCAAGTTACTTTGATGCGATTTTGTCTTGTGCGGGTATGCAGACATAACAACAAACATACAGGAAGATGCCATGCACTGCCTGGGTAATCTTCCTGTAATATATCTGGCTGGTTGGTGTTCCAATTTGCCGCTACTAAATTATCACACCTCCACCGCGCCAATCATTCCAACAAGGTGTATATGAAGACCACCACTGTATCTATTAAACTAATGTAGTGTACCAGCTGCCACTTTAAAGGTGTATATGTTGAAAAAAATAGATTAAAATCAAACGTGTAATGGACTGAAGTGTTTGAAAATATAATCAAGTGGCGCTAAATAAATAAAACAAGAAAAAAGAAAAAACAAACAAATAAAAATATAAAATGTGTAAATCAAATAGTCAACATAGTAAACATAGTGAAATGAAACTATTCAAATATATAACACCACGTGAAAATAATGTTACAGTGAATACACATAAAAGTCCATTGATAACTGTGTTTGAAAAATAAATCGATCCTCAAAAAGGAAATATGTCCACCACAATATATCCAATAAAAAAATCTTTTCTATCTTCCACCACACCGACGTGTCTTGTGATCCCTCTCCCAATAAGACCGCACTCACCAGATGGTGTTGCCTCCCACTCTCGTGGTTGGCAAACGACCAATTTAACCACACCTGGGTTACTGAAACGATCAATTCCGTCTAACTTTCCATATGTGAAGATATAAAGTAAAGAGTGCTCCACATAGCGTATTTCAACTTATAAATCAGTTTATTCAAAACAATGCCACAGTCACACTTCAATAATTACACTCACATTTTTCACAGTGAAAATCAGCAAAATCAAAAGTAAAACTCCACAGCAAACTGGAATGGAAAGGCGACTGGCTGAGCGCAGATATGGTCACTTTAAGATGCCAAATTCTATTTAAAATAGATCTCACCACATCCCCACGGGCTGCTCCTGATGTGGATCCTCTCAAGAAAAGTCCCCAACAGCAGAGGTGCAGAGCGGTGGGTGAAGCAGTTCCAAGGGTATCAAAAAAACGCCAGCAATGTAAAATAGGTATTCAGTGTCCGTGTAGCCACGCCCCTGACACGTTTCGTCATAAGAGACTTCTTCCTAAGGGATTGGATTTATTGGATATATTGTGGTGGACATATTTCCTTTGAGGATCGATTTATTTTTCAAACACAGTTAACAATGGACTTTTATGTGTATTCACTGTAACATTATTTCACGTGGTGTTATATATTTGAATAGTTTCATTTCACTATGTTTACTATGTTCACTATTTGATTTACACATTTTATATTTTTATTTGTTTGTTTTTTGTTTTTTCTTGTTTTATTTATTTAGCGCCACTTGATTATATTTTCAAACACTTCAGTCCATTACACGTTTGATTTTAATCTATTTTTTTCAATCTTCCTGTAATGTCGGATTCCAAATCACATCAATATAGCTGAGGCTCAGACTTGGAGGCGACTTCCATTAACCACTTAAGGACCGCCTCCTGCACATTTACGTTGGCAGAATGGCACAACAAGGTACAGGTACGTTGCTCTTTAAGAGCCCAGCTGTGGATCGCGCTTGCGACACGGTCCTGAGCTCTGCGACCGTGGCACCCGTGGACCCGACCGCTGCCGGTGTCCGGCGATCGGGTCACAGAGCTGAATAACGGGGAGAGGTATGTGTAAACAAACCTCTTCCCGTGCTTCCTAGTGAGGCTGTCACTGATCGTCTGTTCCCTGTCATCAGGAAAGACGATCAGTGATGTCACACGCCAAGCCATGCCCCCATGACCCCTTCACTGCCAGTGACATTTTTAATCGCACTGATCGCTGTATTAATGCCAATGGTCCCAAAAATGTGTCAAAATTGTCCGACGTGTCCGCCATGTCGCAGTCACAATAAAAAAAAAAAAAATAATAATAAAAAAAAAAAATAAAAAACGCTGATCGCCGCCATTACTAGTAAAAAAGTAATTATTAATAAAAATGCTATAAAACTATCCCCTATTTTGTAAACGCTATAACTTCTGCGCAAACCAATCAATAATCGCTAATTGAGATTTTTTTTATCAAAAATATGTAGAAGAAAACGTATCGGCCTAAACTGAGGGAAAAAAAAAGTTTTTTTTAATATATTTTTTGGGGATAATTATTATAGCAAAAAGTAAAAAATATTGAATTTTTTTTCAAAATTGTCGCTCTATTTTTGTTTATAGCGCAAAAAATTAAAACCGCGGAGGTGATCAAATACCACCAAAAGAAAGCTCTATTTGTGGGGAAAAAAGGATGCCAATTTTGTTTGGGAGCCACGTCGCTCGACCACGCAATTGTCAGTTAAATCGACGCAGTGCCGAATCGCAAAAAGGGGCCTGGTCCTTTGGCTGCAAATTGGTCCGGGGCTGAAGTGGTTAAAGTCTATGAGCACACGTCGGATAGAAGTCACCTTGAAGTAGTACAGGAACCTTTTCTAAAGTCGGAGCGACTTCAGTAGTGCTAATTAAGCCAGCTCTCATTGACATACATGGGATTTCATATTGTCATGCGACTTGGGGGTCTCACAAGTCACGGCAGTGTGAACCGAGCCTTAGTTGTCACAGGAACAGGTGTCCCCCCGTGAGAAAATTTCCCTTTTTTCTGTTCCAGTGACAACCATAAAATGTTGATGACCCACAAAGAACTTGCAAATGAAACCAGATTGCCTAAGATGGAGTCTGCATGTGGAGGCTTCCTTCTGTTAGATCGGGATATGTTGGATCAGCACATCTGTCTGTATAGCTTAAAACTTCACTTTTAATTCACATATTTTAGAAACAAGGCCTGACCGGTTGAAATGCGTCTTAACGTGGACTGGGTACTCTTTTTTACATTTTTGCCAAGACGTTTTTAAATACCGTATTTTGAGTATAAGCTGAGTTTTTCAACACATTTTTTTGTGCTGAAAGTGCCCCCCTCGGCTTATAGTCAAGCACTTTTCTGCAGCAGAGTGACATTTTGCGGCGTGACTTTGGGGCCCCCTATGTCTGGGCCACTTGGTGCCAGGAACCCCAAATTTGATGTGCAAACCAAGTGGAACCAACACCAACATATCCATTTGGGGTTCCTAGCATCAAGTGGCCCCGAGATACAGGGCCCCAAATTCTGTCAACTGTGTCCATCTGCAGCAATGTCATTTCGGGACCCTTTGGGTCCAGAAACCCCAAATTTGGGCTGCAGCTAGGGGGCATCTAGTAACCCTTAACTACCAAGTTTGAAGTTTGGGGGACCTATGGCTGCAAATGGGCACAGTGAGGCTGCAAATGGGCACTGTTGACCCTATTTTCCACTTACAGTAGCTGTGCATTTCTCACCCTAGGCTTATACTCGAGTCAATACGTTTTCCCATTCTTTTGTGGTAAAATTAGGTGCCTCGGCTTATATTCGGGTCGGCTTATTCTCGAGTATATACAGTATATGAATTAAAAGTGAAGTTTTGAGCTATCCGGGTGGATATACTGATCCCATCTCCTTCTCTCCTTCTGGTAGCAGGCACAGGGACCATGCACTCCATTGCGGAGCTGATGGATCCTGGGGAGAAGGGTGAGCTGACCATTTTGTTACCTTTTGTTCGACACGGCAGCTTTTGGTCCTGCACTTACAGAGGGGGATCGGTTCACTCCGGGAGGCTGAGTATTACTAACACTGCTTTCAAATGAAGAGTGAAAATTGTTTATGGTTTCTTGGAGAATTTGTCTCTCGCGGCCCTTTCCAGCGTTGAGTTCCGATATAGCTGCCAGGATCTGCTGTCGGGATCCATCAGTCTTTATACCCAACTCTTTCAAGTCACCATCAGTAAGCGTGAGGAAAGCTTCCATGTCAACTTCTTGCTCCTCAAAAATGGGCTGGTACTTCTCCAGGGATAACTTCTTCAGAATGGCAGAAAGTTCATCTTCATCTGTAATAGTTCCACTGCTGGAGCCTCCACTGCTCTTGGAATGTTTGTGAGAGGATGAGGAAGACATGGAGGACTCCACCAGGCAACCTTTGGGTGAAGGTGAGGGAGATGGAGTCAAAGTAGGAGAGGTGCTCTTGGAGGTAGAAGATGTTCCTGACGGAGGCCGTTTTATGATCTCGTTTTTCTTTGGCAAGTGTCCGTTGCTGCTCAGTGGTTCAGGAGCCGTGGAGCCACTGGTTTTGCTCACCATGTTCATAGGTGATTTTTTCTGTTCCGACAAACTGGCTGCTTTTCTTCTTTGCGCTGCTATTTGTGAAAGGACATTGTCGGCACTCCCTCCTGCGACACTCCCGCCACCCCCTGAAGAGTGAGGAGAGTGGTTGAAGTTGCCCGAATTTGAAGGAGATGCCGGGCTTCTCGGCAAAGACGGAAATTTAACAGTTCTTGGCGCTCTACTGATTGAAGTAATATCTGAATTCCCGCTGCCGTTGAAACTTGGCTTTGACCGCCTCGGGGATGTGGAGGCGCGGGTCTGGTCCAACTTTCCATCTCTGCTGATCCTAGACCGGTCTGAATTCCACAATTCAAAGTTTGAGGGAGGCAAGAATGGTGGAATCACAGCCTTCAACTTCTCATTCGGGAGTTTGGCAAACGGAGAGCCATTCTTTAACATGGTAGCAAGCAGCAAGTCATCGCTATCGGTTTTTGTTTTTCCCAGACCGCTGTCTTTGGAGTAAGCGGTCCAAGCTGTAGTAGAGTCGGGTCTTTGAAGGTTACCCATCTCTGTCTGTGAGGGTGTTCTAATCATGGAATCGAAAGACGAACTTACGTTTTCAGTCAAAGGCACAAGGCGACTGGTGGAGAAGCTTTGCCTCAAGGTCTGTGTGAGCTTTAGCTTGCGAAAACGATTGGACATTCTGTTCCACCAGGACTTAACGCCTGCTTTGTCATCTGGAGGAACCGGGATGTTATAAGATGGTTTGCTCTTGGTATTATGGAATTTATTTTTCTGCTTCGACTTTTCCTTGTCTCCTTGTAGGCATACAGCTGCCAAAAGCTGGACAAGCTCTGTGTCTGGGTCATTCAGGAGCATCACCAAATCAAAAGCCGTGTAACCATTTTTCGCTTGGAGGTTGACGTTGGCGCCTTGGTTTAATAGATAAATCACAATTTCCTTGTTTCCATGGTAGGTTGCTTGCATCAGAGCAGTCCAGGCATGTGCGCTGTCCTGCTTGTTTATATCGGCTTTCTTGTCGACCAGGAGTTGCACCAGTTCGAGTTTACCGGTAACTGCGGCTATCATGAGTGGTGAAGCTCCATCAGCATTAACAGCGTTGACCTGGTTGGAATCCTCATCCACAATTTCCTTAACCAAGGCCAAATTCCCGATTTTTACAGCATGAAAAATGTCAGGCCGCCTCTTCTCCTCATCGGTCTTAGGCCTGACGGTTGTGATGGAATCCAAGTAGTCTCTCGTGTCTTTGTGTTTGAAGTTTAGGGCAATTTCAAAAGGGGTCTTCCCCAAGCTGTTCACTTGGTTGGGGTCGGCTCCCCTGTCCACCAACTGCTGGGCCACGCTCAAGCGACCGTGCAGAGCCGCAAGCATCAACGGACTCCAGCCTGTCTTCACACAATAATTCACATCGGCACCCCAGTCCAGAAGCAGGCGCACCGCCACTTCGTGAGCGTGCTGCACGGCAGTCATCAAAGCCGTAATCTCCGGCATCTCCTCGCCGTGGCCTTTGCCTATCGCGTTGGCATCAAAATGATCGTAGTTGTCCACGAAGGCACCGCTTTCCAGGAGCAGGTTGACCACGCTGGCATGACCCCCTCTGGAGGCCACCGTCAGGACGCTGGCTCCGAGCCGATTCTGAGCGTTGACGTCTGCGCCGTTTTCTAGCAGTATATGGGCCACGTTTAGGTGTCCTGACCTGGCGGCCTGCATGAGTGGCGTCCAACCGTAATGGTTCCTGCTGTCCACCGAGGCCCCCTTCATGAGCAGGAACCTGACCAGCGGCTCGTGTCCTCCTCCGGCGGCCAGCTGTAGTGCCGTGTTACCGTCCTCGTCCGTGGAGTCCACCGGCACGAGGGCGGACCCCGGAGCAGACCCACCTGGGAATCCTTGTAGATTTACGCGGGAGGACGCTGTTCCTTCTCCTCCGCGACCCCCTGCGCTGAATGAACCGCTGGAATTCTCCGGTTCCAGCAATCGGCGTGCACCGTCCAGGTCCCCATCCTCGCAGGCGGCGAAGAGCAGCAAACACTGCGCTGGGATGGTGCACTCCATGATACCAGCCGCTCATCTATATACACCGTCCATATATAGGTATATACAGTGGGAGGGGGCACAGCTCTCAGTCCATATATATATATAGGGGGGGCACAGCTATCAGTCCATATATATAGGGGGGGACAACTCTCAGTCCTTGTATATAGAGCCCCCCAGGACAGGCTGACCTGTATGGCAGGAGATCCCCCGGTCCGATGTGTCGGTGGTCCCGGAGAATACAATGTTGGAGACTTTGTTACTTTGTAGCGGCTCTCCGGACACTCAGCTTCCGACTTGGTGAACTTCACAAGTATCCGGCGCAGTGCGCATGTGCGGAGAGGGGGATCAGCTGGTCCGGGAATTCTTCGTATTCCGCTATGGAAGGTCGGAGGGGCGGAGCTAAGAGGGGACATCCCCGGAACCCCCCCGGACGGGTGATCGCAGGACTTTGCCCCCGACCGGGTGTAGAGAGGGGTGCGGGCATTGCCAGGAGGAGCGGGCATTGTGATAGCAGCGAGTGCAGAAAACTTCTACCTCCAGCGATCTCCTCCGACCCCCCCACACTGAGAGCAGGGGGGCACTACTGATACCAGCATGGCAGGGGCATGTACCCACTGATGTCAGCATGGCAGGGGCATGTACCCACTGATGTCAGCATGGCAGGGGCATGTACCCACTGATGTTTGTATGGTAGGGATGCGACACCACTGATGCCAGCATGGCAGGGGCATATACTCACTGATGTCAGTATGGCAGGGATGCTACACTACTGATGCCAGCATGGTATGGCCACTACACCACTAATGCCAGCATGGCAGGAGCATGTACCCACTGATGTCTGTATGGTAGGGATACGACACCATTGATGCCAGCATGGCAGGGGCATATACTCACTGATGCCAGCATTGCAGGGGCATATACTCACTGATGCCAGCATGGCAGGGGCATATACTCACTGATGCCAGCATGGCATGGCTGCTACACTACTGACGCCAGCATGGCAGGGGCATATACTCACTGCTGTCAGCATGGCAGGGGCATATACTCACTGCTATCAGCATGGCAGGGGCATATACTCACTGCTGTCAGCATGGCAGGGGCATATACTCACTGATGTCAGCATGGCAGGGATGCTAGACCACGGATAGCATGGCCCACCAACCAAATGGGCGGGGGCACCATGCCACTGACACCAATGTCAGCGGGCACTACACTGACTTCTCTGCACAGTACATACCTCAGACACACAATACATTATTTTACATAAAATGGGGGGTATGTGGCGCTAACCCCTAAATAAATAATCTCTAATATCTATAGATGGGTTACCTTCAGCTATTGCAGGGTTAAACCAACATAAATATATGCAAACAGCAAAAATACATACATAAAATATCATATCATTTCAATAAGATAGTGGATAAAATAGTGAATATGTGCAATATTAGTGACCAATATACATGGCTAATAAAAACGTGCTAAAATAAAATCAATCATTGATGACGATAAAAATTATTCGATAAAACTTCCAATAAAATGTGATGTGAGGTATAAAAAACAATAAGAAGGAAATGCCTTCTGTGGACCAATAATGAAATGAATGTAAAGTGCAACGTGCAAAGAACGTGAAATAAAGGACCAAACAATGGTCTCGTGCGAAAAAATAAATCTGAGAATATAAAAAAGTGCATCAAATCCAAATAATGCAGCAGAGTGACTATAAAACTATAATGGACTGGATCACTAAGGGAAAATAAATATATCTAATCCAGTAAAGGATGAATAAAATCCAGAAAAGAGATAAATAACGTGGCGCACTACAAATCCCAGCTTGTAGTGAAGAATTGCACAAAAGCAGCGACAGGGTAAAAGATATTTTTATTAGCCATATATATTGGTCACTAATATTGCACATATTCACTATTTTATTGAAATGATATGATATTTTATGTATGTATTTTTGCTGTTTGCATATATTTATGTTGGTTTAACCCTGCAATAGCTGAAGGTAAGCCATCTTTTGGAAAATCCTATAGGAGATTTTAGAGATTATTTATTTAGGGGTTAGCGCCACATACCCCCCATTTTATTTTTCTATTTCGGTGCGAGATCACTTATATGTTGGCTGCTTTCCCCATATATTTATTGTTAACCATAGTTTCACCTTGGTTGAGCGCACTAGTTACCCCCTGTTACCCAAGACATTATTTGACATACTTCTGCCCGCTGTACTGTATGTACGTGACATCCGGACAGCCCTGGATTGGAGGGGAATATTGCAACAGAAGCTTTTTTCACTTTCATCGTTTAACAGTCTGTTTTTTCTGTTTCTAGCAGTTAGAGAAACATTTTTGTTCCTTTTGCAAAAAAAAAATGGTTTTGGCCGCATTCACACCGGTGTACCTATCTGTATTACCCGGGCGAAGGGCCATCGAATGCCCGAGTGTTCCACGCATTCCCGCGCAGGCGCTCCCATTCACGTCTATTGGGATGCAGCAGCTGAACAGACAAAGCCTCCGATCCCGACAGACGTGTGTCCCCCCAATACAGTGCAATCATCTGCCATATAATGCAGGCATGGTGACTTGTATGGCATTGTAGTAGATGGCACCGCATGCCACCGCGCTGCACTTTGTGCACTTTAAATAAAGTTTAAAAAAACTAAAAACTGCGTGATGTGGTAAAATAAGCATCATAAGGCCCACCCCCTTCACATGTCACTGCAGCCCAATACAGACAACCGTTCCAGGTCAGTGTATGGGCAGTGTGCCCGCTCTACAGCACCAGACACGATCGTGGTCTCACTTCTCTTGCTGTATTATGTGTGATTCTCCTAGTACAAATATATTCCCTGCTGAAATCCCCCCTCCCAGTCCAAGCACAAATCTTTGCCTCCCAGCTCAAAGCCCCCCAATCCCCCCCCCCCCCATAAAAACCCTTTAACCCTAAAATTTCCCTCCTAGTACACATCTTCTCCCCCCTCTTCAAATCCCCCCTCCCAGCACAAGTCTTTGCCCCCCTATCCCCCAGCTAAAAGCCCCCCAATCCCCCCCCCCCCAAAAAAAACCTCTACCCCTAAAATTTCCCTCCTAGTACACATCTTCTCCCCCCTCTTCAAATCCCCCCTCCCAGCACAAGTCTTTGCCCCCCCATCCCCCAGCTAAAAGCCCCCCAACCCCCCCCCAAAAAAACTCTACCCCTAAAACTTCCCTCCTAGTACACATCTTCTACCCCCACTTCAAATCCCCGCTCCCAGCACAAATCTTTGCCCCCCCATCCCCCAGCTCAAAGCCCCCCCCCAAAAAAAACCTGTACCCCTAAAATTCCCCTCCTAGTACACATCTTCTACCCCCACTTCAAATTCCCGCTCCCAGCACAAATCTTTGCCCCCCCATCCCCCAGCTCAAAGCCCCCCCCCCAAAAAAAACATGTACCCCTAAAATTCCCCTCCTAGTACACATCTTCTACCCCCACTTCAAATGCCCGCTCCCAGCACAAGTCTTTGCCCCCCCATCCCCCAGCTCAAAGCCCCCCCCCCCCCCAAAAAAAACCTGTACCCCTAAAATTTCCCTCCTAGTACACATCTTCTCCCCCCACTTCAAATGCCCCCTCCCAGCACAAGTCTTTGCCCCCATCCCCCAGCTATTAAACTTCATGTGCGTGTAAAGGCAGGCGTCCCGATACTTTTTACAATATAGTGTACATCATGTGACAGTGTGTAGTGACATGGGGTAGCGCTTCTACTCCTATCTCAGTGCGATAGCTCATTTCTAAGTTGGAAAACTACCTTAAAGTGGTGTTTCCACCAAAAAAAAAAAAAAAAAAAAACTTAAAATTCATAAAAAAAAAGAAATAAAAATTATTGGAAATTTTTTTTTTTTTTACTCACCTCTAAATGGCTGTTGCTAGGGGGTCCCTCGTAGTCTGCCTCCTTCAGTGCCCGGGCACTGACATCACTTCCCCTCGGCGCAGTCATTCATCTGGGACACGTGACAGGTCCCAGAAGACTGTGCGGCGTATCACGGCGCCGCTCGCGAATGCGCAGTGGGTACCCGGCCGTGAAGCCACAGCCTGGTGCCCACAGTAAGAATGCCGGCGCCGCAAGTGGAGCGGGGAATGAGGGGGGGGGGCTTCGTTCCCCCGCATCGCTGGACCCTGGGACAGGTAAGTGTCCGATTATTAAAAGTCAGCAGCTGCAGTATTTGTAGCTGCTGACTTTTAAATTATTTTTTTTAAGGGGCACCCCACTTTAATTCTGAGAATGCATTAAGGTAATAGACCTTCAGCCTATAGAACCACTTTAAAGATAAAAGCTAGAGCTTGATACGGTTGTGTATATTGTGATAGGTCAGGAATTTATTCATTCAGACTTACTTCAGAAGTTAGGAGAGGTCCACTTTAAGTTCTATAGATGTTCCGTTAATTAGCAGTACAACTCAACATTCTCTTATAGACTTTGTAAAAGGCTTCAATATTTCTGTCTTTAGTCTAAGCTTTGATTGTCGTGACAATTAGGAACAATTATTCTGTTAAATAAAAACTATTATAGGAATTGGAAAAAAAAAAAGGGTCCAGTTTTCACGAGTAGACGAAACACCCACCAACCATCAATCACAGATGACATTACAGAGGATCCCACAGAAAGTTTAGAAAGAAAATGAAGCTGAAGTTGTAGAGAACGTGATAGAAGGAGGGGAGGGGAGGGAGACTACCTACCTCTGAGATTTCCTTATAAAACATTTATCTTCAGGGCTGCTGATAAGGCAGTACAGCCAGCCAGGGCAGCCATCAGAAATTTTTGGGCCCCCTCACACAGCTTTAGACCTGCCCCCCCCCCCCCCTCCCCGAGCCTGACCACCAACATTCCCCAGGGCTTGCCTATGGGCCATCCTACCGAATCCGCACCCCGGCCACCTCACCTGTACGCACTCAGCCCCCCCCCCCCTCCTCGAGCCTGACCACCAACATTCCCCATGGCTTGCCTATGGGCCATCCTACCGAATCCGCACCCCGGCCACCTCACCTGTACACACTCAGCCCCCCCCCTCCTCGAGCCTGACCACCAACATTCCCCATGGCTTGCCTATGGGCCATCCTACCGAATCCGCACCCCGGCCACCTCACCTGTACGCACTCAGCCCCCCCCCCCCTCCCCGAGCCTGACCACCAACATTCCCTATGGGCCATCCTACCGAATCCGCACCCCGGCCACCTCACCTGTACGCACTCAGCCCCCCCTCCCCGAGCCTGACAACCAACATTCCCCAGGGCTTGCCTATGGGCCATCCTACCGAATCCGCACCCCGGTCACCTCACCTGTACGCACTCAGCCCCCCCCCCTCCCCGAGCCTAACCACCAACATTCCCCAGGGCTTGCCTATGGGCCATCCTACCGAATCCGCACCCCGGCCACCTCACCTGTACGCACTCAGCCCCCCCCCCTCCCCGAGCCTAACCACCAACATTCCCCAGGGCTTGCCTATGGGCCATCCTACCGAATCCGCACCCCGGCCACCTCACTTGTAAGTATTCAGCCCCCCCTCCCCGAGCCTGACCACCAACATTCCCCAGGGCTTGCCTATGGGCCATCCTACCGAATCCGCACCCCGGCCACCTCACCTGTACGCACTCAGCCCCCCCCCCTCCCCGAGCCTGACTACCAACATTCCTCAGGGCTTGCCTATGGGCCATCCTACCGAATCCGCACCCCGGCCACCTCACCTGTACGCACTCAGCCCCCCCCTCCCCGAGCCTGACCACCAACATTCCCCATGGCTTGCCTATGGGCCATCCTACCGAATCCGCACCCCGGTCACCTCACCTGTACGCACTCAGCCCCCCCTCCCCGAGCCTGACCACCAACATTCCCCATGGCTTGCCTATGGGCCATCCTACCGAATACGCACCCCGGCCACCTCACCTGTACGCACTCAGCCCCCCCTCCCCGAGCCTGACCACCAACATTCCCCATGGCTTGCCTATGGGCCATCCTACCGAATCCGCACCCGGCCACCTCACCTGTACGCACTCAGCCCCCCCCCCCCCCCCCTCAATCCTGTATATATGTCAGCGTACGCTACCCCACACACACACACACACACACCTGTATATATGGCAGCCCCCCCTCACACACATATTTGTGTGCCCCTCCCAAACCTGTATATAGGCCAGAAGGGAGGAGGAGAGACAGGCTAGATAAGAATGGGAAAGGAGGAGGTGTAGACTTAGACAAGAAAAGAGCTTGGGGCCTACGGGTTGGGTGGTATATTAGAACGGTCTGGAATACCTAAGCTGGCTGTGGGCAGAGCAGGGAGAGCATAATGCCGCGTACACACGATCGGAATTCTCGTCGGAAAAAACTCTGATGGTTTTCCCGTCGGAATTCCGACGGAATTTCGCTCAAACTGTCTTGCCTACACTCGGTCACACCAAATTCCGACGGTCAGTAACACAGCGACATACAACACGTTCAACGGCACTATAAAAAGGGAAGTTTAATGCTTCCGAGCATGCGTCAAATTGTTACCGAGCATGCGTCAAAATTTTGCATGTCGGAATTGCATACACACGATCGGAATTTCCGATAGAAAGTTTTTCCGTCGGAAAAATTAAAAACAGGCTCTCAATCTAAAGTCCGTCGGAAATGCCGACAGAAAAAGACCGATAGGCATACACACGGTCGGAAAATCTCCCATCGGACTGTTTCCATCGCAAATTCTGGCCGTGTGTACGCGGCATTAGACTACCATGGATTCCACACTTTGAGGAACTTAGCATGGGTGTCATGAAGTACACTGGTCATCTATTCATGTAACATGACGGTGGTCAAAATGCTCTTCACTTCTGAAATACCAACCAAGGGCTTCCGCCAAGCTCTAGCATTACCGCGTTTTGCACCAATGAAGAGGTAGGTGGCCAGCTTTTGTTGGTAGGAGAAGAGGCCCATGATGGGGCAATGGAGTAAAGCATGCCGGGTGTCTTTGTGACAAGGACCATGAAAAAGGGTTAACAAGTGGCCATAGACCCTGGACCAGAATCCCACCAGTCGTGGGCAGGACCACCAAATGTGTATCTCATCTCCGCGATGGCCACATCCCCTGAAAGCATCTATCATTGTACGATGGATTCGCATGAGCTATGCGGGCCAAAACCCAATACCAGTGGCGGAGGACCTTGTAGGCTGCTTCCAAGATAACCGTATTAAAAAAACAATTGGCGATAGATGACCAGGCCTTGCTCCAATCTTCTAATTCTATAGAGGTCGTCAAGTCTCGCTCCCATCTGGAAACGTATGGTGGGAGTGGGACGAGCCTCCCCCCCCGGATAAAGAGGAATAGATAGAGGAGATAGTGCCCCCAGTTCCAGGTGAATTAAGGCAGATGCGTTCAAGTCGTCATCTGGAATGGGAAGGAGGAGTTACAACGGAGAGTTGAAATCCAGTGTCGAAGTTGTAAATAACGAAACCATTCCGTAGGGGGTGTGTCATAGGTCTCACGAAAGGAAGCCCAAGATGGGAAGGCGCGGGATCCTAAAAAGTGACGTACCTGTGAATAGCTATGAGCGGGCCTCCAGGCAAAAGCCAGGGGTTGGTCTAGCCGCAGAGAGAAGAGGGATGTTATTCAGGAGAGGAAGGAGTGGGAGAAAGGGGGACAGTAAACCCCCTGAATAGCGGACCGGGTCACAGAGACAAAAGCTATGGGTCATGAGAGGGCTTTTAGTTGGTCCATTTTAAAGGCCAACTCCAGTCAACAAACATGATTAGCCAATGAACTTTTAATTCTGCCCTGGAAAATTTGCTCACTCAGTTGTCAGATTTTTATAGGATTCTACAGTCATTGTATTAAGCAGGCCTTTCACAGTGTTTTTATTGGGACTGCAGCCTGTGTTGTTGATTACTGTATACAGTATATACAGTGCCTTGAGAAAGTATTCATACCCCTTGAAATTTTCCACATTTTGTCATGTTACAACCAAAAACCTAAATGTATTTTATTGGGATTTTATGTGATAGACCAACACAAAGTGGCGCATAATTGTGAAGTGGAAGGAAAATGATAAATGGTTTTCAAAATGTTTTACAAATAAATATGTGAAAAGTGTGGGGGGGGCATTTGTATGGCGCCCCCCGGAGTCAATACTTTGTAGAACCGCCTTTCTCTGCAATTACAGCTGCAAGTCTTTTTGGGGATGTCTCTACCAGCTTTGCACATCTAGAGAGGACATTTCTGCCCATTCTTCTTTGCAGAATATCTCAAGCTATGTCAGATTGGATGGAGAGCGTCTGTGAACAGCAATTTTCAAGTCTTGCCACAGATTCTCATTTGGATTTAGGTCTGGACTGTGACTGGGCCATTCTAACACATGAATATGCTTTGATATAAACCATTCCATTGTAGCTCTGGCTGTATGTTTCGGGTCGTTGTCCTGCTGAAAGGTGAACCTCCGCCCCGGTCTCAAGTCTTTTGCAGACTCTAATAGGTTTTCTTCTAAGATTGTCCTGTATTTGGCTCCATCGATCTTCCCATCAACTCTGACAAGCTTTCCTGTCCCTGCTGAAGAAAAGCATCCTCATAGCATGCTATGAGGAAGCCTCCGGGCCGAAACATGTTAGCACTTTAGCTCTAACGCTGCTATTAGTGCTCAATAAAGATTTAAGAGGAAGCAATCAAGTTTCTTGCACAGCAGGACGATAGGTAAAGCTGGGCACTGGCATTTTGTTCGGGCCTTCAGGAAGATCCCAGAGTGTTGAGTAGTTTTGCTGCTAGCCCCTACATCAAAGAGTAGCACATTATTCCTGGCACAAGCCATAAAGTAGTAAAGCGATTGATTGGGACCAGTTGAAACCATCTACAGAGGCCAATGGCGTCACTAGGGGGGCCAGAGGGGGCCCTGACCCCCCCAACATTATGCTGTGCCCCACCATGTGCCCCCCCAATAAAAAAAAAAAAGGCAATGTCTTTTTGTTTGCATTCGTAGCAGATGCGCCGCATCTTAACACTACTATCTCTATTGAGAGGGAGAGCGTCCCCAGTCAGCTCCTGCAGGCGATTCCTCCCCCCTCCCTCTACATAATGCGAGCACTCACACAACCACGGCCGCCTGATCTGCTCCTTACCCTGCATCCTCATTGGCAGAGAGAACAGCGAGTTGCAGGAAGGACTCCACCCGGACTCTCAGTTACTGAAACAACAGACTGATTTCTCCCATCCTTAGGACAGGAGAACCAGCCTGTAAATTCCAAGAGATGCCAGACAGCGCTGTCAATAGCAGGGGCAGGACAGCAAGAGGAGGCTGGGGAACCCCACAGTGGCAGAACACCAGGGCCCAGTGGCAAGACAACCTTTGCAACCCTGATGGTTCTCCCACTGCTTTGGACCCTTATATTTTCTTGGTATGCTGGTGACATATATCTCTTGTTTTCTGCCACCCCGGGGGGGGCCCAATACAGAAGGAAGGGAGCTCACTGCAGAACATGTGAAAGGGCCCGTTGTGGGATCGTAATAAAGGGCCCAGGATATATATATATATATATATATATATATATATATATATATAATTGCATTTTATAGTTGCCCCCCTACTTTTATCCCTGTCCCCCCCCCCATGTGCCCCCCCTAAATTTTAAAGCTGGAGATGCCACTGACAGAGGCACAATGCATCCTGCACTCGGGTCCCAGGCCTTGCAGTTTGCCAGCGTTAGACTTCCTAGACTTTGTGAAACCTAGACATAGGTAAATGCTGCATGGTGTCACTGCCGATTCGAGACTGACCTTCGCGAAAAGCGCACATTTCACTTACGTTTTACTACTAATTGCCTTGTAAGAGTCACCGTTATATCGCCGGCGGCAGCAGCCATTGCATCTAGTGTTTATGAAAACCCGACTCCTTGCTAATCATCCATGTTTAGAGACTATATGGCGAACCTTTTATATTTCTTGAAACGCTTCCTTTCCTCCGCGTCTGTGCCGTAATAAACGTCTTCTCAAGAGTGTATCATTAGCTTTGGCGCTCTCCAGCTGTACTCGTATTTCAGCAGGTAATTGATGTTGGGGATTTTTGGAAGGAGGAAGCCCGCACTCTCATTATGTACAGCTCCCATCATACGGCGCCATCTGTTTTGAATTGTCTCTTTCTCCTAAATCACTTAAATGTTAAAAATAGATATAATAGATTATAATAGATATAAAAATAGAAAAAAAAAAAAATATATATATATATATATATATATATATATATATATATATATATTAGGGCTGTGGAAATTAAAGAATAATTCCTCGATTAATTTTTTTGATCGGTACTCACCAATCCACCGGCTTCCGAGTCTTCAGGGAGTTCCGTCGGAGATCTGGTGACGTCACGGACATCGACGTCACCGGACGTCGGTGATGACGAAGTTCTGATTGAAGGTAAGGCATATGGGGGAGGAGCTAAACACAATGACGCCACCCGCTGCTGCTTTACGGAACTAACACGATTGTCGGCTTTACATGCTGTGTTTTTATCATCTTTATGTGAGTAGTTTGTGTTTGAACACAAAAATTAAATCTTATACTTAAGCGGTGAGCACTTAGATCTTTTCTTTCTACCCATGACCTGCGTCCTTGCTGAGATCTAAGGAGACGTGAGAGAAGTTTATGGTACGTGTTAACCCTTTTGATACCCGCTTGCATGACCACCTGCACAGGGGTCCATGCCATAAGGTGAGAGTGATTAGTTAGACGGGAGGTGGAGGGATTGTCACGCTACTGTGGGGAAAAAAATGACTTACGTCAGTGCTACAGTTTGAATTTAAAACGTATTTGTGTGAACTGTGAAGTGAAGTCATGGATTGTGGAAACTAGTGTCGGGTGATTGTATATAGTGTATACCACATTTACCACTGACTAATGCAGAGTTGCAATGCAAGGAGATCAGCTAAAAGTAGTTGGATCTGTATGTGCTTTATAATTACCGTATTTATCGGCGTATAACACGCACCCCAAGTTTAGGAGGGCATTTTAAGGAAAAAAGTTTTAGGAGGGAAGTTTAGGGAAAAAAAAAAAAACGTACATTTAAGCGTTATTTGCAGCCTTGCCCACGTTTAAATTTCCCGCCGCGAGACAGACCGCGTGAGCGCCGCCGAAAAAGACTGAAGCGCCGCCGAAAAAGACCGAAGCGCCACCGAAAAAGACCAAGCTGACTGTTCGGCTCCGCTCGAGGTCCCGCCTCCCTGCTGTTTCGGGAGCTATTTTTCGGCGCCGCTCGCTATTTTTGTCACTTTTTTGGGGGGGATCGGCGTATAACACGCACCCACGACTTTCCCCCGATTTTAAGGGGGAAAAAGTGCTTGTTATACGCCGATAAATACGATAATCGAAATTAGTCGATTAATCGATTAAAAAAAAAATAGATTGATCGAACACAAAAATTGTAATCAGTAACAGCCCTAATATATATATTTATATATATATATATATATATATATATATATATATTTATTAAAAAAAAAAACTCCAGTCCAACATTTATTACACAAGAACACTTGCTTGTGGCCATAGGCATGCGCACAGGGTGTGCCGAGTGTGCCCAGGCACACCCTAATCACCCCGTGCACATTAGAGTTATCGCTCTGTGTAGCAGCAGAAACAGGGGAAGATCTTCCCTCTTACCGGCTCTGACATAAGAGAAGTGTTTATGCTCTTCTCTTTCACTGTGCCGGCAGGGAGATCAATGTGCCGGGGTCATATATATGTAGACACTTGCACACGCGTGTGTGTGTTTGAGCTTAAGGGTGCACACCCTAATGCAATAGGCTGCGCACACCTATTTATTTAGTTCTGCCAATCTTCACCGTGGGAAGAAACTAGTTACACACTCACCAGACACTTTATTAGGTACACCTGTTCAATTGCTTGGTAACACAACTTGTGTGGCATGGTTGTTGGTGGCAGACGGACTGGTCTGAGTATTTCTGGGATTTTCACGCACAACCACCTCTCAGGGTTGACAGAGAATGGTGAGAAAAAGAGAAAATATCCAGTGAGCGGCAGTTGTGTGGAGGAAAATGCCTTGGTAAAGTCAGAGGAGAATGGGCAGACTGGTTCCAGATGATAGAAAGGCTACAGTAACTCAAATCACCATTCGTTACGCCCAAGGTATGCAGAATACCATCTCTAAACGCACAACACATCCAACCTTTAAGCAGAAGACCACACCGGGTGCCACTCCTGTCAGCTAAGAACAGGAAACCGAGGCTACCATTGACACAGGATCACCAAAACTGGACACTAGAAGATTGGAAAAAACGTTGCGTGGTTTGATGAGTCTTGATTTCAGCTGCAACATTCAGATGGTGGGGTCAGAATTTGGGATAAACAACATGAAAGCCATGGATCCATCCTGCCTTGTATCACCGGTTCAGGCTGGTGGTGGTGTAATGGTGTTGGGGAAATTTTCCTTGGCACACTTTGGGCCCCTTAGTACCAATTGAGCATGGTTTAACCTCTTCACACCCAATTAAAATTAAAATTATTAATATTATTATTTATTAATAATAAATTATAATAAAACTATAAACTATTAAATTATAGGTATTGGAATCTCCTTTCAAATCTGCCTGTTAGGGAATGTAACGAATACGAACGCATCTGAATTTAAGAATTATCCGAAGTAACGAAGACGGCATCTAAATAACTGGAATGAATACGAACGCATTTCGAAGTTACGAATGATCCAAAGTAACGAATGGCAATCATAATGAATGATCAGATAAACGAAAAAAATTAAAATAAATGAATGAAACAAAAATTAAGAAAAACACATTTTTCGGTCGTGCACATGTCTGGTCACAAGGAGCAAAAATTTGAAAAAAAAGGTCTATCGGGGTCACCAGTAACAAAAACCCAGGATGTACTTTATTCGTTCATAAAAATGTGACAGATCCCATTCATGGTTGAGCCCTACAGGTTTCCGTGGACCTGGACGGAAGATCCAGGAAACGTCCTTTTTACACAGAAGTCTGAACTTATCACCACCTCTCCTGGGGACTCTGATCTTTTCTACACCCTGTATAGAGATAGTCAATGCACACATTTTGGCCGGGGAATTTTCTGTCTGGAAAAAACCCCAGAACTAGAGGGTTTTGAAAGGAGTTTTTAAGCTGTAAAAACGCTCTAACTCAACTACTCATCTAACTAAATTCACTTTAACCGCTTCAGATCCGCGCTATAGCCGAATGACGGCTACGGCGCAGACCTACTTTGCCGGGAGTACATCAATAGATGTCCTCCCATGCTCAAGCGGCCTGCGCGCCCACTGCAGGGTGCGCGCTGCATGCCCTGTGATCAGCGAGTCTATGAGATCACGACCCCTTACCACGTGATCAGCTGTCAGCCAATGACAGCTGATCATGTGATGTAAACAGAGCCGGTAATCGGCTAATTTTTAATTTAAAAGCCGATCACCGGCGGCTGTCAGAAGGACATTGGTCTCGATCAAGGAGAGCAGCCGCCAGCTAATCTGTGCCCAACTGTGCCACCTGCCAGTGCCACCTACCAGTGCCCACAGTGCTACCTATCAGTGCCCACAGTGCCACCTATCAATGTCACCAATCAGTGCCTCATCAACAGTGCTGCCCATCAGTGTCACCTACCAGTCCCCATCAGTGCCCATGAGTGCCACCTATCAGTGCTACCCTTCAGTGCCCATCAGTGGTACCTATCAGTAACACCTATCAGTGCCCTTCAGTGCCACCCATCAGTGCCCACAGTGCAACCTATCAATGTCACCAATCATCAACAGTGCTGCCCATCAGTGTCACCTACCAAAGCCCATTAGTGTCACCTACCAGTGCCCCTAAGTGCCACCTATCAGTGCCACTCATCAGTGCCATCAGTGGTACCTATCAGTGCCCACAGTGCCACCTATCAATGTCACCAATCAGTGCCTCATAAACAGTGCTGCCCATCAGTGTGGCCTACCAGTCCCTATCAGTTCCACCATTCAGTGCCCATCAGTGGTACCTATCAGTAACACCTATCAGTGCCACCCATCAGTGCCCTTCAGTGCCACCCATCAGTGCCCACAGTGCCACCTATCAGTGCCCACAGTGCCACCTATCAATGTCACCAAACAGTGCCTCATAAACAGTGCTGCCCATCAGTGTCACCAACTAGTGCCCATAAGTGCCACCCATCAGGGCCCATCAGTGCCATCTTATCAGTGGCCATCAGTACCGCCTTATCTGTCCCCATCAGTGCAGCCTCATCAGCGTATATCAATGAAGGGGAAAAATTACCTGTTTGCAAAATTTTATAACAAACTATGAAAGGTGATTTTTTTTTCCTCAAAATAAAAATACCCCCCCCAGAGCTGATTAAATACCACCAAAACAAAGCTTTATTTGTGTGAAAAAAAATTATAAAAAATTAATTTGGGTACAGCATTGTATGACGGCGCAATTGTCATTCAAAGTGTGAGAGCGCTGAAAGCTGAAAATTGGCCTGGGCAGGAAGGGGGGTATAAGTGCCCGGTAAGCAAATGGTTAAGCAACATCCAAGCAAATCTAATTCTTGGCTTTGTAGATAAAAAGTAACCTTTAAACATCGCTTGTCAGGATGTAATTATGCTCACACAACATTTGTCTCGGCGGCGCGGCTTGCATGAATAAGCTAATTATTGGTTGTAGGTTTGTGCATTTTTTTTTTTTTTGGTTGTCCAATCTCCCACATCAAACGGCGGCGGACAAGCCGGGGTCATCGGCTGTTGGCGCTGCCACAGTGCATTTTAAAAATGAAAAAAATGTATTGACTCCCCTCCGCCCTCTGTCTCTCCGGCTTTTCTTTTTCCTGCCACCCGTCCATTATTCCATCACAGCAATAAATACTCCAAGTAAACAGAGGATTGGTCATCAATTAAAAAAAAAAAAAAGAAAAAACCTGGGCGTTTGCGTTACGTTTGGCTCAGATAAATACACGCCAGTTGGGGATTTGTTCGCCGCGGTCTGCTTGATATTATTTTAAACATTTTCAGATATTTGGCTGTGAGGCGAGCGGCATGTTTGTCTCTGAAAACAACATTGGAAGCCAAGTGGGTAAACTACGGTGTGTGGTGGAAAGCTGGTAATCCTCTGCCGCCGTTGTACAAAAACGGGCGCCGACGTTCCGTGCAGATCGGGGATTATTTTACGATTGGAACTCATTCATAGGCCGACGACTGCCAGTTAAAGGAATAGGATTCATGGCTGTCCTTTTTTCTTTTTTTTCATGATGCAAGTAAACGATTAACTAGAAATATATAGGATTGCTATATAATGCCCCAATCCCTGTGTGGGTACTGTGGTCATCTGGGAACCCCTTTGTTGTACCCGCTTATAAGGCAGAAAGTAAGGTGGGGTTTGGTGGTTGCCCGCTTATTCAGGGGAGATACTAAAGGTCTCTCCTGGCCGCGCCCTACTGTCGAGTGCCCCCACCAGCAAGCAGCTTGCTATGGGGGCACCCGAGCCGAGCCACAGATCTGTGTGTCCATTCAGCCCGGCCCCTCTCTTTCTCCTCATTGGCTAACCGACTTTGATTGAAAGGCAGCGGGAGCCAATGGTGCAGCTGCTGTGTCTCAGCCAATCATGAGGGAGAGTCTTGGACTGCCGAGGCACTCGTGCACATCGCTGGAACCAGAGGGACCTCAGGTAAGTGTTAGGGGGGGGGGGGGTTGCTGCAAACAGAACGTTTTTATCTCAATGCATTACGATAAAACTTTCTGCCTTTACAACCACTTTAGAGTACCATTAATGCTGCGTACACACGATCGGAATTCCGGACAGAAAAAGACAGATGAGAGCTTTTCATCGGAAAATGCGACCGTGTGTAGGCTCCATCGGAATTTTGCTGGCCGAATTTCCGGTGGCAAAGAATTAAGAGCATGTTCTCAATTTTTCAGACGGAAAAGGCTTCCATCGGAAATTCTGATCGTCTGTAGCAATTCTGCCGCGCAAAATTCCTACCCATGCTCGGAAACACTTTGACGCATGCTCGGAAGCATTGAACTCGGCTCGTTGTAGTGTTGTACGTCACCGCGTTGTTGACGGTCGGAATTCGGTGTGACCGTGTGTAGGCAAGACAGTTTGAGCGGAATTCCATTGGGAAAACCATCAGAGCTTTTTCCAACGAGAATTCCGATCGTGTGTACGCAGCATCACTCTTTTTTTTCTTGATACTTTTCCCAAACACACATAGGCTCCAATGGTCTCCAATGGTCTCCTATGACTTCTGATATTGAAATTGTCAAGCGTTCCTTGCTGCGGCCCAACACAGTCCAGCAAGACTATGACCTAGTCCAGGTATAGACAATGTGTGTGTGGTGACACCACGCTTCTCTTTGACATAAATACTGAAAATCATGTAGTGTGGCAGGAAATTCTCAGCCCAGTTCCAGACCCTGCCAACAAATCCCCTTTCCTGGTTTGGTTTAAAACACTCCATGTAGTTGCTCACAGTGTAACTTGGCAGTTGAGTGAACAACTATTTCCCATTGTGCAGAGTTAGCAATCCTGATGTCAGGTTCCTATGGTAGTGAGCCCTTGTAGAAGGCCAACTCAGGTTCCCCCGGGTGTGGAGTCTAGCCTGCTTCTTCACCAGGGCCCCGATGGTGGGGATGGACTCGCAGCAGACTGGAACCAGGTTGATGCCCCCAATTTTGCCCAGCTGATGATGGAGATAACTCATGTGTGCAGAGTACAGATGGCAGGAGACAGACAAAGATCCGGCAAATGAGCTGCGGTCGGAGCACATGGCAGGTGGGCAACAATGGTAGATCGAGCTGGGATTAGTACACTGGAAGTCAGACACAAAATACAAGAATACCCTAAGGGAAAACAGGAGCGCAGAGGAATTAGGAAGTTCCTCAGGCAACGTGAGCTGCACTGAGCATGTCTATATATAGACTGGGAGGCGAACAAGGAAGGGAAAGATATATACAACTACAGTAGAGCAGGCGACATCTATAGATAAAGACAGAAGTCAGCAGCACATGTGAGTAGAACCAGCAGGGGCGGCCCGTCCATTAAGGGCTTACGGGAGCCGCTCTCTTTATCCACGCCACCCCCTATATGAATAAGGGACAGATTCATGATGCCCATCCCACAGCTCGACACTGCCTGACCCGCTGCCCATCCCACAGCTCGCCGTCATCCCCCGCTGCTTGACACCCCACCAAGATGGGGTAAGTGACAGTGCTAGGCAACGAGCGGGCGGGTGGGGTCAAGGGTTGCTGGTTAAATGCCGCCCGGGGGGTTTAGGGTTGTGCTGGTTAGGTGCCGGTTAGGGGTCACAGTGGCTGCAATTGATGGACACAATGAGGTTGCAATTGATGGGCACAGTGGCTGAAATTGATGGGCACAGTGGCTGCAATTGATGGGCACAATGGCTGCAATTGATGGGCACAGTGAGGCTGCATATGATGGGCACAGTGAGGCTGCATATGATGGGCACAGTGAGGCTGCATATGATGGGCACAGTGAGGCTGCATATGATGGGCACAGTGGCTGCAATTGATGGGCACAGTGGCTGCAATTGATGGGCACAGTGAGGTTGCGATTGATGGGCACAGCGGCTGCAATTGATGGACACAGTGAGGTGGCAATTGATAGACACGGTGGCTGCAATTGATGGGTGTAGTGAGGCTGCATATGATGGGCACAGTAAGGCTGCAATTGATGGGCACAGTGAGGCTGCAATTGATGGGCACAGTGGCTGCAATTGATGGGCACAGTGGCTGCAATTGATGTTTTTTTTCAAAATTTTTCAGTCTGTTTGCGCACGTTTTTTTTGAGCACCAGCCACCACTGTGAACCACTGTGAACCACAGGTCCAGCAGAACCACTGCAGCAAAGAGATACGAATGTCACAAGCAGGAAACTGCAGGCTAAACCAGGACAACAGAACGTTGTAATCCTCGGTGAATGTCCAACGGTTCATGTGCTTTAGCAACAAGGCTGGATGTGGGAATTGCTAGCTGGAAACTTTTTAGCAAGGCTTCTAACGGGGACCCGAATTGTCTACAATTGCGAGGATAAATCGAACAAACATTTCACAAGGCTGCACAATTTTTACAATATCTGCTATTTTCTGCAAAAAAGGTGAACCTGGCTTTTAAGGACAGAGATGATTGTACTTTATTTTACAGCAAGCAGGCCCTGCGCTTAGTAACAACATTGCTACCCGTTAGGTCCACACTTAAAGGATTTTCAGTCCAGCGGGGGCTGACAGACAAGGCCCCAGGCAGAAATCCTTCTGCTAGCCATACAAACATAGATGACTCTATTCAGCCCTGGGGGCCGAATGAGAGAAATTAAATAGATCCCTCCAGCCATGCTAAACAGCCTGCTATGAAGGAATATCCTCTGCCGTGGGCACAGTGGCTGTCTGAATACCAGAAAAGTGAAGGCATCTAAAAGGATGCAGTTACTGTTCACTCAACAGTTTTCCGTCCAGCTCTTTAAAGCGGAGCTCCACCCATTTAAAAGTCAGCAGCTACAAGAAATGTAGCTGCTGACTTTTAATAATGGGACACTCACCTGTCCCGCGGTCCAGCGATGGGGGTGCTTGAAGCCCCGCTCCTCTCCCCCTCCTCTCCACGCTGCCGGCATTCTAACTGTGGCCTTCACAGCCGGGCCCGAACTGCGCATGTGCGAGTCACGCTGCGCGCTGTGAATGGCTGGGCAATCTTCTGGGACCTGCGACTTGTCCCAGAAGTGTGCAGGGAGGGAGGCGGGGAGAGGTGATCTTCCTTACGGCGCTGCGGCACCAGGGGAGGAAGTGGGAGCTGGGTGCCTGTAAAAACAGGGTACCCGCTCCCCCCCCTAAAAAAAACGACATGCCAAATGTGGCATTTTCAGGGGGTGGAACTCCGTTTTAACTAATTGCTACCCGAGCCATTTCTGACACTTCGCTCCTACATCATAATTTTTGTGCTAGAAAATTACTCAGAACCCCCAAACATTATATATGTTTTTTTTTTAGCAGAGACCATAGGAAATAACATGGTGGTCATTGCAACTTTTTATCTTGCACGGTATTTGCACTGCAATTTTTCAACGCAATTTTTTTTTTTTTTACAACTGTTTCATGCATTAAAAAATAAAAAAAATAAAAAAACAGTAAAACGTAGCCCAATTTTTTTGCATCATGTGAAAGATGATGTTACGCCGAGTAAATAGATACCCAACATGTCACGCTTTGAAATTGTGAATTGAAATCGTGGAATGGCGCCAACCTTCTGTACTTAAAAATCCCCATAGGCAACGTTTTACATTATTTTACAGGTTACATGTTTAGAGTTACAGAAGAGTTATTGCTCTCGCTCTAATGTTTGCGGCGATACCTCACATGTGTGGTTCGAATGGCAACTACATATGTGGGCGTGACCTACGTATGCGTTCGCTTCAGCGTGCGAGCATGTGGAGACGGGGGGGTGCACAATTTTTTTTTAGATTATTTTACTTTTTTCTATTTTGACACTTTCTTTTTACTTTTTTTATTCTTTTATCACTTTTATTCCTATTACAAGGAATATAAAACATCCCTTGTAATAGGAATAGTGCATGACAGGTCCACTTTACAGTGAGATCTGGGCTCTATAAGTCCCCACATCTCACCTCTAGACTGGGAAGCCTGAAAAAAAAAAAAAAAAAGAAGATCATAGAGACGTCTGGGGGCCATCTGGCCCGCCGGATTCTCTATGGTCAACTTCCGGGATGGACCGATTCCTTCTCCTTCTCCTCACCGATCGTATAGGCGAGCCGGGAGAGGCACCAGAGGGCGGCGGGGACGTCCCCTTCTGCTGCATGCAAGAACGATCAAGCGGCTGAACAGCCGCTACGATTGCCCTTCCGATGCAGGGAAACGCCGCCTGTAAAAGAACATATCTGGATAATGCCTGTAGCTGCACCCATCATTCAGATATCACTACTCAAATTCGATGACGTCTTTGGGCGGGAAGTGCTTAAGGCTGGGTTCACACTGAGGAACCAAGCTGATGTGGTGAAAAAGAGAAAAAAAGTATAAGGATTTGAGCGACTTTGACAAGGGCTAAATCGTAATGGCTAGATGACTGGGTCAGAGCAACTCCAAAACTGCAAGTCTTGTGGGATGTTCCAGGTCTACAGTGGTCAGGACCAACCAAAAGTGGTCCAATGAAGGAGAACTGGCGACGGGTCATGGGCGGCCAAGGCACATTGATGCTCGTGGGTAATGAAGGCTGGTCCGTGAAGTCCAATCTGGTAGGAGAGCTACTGTAGCTGAATAAATTAATGGTGGTTCTGATAGAAAGGTGTCAGAACACACAGTGCATTGCAGTTTGTTTTGTATGGGGCTGGGTAGCTGCAGACCAGTCAAGGTGCCCATGCTGACCCCGTATCCACAGCCAAAGTTGCTTACAATGGGCATGTGAGCATCAGAACTGGACCATGGAGCTATGGAAGAAGGTGGTCTGGTCTGATGAATCGCATTTTCTTTTACATCAAGTGGATAGTCGGGTGCATGTACATTGCTTAACTGGTGAAGAGATGGCACCAGGATACACTTTGGGAAGTCCCACATGGAGGTCCCATCTTGCAACTTACAGGACTTAAAGGATCTGCTACTGACAGCTTGGTGCCGGGTACCACAGCATACCATCAAAGGTCTAGTGGAGTCCATGGCTTGATGTTAGTTATTGCTTCTAAATCGAAGACATAAAACATAATGTACCATCGTCCTATCAAGTAGAAAATTGGGGCAGACATTTTGAGGCAACTATGGACTCTCGTGGTACGGCAAAGACTTATATAAACATATGTGTAGCGGCCATAACCCCTTGAGGGGCGGCCTTGTTTTCTTTGGCTTACCAGTTACCTCCTCACGGCTTGTTGACGACTGTCTAGGGGGTTCCCAGGGTTAGTACCCAACGACTTCAGATGCTGACACACAAAATTCCTTTTCAAGGTTTTTATTTGCAGTGGTAACATCCAACAAAACACAGTCTCTGCTAGAAATAGAGGGCACGGGTGATGAAACTCAGGCACTTTGAACTGCTGACATCCACCAAATGTCTCTAATCAACCCAGAGTACTCTACCCAGAGCCACTCGCAGCTGGGTGCTTCACTGCCGGATAAATCGCTAGCCAGAGATTTAGCAGCCAACAATGTGATCCGGAAACTTTGCAAAAGTCTCTGCCACAGACTATAAATGTAACTGAAGAGGAAAAGGAACCCTTCTCACAGTACCTGGAACTTTCTCTATCTCCTTGGTAGCACTGTGGAAGTGTGGATTCTTTAGTGTCCATACAACTCAGTTTCCAGGCTCTTACTGAGTAGCCAGCTTGTTGGCCCTCCTCCGAAGAGTCCTCCCCTGGTCACTTATACGAGTTGCCGTGTCCCTCCAATACCGAGAGCACACCGGGACACCTTGAATCCTCCTTCAGTTACTGAGCCTCGGGCTAGCCAGTTCCGAGACTCGGGAACAGACGGATCCTTCCCCGAGACCATGCGGGCCTCTGGGGCTGGCCAGATTGACAATGCTTGCGGGACGGCAAACGATCCTATGCCCGGGACCCCTCGCGGGGCTACCCCGGAATCTTTTCTCCAATACTCCGAGAACTCACCCAGCTTCTTCTCCTTCCGCAACACACTCTCACGCGGTGCCTCGTGCGGGGAAAGATCAGCGCAGACTCCTCCCACTGGGTGCTTGGGCTGCATAAACTTCGCAGACTTTTCGGCAAGGGCTCCTCCCACGCTTACGCACCTCAGTGAAAGTCTCTCCAAAATGGCGCTGATCGTTGATGGCACAGTTCAAAAACACTTCACCCTCTATTCCAATGCACTGTGATGTAACTGTAAATCCCAGACTGCGAGCCCCTACGTGTAGCGGCCATTACCCCTTGAGGGGCGGCCTTGTTTTCTTGGGCTTACCAGTTACCTCCTCACGGCTTGTCGACGACTGTCTAGGGGCTCCCAGGGTTAGTACCCAACGACTTCAGATGCTGACACACAAAAGTCCTTTTCAAGGTTTTTATTTGCAGTGGTAACATCCAACATAACACAGTCTCTTTTAGGAATAGAGGGCACGGGTGATGAAACTCAGGCACTTTGAACTGCTGACATCCACGAATGTCTCCAATCAACCCAGAGAGTAGCCACTTGGAGCTGGGTGCTTCACTGCCGGATAAATCGCTAGCCAGAGATTTAGCAACCAACAATGTGATCCGGAAACTTTGCAAAAGTCTCTGCCACAGACTATAAATGTAACTGAAGATGAAAAGGAACCCTTCTCACAATACCTGGAACTTTCTCTATCTCCTTGGTAGTACTGTGGAAGTGTGGATTCTTTAGTGTCCATACAACTCAGTTTCCAGGCTCTTACTGAGTAGCCAGCTTGTTGGCCCTCCTCCGAAAAGTCCTCCCCTGGTCACTTGTATGAGCTGCCGTGTGCCTCCAATACCGAGAGCACACCAGGATGCCTCCGAATCCTCCTTCAGTTACTGGGCCTCGGACTAGCCAGTTCCGAGACTCGGGAACAGACAGATCCTTCCCTGAGACCATGCAGGCCTCTGGGGCTGGTCGGATTGACCATGCTTGCGGGACGGAAAACGCTCCGAGGCCTGGGACCCCTCGCGGGGCTACCCCGGTACAGAACCAGGAACCAAAAGCTGTGGCCGAACACGTGACTTCAGCACCTTAAGTACCCCTTCCCAGACTACACTGTGGACTTTGCCCTAGCTTGGACTTGCATTTGTTCTAGATAAGATAACAACATCTGTTCAAGAATACATATATATTTTGTAGTAAAATAGATGTGAATTTTGGCTTATGTTTACCAGCTATGACGTAGAATATTGACTGAAGCTATTTCTTATGTATACGTGTTAAGCATCATAACTCCTCCTTGTTTCCTTGAAATTCTGCATAAATACCATGGTCATTGAATAAGTAAAGCAGATATCGAAGTGTGCACAACCAATCGTTTCCTGTGTCACATTATTTGATATCTCCGGGCCTGATAGGGGTCAACGGAGTCTCCGGCATTACCTAAAACCTGTCTGGGTGGTCGTAGAAGCCAGAAATTCCCTTCATCTGGGGGCTCGTCCGGGATGAAAAGCAGAATTATCTGACGGTAAGTGATAAGTTTGTCTTTGACGAAATATTCCTTGCCTCAGCTCTGATCAAAGCTTTTTTGGACCCGTAAATTAGTAAGGGATAAGAACCACGCCAGAGGTTAATATTGGAGGGTTTTTGGGAAATCCACAAAGATAAGCAGTACTGCATACACATATATAGATGCATTTCTTTTGGGAGGAAATAAGAGGTTAATGAGGAAATAGACTCCGGTGACCCCAAAATCTCTTGCTTTTCTTACTTTTGCTTAGAAGTGATAAGTTAATCTGTTGTGTGGATCAGAAGACTGCGTGGTAAAACAGTCGGCTCCCACTGTCAATATGGGTCAGAAACAAGGTAAAGAAGATCCCCCCCCTCTCCCCAACCCAGGAGAAACGTGTAAAGATTATGTAGCCAGAATTTGTGGTACTAATTATGAATTTATAGTCCCATGGGTTTCAAATGTAGCGGGATGGACCGAAACCATACACAGTGTAGACCCCTTTTCCCGGAATGGTAGTAACGATGATTTTCACATGGACATGATAAAAGGATTGTGTTTAGGAGATAAGAGAACTTTCCCTTGGTACCCCGGGGACCCTCAATGGGATATGGATTATATGGCAAAGGGAGGGGAGAACTGGTTGAAATACGCCCCATATTGGTTTCAGAGGGACAATAAGAAACAGAAAAAGCCCACCAAATGTTTAAGTAAGGAAGATTATGACCAGAAACATAGAGAAGAAGCTGATAAAAAGAGAGTTATCCCTGACCCAGCAGCCCCACCCCTGCCAATAACCAGTCATTTTCCACCCGCATATGTACATGTCTACCCGAGTTTAGCACAGGAAGATATTGATCTTCTGGCTGGACATTATGCAACCAGACAACGGCAGGTCCCTCCCGCTCCACAACCACAACAGCAGATCTTTGCCGCTCCACAACAAGATAGACAGCACCCACAGAGGCAAGAAGAGAGAGCCCAAGTCGAGGTAGCTGAAGAAGAAGAGCAGGGAGCGACAGGAGGGATAGTTTCACCACCTGGCCAACAGCAGGAGGAAGAACAGGAGGACGATGATAGGGATAAAATAGTCAGTCCCCCTAAAACAAAAAGAGGAACTGTATATAGTAACACTAATCTTCAAGCGCCTTTCATGACCATTGGAAATGAAATGTTGAAAAAGGTAATAGACATTGAGGACATTGACAGGATAGTAAAAAATTGCCCCAAACCCACCGCCTCTGCAGGAGGCACTTTAACTTACTTAAAAAAGGCCTGTAAGGGTAGAAATTATACACAGGAAGACATGCGTCTTATCATTGATGGCATTATAGGACACACTAGTTCCTGGAGCTGGGCAAATGTTCCAAGTATAAACACTATTGACACTAGAAACGCGGGGACATACACCTCTCCCACTTCTGGTCCAGCTCCAATCCTGAATGCCTTGCTAGGCTTGAAAGGTGAAGAAGATGAGGTAGTGCCTCAACATGAATGCATGGACCTCATCCAACAAGACACATCCCCAAGACCAGACATGTCTTCAACTGCTCTCCTTGGAGCACAGAATGTCTTTGTGGATGGGTCTTGTTCAAGGCCGAATGATAACACATACCATGCAGGGTATGCTGTCGTTCAGCTGCCTGATAAAATACTGGAAGCAAACCCTGTCCCATTCCAATCAGCACAAGCTGCAGAACTTATAGCTCTTACTAGAGCTTGTCAGCTTTTTGAAGGGCAGGATGTAAACATTTACACAGACTCCAAGTACGCTTACGGTGTTGCGCATGATTTTGGAGTAATATGGAAAAGGCGGGGCTACATAGCAGCAGATGGTAAATCCATCTCACATTCCACGCTTGTCACAAGTCTTTTAGAAGCTATACAATTGCCAAGGTCCATAGCTATATTACACTGTAAGGCACATACAGGGCAACAGGATGACATAGCCAAAGGCAACGCCTTAGCTGACAAAGCAGCAAAAGAAGCAGCATCCACACAGCCTGCAAACATACAAATGCCATTACTCTCACCAGAAATTCCTCTTTTGGATCAAACATTGCGTGATCTCCAAGCATATGCCACAGACCAAGACATCCAGCAATGGAACTCAATAGGTGTGCAGACAAGCCCAGAAACTGGCCTTGTCTGCCAAGAGGGGAGACCATGTATCCCTGTAGCCAGCGCACCCATTTTTATTTCACAATACCATGGGATAGGTCACAGAGGGTGGAAAGTCACATGTGAACTTTTGGCTAAGGATTTTTACATTCCAGGTCTTCCCTCTCTCGTTAAGGCATATGTTTCCAGATGCATCACATGCATTCGGAATAACCCTACGAACCCTCACAAAGCAAAACATGAACATCTGATATATCCATCTACACCATTCACTCATCTGCAGATAGATTTTACACACATGCCCAAACTAGGTAAAAGACAGGAATATTTGCTCGTAATAGTGGACATTTTTTCGAGATGGATAGAAATGTTTGTAACTACAAAGGAAGATGCACAAACAGTAGTGAGGATTCTGACACAAGAAATTATTCCAAGGTGGGGTTGCCCACTACAAATCAACTCTGACAATGGTCCTGCATTTGTGGCCAAAGTTTGTCAAGACTTGGTAAAAACACTGAAAATAGAATGGAAGTTTCATATTCCTTACCACCCCCAGAGTTCAGGTATAGTGGAAAGGATGAACAGAACCATTAAAGATAAGATCAGGAAGGCCACTGGAGGTACGTATGCAAATTGGAAGAAGGTCCTACCAGCTGTACTAGCCGAGGTAAGAATGACACCCTCTAAAAAGACAGGATACTCTCCTTTTGAAATCTTAATGGGTAGACCATTCCCCACCCCATGGGCCAGACAGCCACTTATGTTAGAAAGAGGGGACCTAGATCTTATTCAGGAAGAATATGTAAAAAAACTTATTGAAACTTTGGATCAAGTTGAAAGAAACGTTGCTCGCACCTCTCCTTCTTCTTCACAGGAACCAACGCACCCTTTCCAGGTGGGTGACACCGTGGTGGTCCAGCAATTGAAACGCACCAAGAAACAGGAGTATCCCTTCGGACCTCCAACCACAGTGATCGCAGTTACCCGCACAGCTATTCTGGTAGAAGGACAACAGGCCTGGATTCATGCAAGTCGTGTAAAGAAGGTCAACCAGGACCCTAAGAAGCAAGACAAAGACAAAGATAAAGCACCGAGGCGTGAAGGACGTGGTCAAGACTCCGAACAAGATGGCCTCGCTTATTTCACCACAGACTTCTGGGAAGGCCTTGTGCCTCTTATGCTGGGCTGCTCTGATTGTGTTCCTGCCAACTTTGCTGATAACTAACTGTATTTATCACCCTGAAGATTTGGGACTCATAAAGGGTATTTGTGCAGCCTCTAAAACTCTACAACAGAATGATATGAATACTACACATGACAGACACAAGAGAAATGAAAACTCAGAAAGTTTTACAGATAAAATGTTATTATTGAAGTTTAAATATAGCTATGCCCAGAAATCTGGATTTGAAAAATGTTGGATATGTAGTAAACTCCATCCTAGCACTGCTAGGATCCCCCTAATGGCAGTACCTCTAAACTTCACCCCTTTTCTTAATGGCACACCGCCTGTCGTTCTTACAAATGTCACAAGAACGCTTTCAAATAATGCCCTTACTTTCCAAATTATTGGTAGAAGTCATTTCCCAGACTGGTGTTTTAGGTTGGGAAACTCCACAAACGGAGCTGAAGTTTGCCAACAAGCTAAAATTAACTTTTCAATGACTTCAATTGAAAGCCCTTTCTTTCACACTTCAGAACCTGCCCTAAACACCACTCTGATAGACTTTCTTAGCTCCAGTTCCAGTTCCACCGTAGGACAATTATTGTCGAGTTTAACCTTTTCTAGTCTTTCCGATGAAATGTTGATAATATTTAACAGACAAGCCTTAGCCCTAGGAGACTCTATTTATATTTGTTGTGGAAAAATCTGTCACCCTTGGATCCCCACTGAACCCCAAGGATGGTGTTATCTTGCATCCCTAGTCCCCATCATGGGCATAGTAGGAGATAGCAAGGGAAGACATCTCCTTGAAGCTAGCATGCATCCTAGGTACCCCCCTCAGACACCGCAATAAAAGGGAGTTATTTCTTGAAAAAGATATGGCCTGGGCTTGGTTCCCCTCATGGACTGGGTGGGGAATAGACTTAATGAAAAGGTTGAATAATTACACTGGAATCATTGATGAAGTAATGGAAAAGAATTCTGATGATATTACTAAATTGAATATAGAAACTAGGGCAATTAGAAAACAATTAGAACTACACGAGTTAGCCATAGAAAGCATGAGTGCTGCTTTAACAGGGTTATGTGAAAACACAGAAGATTATGAGTGTTGTACCTGGTTTCATAACACAAGTATTGAGGTACCAGATTATTATGATATAATTGCACAACACCGGAAAGAAGTAAGCAGATTACAAGATGAAGCTAGAAATATTGCTAAGACATGGGATCCTTTTGCAAACCTAAGTTCTGGAATAGGAATACTTACATGGTTAAAAAGTGCCGCCATAACTATAATTATGATTATCCTTTTTGTCTTGTTCCTATATGCCTGTTATAAGCTTATAATGTGTCACATTATTTGATATCTCCGGGCCTGATAGGGGTCAACGGAGTCTCCGGCATTACCTAAAACCTGTCTGGGTGGTCGTAGAAGCCAGAAATTCCCTTCAGACGCGCCCACTGATTGTCTCCGGGAAAGATTGGTACCGAAGACCTCCAACCAGGCCTGGTTCTTAACCTGTCATGGGTGCCTCACTGCACCCATCACCAGGCAGAACCCTAGCCCAGCCAGGCCAGAATGATGCTGAAGCAAACCTGTACAATTAACCCTCAGAACCCCATTACTGTTCTGAGGGAAAAAACAAAATTTCCATTTATAGCGCACACTTGTTGAAGTGTGACCGCTACATATGTTTAAAAAAGTATACATTTTTTAAGACAACAACATTATTTTAAAAAGGTCCTATGAGGAGAAAATATACAATACGCAGTATTAGATCTCTGAAGAGGAACTAGACAGTTGGACGTGTATAATATACACGTCCAACTGTCTAGTTCCTCAAAAGTTGCCTCAAAATGTCAGCCCCAATTTTCCATGGCTTGATGGTTCAGGGCTGTTTGGGCAACCAAAGGGGGACCTGCTCAATATTAGGTGTAGATGAAAAACAAACGACCACCGCTCCAAGACTCTCCCTATAAGTGAATGCTCCTGCTCCTGTGTGGGAGCCCCAGGTGCTGGCTAATAGCACAACGATTAGAAATCAAAAGGAAGAACTCCGGACAGCCGCACTCATAGCTATGAGTAAGCACTGAAATACAGTGCGAAACGCGTCAGCTCTGTACCCCCCTTTTTGCCGTGTTTGGATTGTGGTGCCTTTTTGCTTTTAAATAAACCCTTTGGATTTTATTTTCCCGGTGTGCGGCTGTCCGGAGTTCTTCCTTTTGATTTCTAATCAATATTAGGTGGTTGGAAATAATGTTATGGTGGGGGCTCATAATGTTTGGCTGATAAGTGTATAGCAATAGGGAGGGAAATATGTTTTCCTCCAAAAACTGAGTTTTGACTTTAGAGCAAAACAAGTGCCAATGTGTCATAACTAACTAATTCACACATTCCCCCCCCCCCCCCCCTCTTTTTATAAATGGCTTTGGGAGTAAAAAACTGCAAATGTCTAAATCAATAAAAGGCAAGACTCATAGTAAAGATTGACTATTGCGGATTCCGCCACCACATCAAATCTCTTATCTGGTTATTGGTCACGTACTTCCAAGATGTTATCTTCCGATATGAAAACACAATTTTCAAAGTGCAATAAAACGCGAACACAAATGGATTAACATAAATCATATTTTCTGACAACAAAACGGTTTTCGTTTTCTCTTTTATCTTTCCGGATGTGCGGCAGTCTTCTCCTAAACATTTTCAACCATAACTTCCTTCATATGCAGCCGGAGAAAAAAAAAAACGTCATCAATAATATTTTTGTGGATTTGGTAATTTATCATGGGGGGGGGGGGAGTTATATATTAAGACGTATAGTGCTCTTGATGATATCTGTAGAAATGAATCATAGCAATCATTAAGCTATAATTTTAATAAAAGATTCAACTCGGAGAAAAACATTCATCATAGGAGACAAAGCTTCGATGGGTCAAAAAAATGTAATTTATTTTTGAAACCTCTATAATGCAATTTATATCTGAAATCTCTGTGTACTGTATGCCAGATTCCAAAATTGTCCTTACTCTTCTTTGGTAGTAAAGAGGTGTTTATAGGAAAGTTATTGAATGTTCTAGAAAGTGAAGTTCTCTAATGACCACTACAATCTTACATCAATTATCATACCAGCACCCACACAGTCTCCAGGATATGGTTACCAATACCATATGCCCCCGTTTCCTGGGGGACAGTCCCCACTTTGAGGTGTCTTTCCCTGGAAAACAGGCATCCCCGGCACTGTTCCGGGCGCTGTGACTACATTGTACTGTGCAAGTACCAACCCACCAGTTGCACTGTTTAGATGCAACCCAAAATGGAGCCACTGGAGCCATTTGCACTTTTTCTTCTTGATCCTGTAAAGCAGGGGGTCTCAAGCTGGCGGCCCTCCAGCTGTTGCGAAATTACAAGTGCCATCATGCCTCAGCCTTGCAATGCCTCATAGGACTTGTAGTTTCGCAACAGCTGGAGGGCCACCAGTTTGAGACCCCTGACGTAAAGTCATCTCACCTAACTATGCATGCACATTAGAACTAATTACATATTCCCACATTTAGGCTGTTAACCAATGTGAATTAACCAAATCACAGGTATAAGCAATTATGTAACCAGGTAGTGCTCATAAAACCTATATATGCATGCATATTGTCAGTACCCGGGTCTGAACCTGTGACCTCTTCTGTATCTCACGGTGGTCTCTTCTTGCTGAGACACCTGATATGCTGGACAGCTCGCTGTCTGATTCATTTGACAATCCTGCTTTGTGGCTTGCTTCTGCTGAACCTTGAACTCTTTGCTCCTCCCATGAACTTCCTATTTTAGCCATGCCTTTGCACTTCCTGTTTGCCAGATTACTGTGCTCTCTCCAGCCAATATCTTGCTCTTGTAATCCTGCTGCCATCCGTATCTACGCTACCACTCATTACCAACCTTTGGCTTGTTTCTTGATTACCTGCTACTGATCTTTGGCTTGTTTACTGACTACGCTTCTGCATGATCCCCGTTATATCTGCTACTTTATCCCGGATTGCCCACCTCCTGGTGGAGAGATTCGCCTTGGGTGAACCCGCGTCATCTGTCAGGGTGAATGTTATAGCTACTAGTCTCTGATAAAGATGAGCTCAGGCATGTTTGCACACCCCACGTGCAGAGCTCGCCAGGAAGTCGGCACTGCGCTGCCCTAATCACAGGCAGTGAGACATTTCCTGATCTCTGCAGCCGCGCATCGGGACAATGTCTCACTGACTGTGATTAGCGCATCGCAGTGCCGACTTCCTGGCGAGCTCTGCACGCTGGGTGTGCGAACACGCCTGAGCTCATCCTTAGTCTCGGAGCCTGACCCCCTGACTATGACACATATCTTGGTGCCTCTTATTTAAAATCTACTAGTCTTCACACCCTGAATGTCTACCTCTTGTTGCAAACATTTCTGAACAATTGTTTGAGGTTGTTAAAAATAGGGGCGTGCTTTTGTTGATGTGGTTACAAATGGGGTGTGATTGGGGGGTAAAAGTAGGTGTGGTCAGTAGAGCGCCTATGGATTACATTTTAAAATCTGGTAGCCTTAATTTAACATGGACAAAAGGCCAGTTCTCCACCCAGTATTAATTGGGTTTTGCTCTACGAGCACAAAAATGTCCTCCCAGAAACCCCAAAACAAGTCAGTTCTTAGCACACAGCTCAAGATACTGGTTGGATCTGAGCCCAGTACCTCAGTGCAATGACAGTACTGAGTATAGCTGCCCAGGGGGACAACATTTGTAAAACTCCTGACAGCCTTCACTATATGGCATGTAGACATCCCTCCAATTGATTGTGTTTAGTTTTCTTTCCAGTTTGGGGAAGGCATTATACTGTTCCAGCATGACTGTGCCCCTATATAAAGACATGGTGTGATGAAGTTGGTGTGGGGGAACTCTAGTGGCCTAGGCAGAGCCCAGACCTCACCACCCAGTGGGTGGTGCCCAATGGCCAGCTGGAGTCCTTTAATACAGGATCTTTGGAGTTTCATTTCTGGGACAGTCCTCCACTGGCTCCTTCCCCCCTAGAAAACCCTTAAGGTAACCTTGTCTGGCTTGACCAGGCTCCTATGCCTTATGTGCCTGATGACTAGGGACCCTATATCCCAGAAGCGCACAAGAAAGTTCCAAGGGAAGTTCCCGTTAGGAATAATGCAAAGTCCAGTGTGACAGAGCCAAACAGGACAGGGGCTTTTGGAGGGGACCACAGGGTGGCCTCTTGCCCACTCACTGTGTGCCTTGGCTTTTAAAGGAACACTCCTCTTTGGGAGGTGTGTGCCTGGGGGACCCTTGGAGTGGTCATGTTTCTAATTCAATTCCATGTATCTCCAAAACACACAGACTATGGAAACTGGAGGACCCAGATACATATTTAGGGCCTCTAGACCCAAAACCATTAATGACTGCTTTAGATTGTGATATTCAGAGCAGACGTTAATATCATCAGCTCAAAGCAACCTGTCTGGGGTCTCCTGACATAACCTGTTTAAGGTGTTATGTGTTGAGTGTCTTTGTCCCATTGTGTGCCTCCTAGGTGTGCATTCTCATTGTTAATTGAGTCACCTATTGTTTCTGTCTGTCTGTCTGATCATCTTGGAGATGGGATTAATATTGTGACCACATTACCTTGTTACTGAACTATTGTGGGATGTTATGTGTTTATGTTAATTAGGTTACGGTTTAATTAGATCATGGTTTATGTGCATGTTGGCTGTTCCTTAGCTATGTTAATTATCTTACTGTTTGCATAATATAATCAAATTCTTATCTGATCTGGTGTACTATATATTCAAATTTGTTATACTTACCTCCACTGTGCAGCTCGTTTTGCACAGAGTGGCCCCAAACCTGGTCTTCTGGGGTCCCTCGGCGGCTGTCTCGGCTCCCTCCCGCAAGGACTCCACAACTTCATGCGAGCTCCCTCGCATTGTGTGGAGTGCTTGCGGGCGTGCTCCAGTGATACAGCTGGCGGCCATAGCCGCTCACTGTATCACTCGGCCCCGCCCCCCCGGCGCGCCGCGTCATTGGATGTGATTGACAGCAGCGCGAGCCAATGGCTGCACTGCTTTCAATCCATCCACTCTAGCCAATCAACGTCCAGGGTGAGCCGCGAAGAGGATGTCGGGGGCGAGCGCGGAACTTTCGAGGGGTCAGGTAAGTAAAACGGGGGTGCTGGGGGGGCGGCATTGTCAGATGTTTTTTCACCTTAATGCATAGAATGCATTAAGGTGAAAAAACTTTTACCTTTACAACCCCTTTAAGACCGGATTGGCCGGGAGGAGAAGCGACCGGATTGGTTGGGAGGGGAAGTCGCCCACGACCTGGATGGGGTAAGTGTGGACCTGGCGGGAAAGGGGGGGTGGGGAGTTTGAGTTTCCCCCCCCCCCCCCCCCCTCCAAAAAAAATGAAGTACCAGCCGCCACTGCCTAGGAGGGTTCTACAGAAGAAAAAAGAGCGAAGAAGGACAGCTTAGGTTTGAAGGCGAGTATTGCAGCAAAAGCTGACTTTTGATTTTGTCTTTATATGGGCTAGTACATTTTTTTTTGGACTGGAGTTTTGCAATAACTAACAGAAAAATTGGCATCACCTTACCGGCTGCAGCGTAGGAGTCAAAAAAAAAAAAAAAGAAGGCAGACAGATTTACAATTCCTATGACAGATACCCACATGGGTATTGCATTTCCAACTGTGCATTTTCGCGGTTTGCCTGGAGTTCAGGTTCTAGAACAAAACATTTTTGTTCTCTATTAGGAAGCAGAACGGCTTCAATCTGCTCTTAGATTCTAAGCTTACGTTGCCTTGCCATATGCAGAGCAGAGGCTCGGAGTCCTCCCTTGCGCCTTATTAGACAAGATCACGTTTTTTCTAAAGAGTTCCTGCGTTGTGCAGAAACGCGGCTTGTTACTGACAGGCTCGGAATGGGTTTCAGTATAATTGGGTACACATCAGGCCGCGATAGCAATTTAAAACAGCACTCATGCTGCAATGTAATGGGCAAGGAGCGCTAAAACCCATTACAAGGTGCTCTACGAGCAAAAAAAAAAAAAAAGAGAAAGAATATTAAAATTAAACAATGAGGTATTTATACAGCTAACGGGAGTCGCGGCTGTTCTGGATACATTCCATATTAAAAAGACACTGAAGTCAGGATAGATATAAAAGGGCTCTGCATCGCAATTACAGCAGGCGGTATCTGCAGATAAAAAAAAAAAAGAAAAGTGGAATTTGTTTGCTGAAATTCCCAAGTCCTGACACGGCGCACAATGTCGTTATTTTTAACAAAAGAGAAATTTGTAAGTTTTTCAAAAAGACAAAAATGTGTTCCTGTTCAGTAAACTTGCAAAGACATTTCAATTCTGACCAAAGCATTCTTATGCCGCGTACACACGATCGGAATTTCCGATGGAAACAGTCCGATGGGAGCTTTTTTTTTTTTTAATCAAAACCAAGTTTATTGAGCATAAAACATACAAGAATAAGTATTCACAGCTTAGGTGCAACAGGCACCATATCAACGGGTTACAAGAAGAAAATTTGACATGTCTGGAGGGGTGAGTGCCAATTTATAATAAAAGTGCTTTACATACATACAGGCAAGTGCCGTACCGTGGGCTTCATAGGTCCTCACTGGGGCTGTATCCTATCACGCAGCGGGGCCGCATGGCCACACTGGGTGCCAATCCAGGGGGGGTGCATATAGTGGGCCGTGCAAACTCAGTACATATGGGTACATATCAGGTTATGTCGCATGGGGGTGTGTGTGTGCTTAGGGGGCGGTAGGCTACCCTTAGGTCGGACAAGTGTCTGGGTCATCGAGCCACCTGTCCCAAACTTTATTATATTTGGCTGGACATCCGCAATGGAGGTATAGTACCTTCTTATAAGGTAGAGTGGCATTGACAGCAGCAATCCAAGCTCGGAGAGTAGGGGGGCTCGTTTTGATCCAAGTGCGGGCAATTTGCATTCTGGCTAGAAAAAGGGACACCTGCAGAAGAATAGTGTGACGGATCCTGTACTCAAGGTGTCCGCCGTAAATGCTTCCTAAGTCCTGGAACATGAGTCCAATGGATCTGGTTATAGGAACCCCCAAGAATTAGACAGCACTATTTCTTGAGGTACATCAGGAATGCTTTATTTGACATTTCACACAAATATATATATAGCCAGATGACCTAACCTAATTAGCATGAGCTAATTATCTTAATCATTGCCCAGACTAGTTGACTGGCTGAAAAGACTTTTCAGGGTCAGACTTTAAGGCTCCTAGTTAATTGGAATGACTATTCAGCAGACATTAACATAAACATTAACACAGGGCTAATTAGCACAACAACATTGTGTGGAATACACCTTACAAGCCAGACCAGCCTCATCTACACAACAAACAGGTGGCTTGAGTTCATGACATTAGCATCTGACAGCTTGTGTCCCATTCAGTCTATTGCTAATGCCAAATGCATATACAGAGAGTGTGTCTTGGGGGGGCCCGTAATCAGTTGGCAAGAGGCTCGCATGTAGTCCTCTCAAAAAGCCTGTGTCCCGGCTAGGTCTGTCACAAATAGTAAGGTATTTTTCCTCCTCAGGAAGTGGAAGGATCCCTAGCAAGCATTGGCGGGGGGCATAGAGACAGGGGAGAGCCCATTCGGTCGTGCAGGGATTTAATGACCTGTGACCAGTATTCTTGGGTGTGCGGGCATGCCCAAATTAGGTGGTAGAATGTACCCCCAGGGTCCCCACTCACGGTGGGCAATGAATCCAGCCTGGGAACAGATCCAGTGAATTGGGAGTTAAGAGCGTGTCGGAGCTGGAGGTGGCGGAAGAGCATGTGGTTAGGGAGGTCGAAATCGTCTTTGAGGGCCTGGAACTGTCTGATCGTGCCCCCTCTCAGTACCTGTGAGAGGAACAATATGCCCTTGGCAATCCAAAGGGCCTGGTCTGGCACCTTGAGGAGCTCAGGTAGTTGGGAATTGTTCCATAAGGGAGTGTGGGCGTGGATGAGGGGAGCTTTAGTCCTGTTAACTGTTATTGCCAGATTTACAATGGTGGGCAAGCATAGTTTTGTGGGGGATGGGGAAGCCATGGGTGCCGCAGAAGAGGACCTGTAGTGGGTGAGAAATCAGGCCTGTGCGGGGCAGGCCCGATGGGAGCTCTTCAACGGATTTTCAGACCGTGTGTATGCCCATCTGTCTTTTTCTGTCGGAATTTCCGACGGACTTTGGATTGAGAACCTGTTCTCAATTTTTCAGACGGAAAACCTTTCTATCGGATTTTCCGATCGTGTGTATGCAATTCCGACACGCAAAATTCCGACGCATGCTCGGAAACAATTCAACGCATGCTCGGAAGCATTAAACTTCCCTTTTATAGTGCCGTCGAACGTGTTTTATGCCGCTGTGTTACAGACCGTCGGAATTTGGTGTGACCGTGTGTAGGCAACACAGCTTGAGCGAAATTCCGACAGGAAAACCATCAGAGCTTTTTTCGACGAGAATTCCGACCGTGTGTACGCGGCATTAGAGTTTCCCTACAATAAATTCTGTTTTATGTATCGAATGGGGTAAAATGTTCTTCCAAATGTAATCTTATAGAGCTTGTAAACCTCTGAAATGAAGAATGAACGAAGAGTTTCCTTCTATAGTGTGTGGTTGGCTCAATCCAAAGCACCTAGTGTGGTTCCTGCCTGCATTCTCTTCCCTCCACAATCTGCATGGGTCACGTGTGAGAGTCTATGCCAGTGGTCACCAAACTGTGGCCCTTTGTTTGCCTTAATCTGGCCCTTGGGACACTTTTCCACACGACACAAATGATGGGGCACTATTCCTCCCATTGACACCAATGATGGGGCACTATTCCTCCCACTGATACCAATGATGGAGCGCTCTCCCTCCCACTGGCACCAATGATGGGGCGCTATCGCTCCCACTGACACCAATAATGTGGCACTATTCCTCCCACTGATACCAACAATAGGGGAACTATTCCCCCCACTGTCACCAATGATGGGGCATGTTTACTCCCACTGACACCAATGATGGGGCGCTGTCCCTCCCACTGGCACCAATGATGGGGCACTATGCCTCCCACGGACACCAATGATGGGACACTATGCCTCCCACTGACACCAATGATGGGGCACTATCCTTGCCACTGACACCAACGATGGGACACTATTCACCCCACTGACACCAATGATGGGGCACTATTCCTCCCACTGATACCAACAGTGGGGCACTATTCCCCCCACTGATACCAACAATGGGGCACTATTCCCCCCACTGACACCAATGATGGGGCACTATGCCTCCCACTGACACTAATGATGGGACACTATTCCTCCCACTGATACAAACAATGGGGCACTATTCCCCCCACTGACACCAATGATGGGGCATGTTTACTCCCACTGACACCAATGATGGAGCGCTGTCCATCCCACTGTCACCAATGATGGGGCACTATTCCCCTCACTGACACCAATGATGGGGCACTTTGCCCCCCACTGATACCAATGATGGGGCACTATTTCTCCCACTGACACCAACGATGGGGCATGTTTACTCCCACTGACACCAGTGAATTCTCTACTCTCACAGTCAGGCCCCCCTAAAGGACAGTAAACTGGTTGGTTGTTAGGATGATGGTGGCGAGGAGGTCGTGGTGTACAATGAAAAGCTGCGTCTTTGTGTAACTCATAGGCTTGGCTTGGACACCGTTTTTTGGACAATGTTTTGGCATTTTTCCACCCTTGAAGGAACCTGAAGGCACCCTGGTTAAAAAATAAATAAAAAAAAAAAAGGCTGCACCAAGTCTGATGTTATTCCATCCAGATTTCTTTTTCCAAACCTTTTCTATTAGCCAGATGTTTTCTTTTTGTAATTTTGTATCTTGTTTTAAAATAGATTCCTCTTCTATAGTAGAGATTCGTGATTCTTCTGCCTCTTCCCAACCTCCGTAGAGATAATTGACAGGTTCCTTTCATCTCAGTCATATCCCTTTGAACATTTCCCGTAGATGGCTTTAGATTGTTAACAACCTGGTTAGGTATATTATCAGTCATTGTGCCGCTTCCTCATACTAATGATTGGTGATGCCTCCACTGCCCGCCGTGCCCCGGCACCCTCACACACGCGACTACGCGAGCCTCAGGTCTGAGTGCTACCAGCTTCAATTGTTTAATAATTCCGGCATTGATACATCCAAGATAATAATTGTACGAGTCCTCCAACTACCATAACGTGTACATTGAGAATTAATGACACCAATCATCTTTGTAGAGGGCACCCAAGATTTGAGAATCTCTGACCCCCAGCAAATCCGCCTCGTCTATTTCCAATCCCAGATTGGCCAAATCATGAGGAAATGATATGTATACGGGGCTTTTCTTCAGCAGGAGGGGGGGGGGGGCGCAGTACCGGGACCTCCAGAATTGAATGTATGTAATGGAAAGCTGTGCTGGACGATCCATTGATGCTGGCTGCTCGGGGATCTATTGTTCCTAGAGGAGACCTATTTTTACATGGCTGTCGATTGTTGCTGGGGAGGCCTATTATTGTTGGTGGGGGGGTCAGACCTTTTGTTGCTGTGGGGGGCCAATTGTTGCGGGAAGAGGTCTACTGATGAGGGAGAGGTGTATTGTCGTTGGCTACTGGGGGTCTCTATTGTTGCTGGAGGACATCTAAACTATATTACCAAAAGTATGGGGACACCTACCTTTACACGCACATGAACTGTAATGGCATCCCAGTCTTATGCCCCGTACACACGGTTGGAATTTCTGACGGAAAATGTCCTATCGGACCATGTTGTCGGAAAATCCGACCGTGTGTGGGCGCCATCGGACTTTTTCCAATCATGTGTAGCGAATTCCGACGGACAAAGTGCCACGCATGCTCAGATCAAATTACAAGACCAAAGCTATTGGCTACTAGCCTCTACGTAGTTCCGTTATTCGCAACGAACGTCACCACGTTCAGAATGATCGGATTTTCCGACAACTTTGTCCGACCCTGTGTATGCAACACCAGTGTCGGACAAAATCCGTCGGAAAAAATCCGACGGATTTTGTGGTCGGAATTTCCGACCGTGTGGGCATTAGTCCGTAGGTTTCAATATTGAGCTGTCCCGCCCTTTGCAGCTATAACAGCTTCAACTCTTCTGGGAAGGCCGTCCACAAGGTTTAGAAGGGTGTCTATGGGAATGTTTGACAATTCTTCCAGAAGAGCATTTGTGAGGTCTGCGACTGATAATGGATGAGAAGGCCTGGCTCGCAGTCTCGGCTCTAATTAGAAGGTGATCTATCGGGTTGAGGTCAGGACTCTGTGCAGGCCAGTCAGGTTCCTCCACCCCAAACTCGCTCCTCCATGTCTTTATGGACCTTGCTTTGTGCACTGGTGCGCAGTCATGTTGGAACAGGAAGGGACCATCCCCAAACTGTTCCCACAAAGTTGGGGGCATAAAATTGTCCAAAATGTCTTGGTATGCTGACGCCTTAAGATTTCCCTTCACTGGAACTAAGGGGCCAAGTCCTACCCCTGAAAAACAACCTCCACACCATAATCGTCCCAATACTTGGTAATATAGTGTACTTTTGCATGGCAGTCTATATTGTTGCTGGTGGAGGATCTATTGTTTCTGGTGGGGGGGTCAATTGTTGCTGGAAGAAATTCTATTTTTGCGTGGCAGTCTATTGTTGCTGGGGGGAATCTATGTTGCTAGGGGTTCAATTGTTGCTGGAAGGCATCTACTGTTGAGGGCAAGGTCTATTGTTGCTGGCTGCTGGAGAGTCTATTGATCCTGGGATGGCCACTGGGAAATCTGTTGCCGCTGCCATTGTTGCCGGGGGAACCTATTGTTGCTGGGGGGGATCCATTGTTGCCGGGGGAACCTATTGTTGTTGGGGGGGTGGTCCATTGTTTCTGGGGGAACCTATTGTTGCTGGGGGGGTGGTCCATTGTTTCTGGGGGAACCTATTGTTGCTGGTGGGGGGTCCATTGTTGTTGGGGGAACCTATTGACCTATAGTTGCTGAGGGGGGTCCATTGTTGCTGGGGAACCTATTGTTGCTGGGGGGGGTCCATCGTTGCTGGGGGGGGGGGGGGTCTATTGCTGCTGGCTGCAGGATATCTACTTTACTGCTTCTCTTGTTATTATTAACACACCCCATACAAATTACTTATCACCACAAAATAATACTAGGTACTGGATTCTCTAAAGGGGGCAGTACTGGGAGGTGAGCAGGTGGTGGAACAAAGGGATGGTGCTCAGGGGAGGGTAGGGGGCGGAGACAAGAAGTGACTTTGGGGGGGGGGGGGGTTTCCTGCACCTATTCTTTGAGAAAAAAGCCCTGCATGTATATAAAAAAACATTTTATACTTAAATGTACAAACACCTCATCTTTGTACATTTCTTATATATATATATATATATATATATATATATATATATATATATATATATATATATATATATTATATATATATATATATATATATATATATATATATATATATATATATATTTTTTTTTTTTTTTTTCTCCTATAGTTTGGGTGTTTTCTGTCTTCTAAATATCTGTATGTGTCGATCACAGCGGACATTTTTTTAGAATCCTCACCCAGGGCATGTCAAGTACCTCCACAATTCATTCCTTCATCTGCAAACGTAACCTTTTCACTCTCTGGCACATCTTTTCTTGTGCGGGGAAAGTTTCCGCTTCCTGACAGTGTAAAGTGGCGTGTTGGGCGGCCTCCATTGACGGGCCTGAGACTGAGAAGCAGTGATATTTAAAGAGTAAGTCCAGATAAGTAAAAAAAAAAATTAAAATTCAGTTGCCGATACTCATCATTCGCTAAAGAAGGAAAGTTTACTCAGCTTAACCTTTTTCACCTTTCACATAAAGCCAGCCATAGGTGTACAGGCAGGTGCAGTCTGCAGTCCTCACTGTAGGCGGCGCTCAAACGAAGTGGCTATGTGGAAGGGGAAGGAAGTTGGGAGGAACTTGGTTCCTCTATGACTTCCTGCAGTCAAAGGGAGACAGCTGTCCGATTGAACACAGGGAACCCATGTGGCTCCAGCGGCCACCTTGGGTCAAGCAAAGTTTATTTAGGACTCTGGCTCCCGAGTGGCTAGCGTAGGGACCATAGATGTGTGCACCCCAAAGATCAAACACACATGCGTGTGTGCACAATTAACACATATAGCAGTGGATGGCATCAGGAGGGCAGAGGTTGGCTTCAGTAGGGCAGAGGCTGGCTTCAGTAGGGCAGAGGCTGGCTTCAGTAGGGCAGAGGCTGGCTTCAGTAGGGCAGAGGCTGGCGTCAGAAGGGCAGGGGATGGCGTCAGAAGGGCAGTGGATGGCGTCAGAAGGGCAGTGGATGGCGTCAGAAGGGCAGTGGATGGCGTCAGAAGGGCAGAGGTTGACGTCAGTAGGGCAGTGGATGGCGTCAGTAGGGCAGTGGATGGCGTCAGTAGGGCAGAGGATGGCGTCAGTAGGGCAGAGGCTGGCGTCAGTAGGGCAGAGGCTGGCGTCAGTAGGGCAGAGGCTGGCGTCAGTAGGGCAGAGGCTGGGGTCAGTAGGGAAGAGGCTGGCGTCAGTAGGGAAGAGGCTGGCGTCAGTAGGGCAGAGGCTGGGGTCAGTAGTTTATGTGTATTATTTTTTTATTATGAAAGGGGGAGGATAAATGTTACTACCACTGTTCACCAATGAAAGGGGGGGGGGGGGGGTTAATTGTCACCATTTGACAATTAATGAAAGGGGGGTTCATTTTGGCGGTCACTGACCACCAATGAAAGAGGGGGGGGTTAACTCTCTTGCTCATGAAAGGGAAGCCTTTAATAGTACGACTGCTAACAACCAGTGCTAAAGGTTTCATTTGGCTCCTACTGATGCCACTGTTGGAAGTTACTATTACTGGCCGGGCAAGGAGAGCATTAATCAGAGAAGAGCCAAGAGGTCCATGGTAACTCTGGAGGAGCTGCAGAGATCCACAGCTCAGGTGGGAGAATCTGTCCACAGGACAACTATTAGTCGTGTTCTCCACAAATCTGCCCTTTATGGAAGAGTGACAAGAAGAAAGACATTGGAGAAAGAAAGTCATAAGAAGTCCTGTTTGCAGGTTGTGAGAAGCCATGTGGGGGAGGGGAGCAAACATGTGGAAGAAGGTGATCTGGTCAGATGAGACCAAAATTGAACTTTTTGGACTAAAACCTAAACGCTATGTGTGGGGGAAAACTAACACTACACATCACCCTGAACAAACCATCCCCATTGTGAAACATGGTGGTGGAAGCATCATGTGGTGGGGATGGTTTTCTTCAGCAGGGAAGCTGGTCAGAGTTATTGGAAAGATGGATGGAGCCAAATACAGGACAATCTTAGAAGAAAACCTGTTAGAGTCTGCAAAAGACTTGAGACCGGGGTGGAGGTTCAACTTCCAGCAGGACAACGACCCGAATCATACAGCCAGAGCTACAATGGAATAGTTTAGATCAAAGAATATTCATGTGTTAGAATGGCCCAGTCACAGTCCAGACCTAAATCACATTGAGAATCTGTGGCAAGACTTGAAAATTGCTGTCCACAGACACTCTCCATCCAATCTGACAGAGCTTGAGATATTCTGCAAAGAAGAAGAATGGGCAAACATTTCACTCTCTCGATAAGTGGTTCTCAACCCTGTCCTTAAGTACCCCCAACAGGCCATGTTTGGGAATTTCTCTTAGATAAAATAGCTGTCCAAAATACCAAGCCATTAACACTGATTTAAAGCACCTGTGCAAGATAAAAGGAAAACCTGCAAACATGGCCTGTTGGAGGTACTTAAAAGACAAAGTTGAGAACCACTGCTCTAGATGTGCAAAGCTGGTAGAGACATCCCCAAAAAGACTTGCAGCTGTAATTGCAGTGAAAGGCGGTTCTACAAAGTATTGACTCAGGGGGGCGCCATACTAATCCCCCCCCCCCCATACTTTTCACATATTTATTTGTAAAAAACTTTGGAAAACCATTTATCATTTTCCCTCCACTTCACGATTATGTGCCACTTTGTGTTGGTTTATTACATAAAATACCAATAAAACACATTTACGTTTTTTGGCTGTAACATGACAAAATGTGGAAAATTTTAAAAGGGGTATGAATACTTTATCAAGGCATCATGTAAATCTCAGCAAGGAGACAGGGATTCTGTGGTTGGCCGGGGGGGGGGGAAGGTTAATAGACCTGATACTCAATCTTGACCTCCTCATACAAGTGTTCTACGTATGCCCCGTACACACGGTCGGATTTTCCGATGGAAAATGTCCTGTCGGACCATGTTGTCGGAAATTCCGACTGTGTGTAGGCTCCATCGGACTTTTTCTGTCGGATTTTCCGACGGACAAAGTTTTATCTCCTGCTCTCAAATTTTCCGACAACAAAGTCCTGTCGGACTTTTTCCGATCGTGTGTAGCGAATTCCGACGGACAAAGTGCCACGCATGCTCAGATCACATTACAAGACCAAAGCTATTGGCTACTAGCCTCTACCTAGTCCCGTCGTACGCAACGAACGTCACCGCGTTCAGGATGATCGGATTTTCCGACAACTTTGTCCGACCGTGTGTATGCAACACCAGTGTCGGACACAATCCGTCGGAAAAAATCCGACGGATTTTGTGGTCGGAATTTCCGACCGTGTGTACGGGGCATTAGTGTTGATTAGTATTCAGCTCTTTTGGAGCAGCTATTGGCTACAAACTATTCTATTGGGCTATAAATACGTATATATTTTTTTGACGAAACGCGTAAGAAGCTTTAGCACTGCACACTGTGATAAAGTATTTTTATCGTGGGCACAAGTTGCCTGCTCTTCACCTTGTACTCTCAGCCTATCCTACCTGGGCCACAATAAACAGAAGCACAGGAAAACTGAAGGTTTGGTTTGAAGGGAAAGTCTGCTAAAAAATGTTTTAGCCTTTTTTCAAACCGTCACTTCTAAAAGTTTTCAGTAAAAAAGTTGCAGGATCTGCATTTATTATAAAAGAAACCGCAGCGATTAAAGAGCCAACTTTTCAACCTCATTTCCGAGCGAGATCTATACCTGTGTTTTTTTTTTTTAAAAACAATCTCTCACTCCTTCCCACCGGCCCCGATGGAGATAGAGCATTATATTAATGAGTACAGCGATGAATAGTGTATCAAAAGATTGAAAAGGCAAGCCGCTCTGATGGCGCAGCATGGCGAACAGGAAAGCCAATGAGGCGGCAAACAACTCGTTGCTGGAAATGTCAGCGCACTAACTGTCTGAGCCATAAATTAACAAGGGTTCGTCTGGAAATTGGCGTGCCATGTTTCACATGGATAGGAGCACCCAGAGCAGGCATTAAAACTGATAAGCAGAACAATCTCTTTGTAGTGTATGGCGGGAGAAAAAAAAAAATTCAGATGAATTATACAATGGATTTTTTACAACATTACTGTATTAATGCCAAGAAACGGTAATTCACCTACAAACATACAGTCGTGTCTTAAAGGCGTCCGGTAAATAAAAACAAATGTCTTCCATTTTAAAGGCGTGTCGATATTTTTCATTATGGTTCTCGGTAAACAGAAAATAAAGTAACATTAGGCATTACATTTTAGATGTTGGTTTAGGTTTTAAGGGTCAACCAAAGGGGTCGGGGCGCGCGGGGTGTCCGTTTTCCACTTTCAATCGGAAGTTTACCCCCCCCCTCCCTGACCAGGCCATTTTTTGTGACACGGCACTGCGTTACTTTAAGGGCTCATTTACACTTGCTTCGGCTTCAACAAGGTTTCGGGACAGGCTTTGTTAAAGCTCTCTGAACGCTAGTCAAAGCTCCTGTCACTAAATAAAATGATTCGCTTACGTATTTCAGATTTTCGGGTTTTCAAATTTTCTTGCATTTGAATTTTCACATTTTCAAATTTCCAAATTTAAAAAAAAAGAAATTTCGAATTTCCGACATTTCCAATTTCGGACATTTCCAATTTCCGAAATTTCGATTTTTCGAAAATTCGGAAGTTTGAAATTCGGAAATTAAAAATTTCGGAAATTGAAAAATTCAGAAATTAACAAATTTGTCAAAATTTGTTAAAAAACTAATTCAGAACTAAACGAATTGCAAATGTCTAGTGGCCATCTCCCAGCGTGGCGGGATCCGGTGTCCTCTCCTGGAGTCCTCTCCTCTCTGCTCCTCCCGACGCTAGGCGTCCAATAGGATCACCTGACATTTTGGCCAATCGGTGAAACGGGTTTTTTATAGTTGCTTCCCGATTGGCCGGGAGGAGGATCACTGCTGCAACAGCGAATCCTCTAATCAGGTGCTTCAAAAAAAAAAAAACCCTGGTCGCTGTAATTCATGTGCCCGGTGACCTGAAAGGGGCCAGACACATGAATAGGGGGTGGCAGCGGCGGCCGTGGATAGTTTCAAGCTATGCACAAATCTATCCACTGCATATAGGGGGTGGAGAGGAGAGAGGGGGGGCGGGACCCGGGCGACCCTAATGGACGGGCCGCCACTGCGTTCCAGGATTGTGTGCGGTTCCGGACCAGATTGTCCCGATCTTTCCCCAGCCTGGACCAGCTCTGTAAAGTCAGCTGACAGCGGACAACAGCCTGCTGTCTGCTGAAAAAGAGTCACAGGAGCCCAGAATGAACTGCCACAAAAGGAGAGAACATGTACAACTATTCCAAAGAAAGTTGCCTTAAAAAAAAAATGACTGAAATATATATTCTAGTTGTCCTTTTTAATACTACCTAGACCGGTTTGTCATGGCTCCTGACACGAGGGAAACCAGTTACGAAAATTCACATTATCGGATAGCCGTTTGAGAAGGTCGGTGACACTGACAATAACGCAAGTGAGATATAGACGGTACGGCCCATTGACTTTGTACCGCTTGTATTTCGCCCTCATTCTGAGGAGAATAGTCTTCAAGCATCACTTAACCTTGTCTTAGTGCCCTACCATATGCAGCAGAAGAAACACGAGGAGGCTTAAAATCCTCTTACCCGCAGAGTCAACACTTCCTCAAGGTGGAAATACGTACATGTAACAACGTGATTTTCTTTTCTCATTAAAGAGGAAGTCTGATTAATGCTTTTCAGTAGAATAGAAAGGACTGTATTTGCATAATATAATAGTATCATACACAATGATAGGCACAGGCTGCCCCAGGATGCGGAGTCTAGAGTAACCGATCTGCTTCAGGGACCACTTCCCTCAAAAGGAAGGTTTGGGGTACATTCCATGTTCTTTCCTGGTTATGGCCCTCAAGCTTGGCACATCAGGATAAACAAGTGTTAACAAAAACAAGAGAAAAGCCTGTATGAAGGCAGGGGTCAGGAAGACAGCATTCAGGCAGGAAGATTGCATTTATATAGAGGTCAGGGAGCTGGTGTCCAGCAGAGGTCAGGAAGCTGGTGTCCAGCAGAGGTCAGGAAGCTGGTGTCCAGCAGAGGTCAGGAAGCTGGTGTCCAGCAGAGGTCAGGAAGCTGGTGTCCAGCAGAGGTCAGGAAGATGGTGTCCAGCAGAGGTCAGGAAGCTGGTGTCCAGCAGAGGTCAGGAAGATGGTGTCCAGCAGAGGTCAGGAAGATGGTGTCCAGCAGAGGTCAGGAAGCTGGTGTCCAGCAGAGGTCAGGAAGCTGGTGTCCAGCAGAGGTCAGGAAGATGGTGTCCAGCAGAGGTCAGGAAGATGGTGTCCAGCAGAGGTCAGGAAGATGGTGTCCAGCAGAGGTCAGGAAGATGGTGTCCAGCAGAGGTCAGGAAGATGGTGTCCAGCAGAGGTCAGGAAGATGGTGTCCAGCAGAGGTCAGGAAGATGGTGTCCAGCAGAGGTCAGGAAGATGGTGTCCAGCAGAGGTCAGGAAGATGGTGTCCAGCAGAGGTCAGGAAGATGGTGTCCAGCAGAGGTCAGGAAGATGGTGTCCAGCAGAGGTCAGGAAGCTGGTGTCCAGCAGAGGTCAGGAAGCTGGTGTCCAGCAGAGGTCAGGAAGCTGGTGTCCAGCAGAGGTCAGGAAGCTGGTGTCCAGCAGAGGTCAGGAAGCTGGTGTCCAGCAGAGGTCAGGAAGCTGGTGTCAAGCAGAGGTCAGGAAGCTGGTGTCAAGCAAAGGTCAGGAAGCTGGTGTCAAGCAAAGGTCAGGAAGCTGGTGTCAAGCAGAGGTCAGGAAGATGGTGTCCAGCAGAGGTCAGGAAGATGGTGTCCAGCAGAGGTCAGGGAGATGGTGTTCAGCAGAGGTTAGGGAGATGGTGTCCAGCAGAGGTCGGGAAGCTGGTGTCCAGCAGAGGTCGGGAAGCTGGTGTTCAGCAGAGGTCGGGAAGATGGTGTTCAGCAGAGGTCAGGAAGATGGTGTTCAGCAGAGGTCGGGAAGATGGTGTCCAGCAGAGGTCGGGAAGATGGTGCTCAGCAGAGGTCGGGAAGCTGGTGTTCAGCAGAGGTCGGGAAGATGGTGTTCAGCAGAGGTCAGGAAGATGGTGTTCAGCAGAGGTCAGGAAGATGGTGTCCAGCAGAGGTCGGGAAGATGGTGTTCAGCAGAGGTCGGGAAGATGGTGTTCAGCAGAGGTCAGGAAGATGGTGTTCAGCAGAGATCAGGAAGATGGTGTTCATGAAAGGTCAGGAAGATGGCGCTAAGCAGAGGTCAGGAAGACAGCATTCAGGCAGAGGTCAGGAAGACAGTTTTTAGCAGAGGCCAGGGAAATTGCATTCAGGCAGAGGCCAGGGAAATTGCATTCAGGCAGAAGCCAGGAAGATGGTGTTCAGCAGAGGTCAGGAAAGGGGTGTTCCACAGAGGTCAGGAAGATTGAATTTGGGCAGGGCTCAGAATCATGGCATTCAGCAGAGGCTAGAAAGAGGTCAGGATGGTTTCATTTAGGCAGGGGTGAGGAGGATGGCATTTAAGCAGAAGTCAGGAGGATAGCGGAGGGTCAGGAAGAAGTATCCGGCTGGAAGCCTTAACCTGTATAGCTGTCTACATATAGAAGTCTCGGAGTCTGCCAATTATCATTGCATTTACTTAAGGGTGTCCTGGCCCCAACCCTCTCTCCCACAGTTCTTGTTGAAGAGACAATAAATCTGTTTGCATTCAAATAGTGTCTGGTGCCCATCACTTCAGCTTGCATTATACCCACCATGCCTTGTAACCCACTCTACCAAGAAGGATGTCAGCTCTTCCTGACTCTGGAGGTCACCATTAGGCCTCTAGAGGTCCAGGACCTCGCTACACTAACAATAAAGATAACTGGTACATTAAGAAGTAGATTCTGGACCAGGATTCACTGAAGTCCTGTACTGAGTACACAAGAAGTATTTTGAACAAATTAGAACAAAAAAAAAATGTTCAACTAATAAAATCTCCATTAAGGTTGAATTTTCCATAAGACAGAATGCAGCCTCAGGAGGACACCAACAATCACTGTGCCCAGTTCCATCCAAACGGAGCCCCTCCCGCCAGCCAACAAATATCTGATTGGAAGTTGCTGTCAGCCCGGCTCCTGGATAGAACATGTAATATACAATGAAACAAATGCATTCCGGAATCTACAACAGGCGATGTTCTGCATGTTTACTGATATTTATTCAGACAGGTGTTGGCCTTTAATATCATTTATACCCATTAAAATCATGTTCCTCTGTCAGGCAGCATACAGACCTTCCTCGCAGAGTCTACAGAAAGAACTAGAGACGCGGCTCGGTGTGGAAGACGTAGAGGAGGAGGAGAGAAGAGTGCGAGGACATCACACAAGACATCCCATTGTTACCGTTACTTTCTACAGCTCTCCAGACGTGGAGCAGAAGCACCCAAAGAAGAAATAATCTGATTTGTTTCCGCTATAACTCTCCTGAAATACTCTGCACTGCTGGAGGACTCTGCTCCTTCCTCTATAACTCTCCTCTCCTGAAAGACTCTGCACTGCTGGAGGACTCTGCTCCTTCCTCTATAACTCTCCTGAAATACTCTGCACTGCTGGAGGACTCTGCTCCTTCCTCTATAACTCTCCTGAAATACTCTGCACTGCTGGAGGACTCTGCTCCTTCCTCTATAACTCTCCTGAAATACTCTGCACTGCTGGAGGACTCTGCTCCTTCCTCTATAACTCTCCTGAAATACTCTGCACTGCTGGAGGACTCTGCTCCTTCCTCTATAACTCTCCTCTCCTGAAATACTCTGCACTGCTGGAGGACTCTGCTCCTTCCTCTATAACTCTCCTCTCCTGAAATACTCTGCACTGCTGGAGGACTCTGCTCCTTCCTCTATAACTCTCCTCTCCTGAAATACTCTGCACTGCTGGAGGACTCTGCTCCTTCCTCTATAACTCTCCTGAAATACTCTGCACTGCTGGAGGACTCTGCTCCTTCCTCTATAACTCTCCTGAAATACTCTGCACTGCTGGAGGACTCTGCTCCTTCCTCTATAACTCTCCTCTCCTGAAATACTCTGCACTGCTGGAGGACTCTGCTCCTTCCTCTATAACTCTCCTCTCCTGAAATACTCTGCACTGCTGGAGGACTCTGCTCCTTCCTCTATAACTCTCCTCTCCTGAAATACTCTGCACTGCTGGAGGACTCTGCTCCTTCCTCTATAACTCTCCTCTCCTGAAATACTCTGCACTGCTGGAGGACTCTGCTCCTTCCTCTATAACTCTCCTCTCCTGAAATACTCTGCACTGCTGGAGGACTCTGCTCCTTCCTCTATAACTCTCCTCTCCTGAAATACTCTGCACTGCTGGAGGACTCTGCTCCTTCCCCTATAACTCTCCTCTCCTGAAATACTCTGCACTGCTGGAGGACTCTGCTCCTTCCTCTATAACTCTCCTCTCCTGAAATACTCTGCACTGCTGGAGGACTCTGCTCCTTCCTCTATAACTCTCCTGAAATACTCTGCACTGCTGGAGGACTCTGCTCCTTCCTCTATAACTCTCCTGAAATACTCTGCACTGCTGGAGGACTCTGCTCCTTCCCCTATAACTCTCCTCTCCTGAAATACTCTGCACTGCTGGAGGACTCTGCTCCTTCCTCTATAACTCTCCTGAAATACTCTGCACTGCTGGAGGACTCTGCTCCTTCCTCTATAACTCTCCTGAAATACTCTGCACTGCTGGAGGACTCTGCTCCTTCCTCTATAACTCTCCTCTCCTGAAATACTCTGCACTGCTGGAGGACTCTGCTCCTTCCTCTATAACTCTCCTCTCCTGAAATACTCTGCACTGCTGGAGGACTCTGCTCCTTCCTCTATAACTCTCCTCTCCTGAAATACTCTGCACTGCTGGAGGACTCTGCTCCTTCCTCTATAACTCTCCTCTCCTGAAATACTCTGCACTGCTGGAGGACTCTGCTCCTTCCTCTATAACTCTTCTCTCCTGAAATACTCTGCTCTGCTGGAGGACTCTGCTCCTTCCTCTATAACTCTCCTCTCCTGAAATACTCTGCTGGAGGACTCTGCTCCTTCCTCTATAACTCTCCTCTCCTGAAATACTCTGCACTGCTGGAGGACTCTGCTCCTTCCTCTATAACTCTCCTCTCCTGAAATACTCTGCTGGAGGACTCTGCTCCTTCCTCTATAACTCTCCTCTCCTGAAATACTCTACACTACTGGAGGACTCTGCTCCTTCCTCTATAACTCTCCTCTCCTAAAATACTCTGCTCTGCTGGAGGACTCTGCTCCTTCCTCTATAACTCTCCTCTCCTGAAATACTCTGCACTGCTGGAGGACTCTGCTCCTTCCTCTATAACTCTCCTCTCCTGAAATACTCTGCTGGAGGACTCTGCTCCTTCCTCTATAACTCTCCTCTCCTGAAATACTCTCCTCTCCTGAAATACTCTGCTCCTTCCTCTATAACTCTCCTCTCCTGAAATACTCTTCTGGAGGACTCTGCTCCTTCCTCTATAACTCTCCTCTCCTGAAATACTCTGCACTACTGGAGGACTCTGCTCCTTCCTCTATAACTCTCCTCTCCTGAAATACTCTGCTGGAGGACTCTGCTCCTTCCTCTATAACTCTCCTCTCCTGAAATACTCTGCTCCTTCCATGTCCTTATTTAGTTAAATAACCCTCTCTGCTCATTAGAGATGATGATTGTCTGTTAGTGTGCAGATTCATGTAGAAATGAGCGCAGCCGCGGTGAATGGCGATCGAGTGCAGAGCAATTATCCAAGTTCCCAATTCCAGGCAACTTCATTTTATAACAAAATCGAATTTATTTACTGCTACAAAATGCTCTTTTAATTTGTTGAATACAATTTGAGAAGAAGGAAATCTGGACGCTGTCCTGCGGGGACGTTATTTTGTCCTCCTCTGTTGGTATTTTTTTCTGAAAACAGATAAACTGACATGAAAAAAGATGATTGTATATTTTATGGCGGCAATAAAGAGTGCAGCAAATATTGCGGCCCCGGTACGGACTCCATTTCCTCCGGTTAATGCCGGAGAGCGCGGTGTTTACAATGACAGAATAGATCATAAAAAATCAAAGCTTGCTAAAACTGCCATAATCCTGCAACCATAACAGATTACAATGAACTCAACAATAAAATAGCAGTAATGGCACTAAGGATCGAAAGCAAAATAAACATTTATCCACTAATACGGCCAGAACTGGGAGGAGGCCTTAAGACAGACAACGGGGGAGGGGGGGAACAAAATCAGTTTTCATTTCAATTTCCACATGACCTTGGACTTAGAAACACAATTTGAGCACATACACTACATTACCAAAAGTATTGGGACGCCTGCCTTTACACGCACATGAACTTTATTGGCATTCCAGTCTTAGTCCGTAGGGTTCAATAAAGGGTTGTGTCAGAAACCATGAAAATCAGGCCGAGACAGAAGTACAGTTAAATCACACTTGTTTAATAATAAAAGTAAAAATAACAAACGTAGTTTAAAACATAGCCAAAGTCATGCGGCCATATTGAGAGACCGCTCGGTCCGACGGTGGGGGAGCACCCTCCTTTCTAAGACAGGATACTACCTGATACCAATTGTCGATTGCATGCATAACTGCAATATCTATGATCTAAATATGTGAACATATGTATGTCAAACTAATTCTACATAGCAACAGTATATAACTATGTGAGCATACACCTTATCTTCGTTCAATTGTTTGTATTGTTACTGCACTTGTATAAAAATAAAAAAAAACTATTCAAAATTAAAACATAGCCAAAGTCAGCCAAGCCAGAAGTCAGGGATCAATGTAGTGGAACACCAAGCAGGATCTGTCAATGTGAGGAAAGAAAAGCCAAAAACCGACTTGTGTGTTTATTGACGTGATCAGCTGTTATTGGACACAGCTGATCACGTGGTAAAGATCTGTTGTGATTTGACCCTTTTACCTCGATCTGTGGTCAGCTGAATCAGAAGGACTGAGTGATCACAGAGTGCGCCGTGGGCGGGAAAGGGTTAAAGTAGTTACCGACTGGATACACTGTACAATCTCTGTCCAAGAATGTTGAATGGCTGAGCACTCCCAAGTCTCCCAAAAAATGTGCACAAAGTTGGCATGAGGAGAGGAGCAATGTTAGGTCCTCTGTTAGGCCCTCTGCATCAGCTCCTCTTTCCCTCAACTGGACTTTGACGGTCAATGGAAAACTCTGGCTCTTTTCCCCCCTTGACTGTCCGGACAGGCAAAAAAGACACCATACAACGTGTGTGGTTGAAAAAAGAATACTTTTACTTCCCGCTTCACAGAGCATATACAATAATCAAAAAGGGGAAGAACGCAATTGAACAACCAATCACATTCAAGCATTTAAGCATTTTGTTATACAATTCAATATTGATCTGCAAGATTCAGAATATTTCTTCCTTCAGACTCAACATCATATTTACTCTAAAAATGTCTCACGCAATATATGTCCTTGATAAGGTTCCCAGCATGTTTTGGTATACAGAAGCACAAAACATCAAATTTGTTATGGGAAGTAGACTTGTTATTAGAAGTAAACTTGTTATGAGAATTAAACTTGTTATGAGAAAGTAGAGTTATAGTGAGTTTCTACAGAAAAACATCTTTGTACAATACTATTAAATCTTAAAGGGTAACTCTACACTTCCCACATTTCCTTACAATCCCTCCTTTGACCAACAAGTAGAGGATTGGGTACTATACAAAAACGGGCCAATCGAGCTGGGGTCAAGCAAATTCTATGCAAGAACTTATAGTGAATCAACTGGTCCCTAGCCAACACCAATCTAATATCATCCCAGTCGCCATTATCGAGTCTAGGAACATCTGAAGTCCAGGCATTTCCACATGGTGTGAGTAGTTTACCATTTTCCAAAAATAATTGCTTATAAACAGTGGCTAGAGCCTTATGCCGCGTACACACGGTCGGAATTTCCGATGGAAACCGTCCGATGGGAGCTTTTCATCTGATTTTCCGACCGCGTGTATGCCCATCGCTCTTTTTCTGTCGGCATTTCCGACGGACTTTGGATTGAGAACCTGTTCTTAATTTTTCCGATGGAAAATTTTTCGGATTTTTCGATCGTGTGTATGCAATTCCGACACATGCTCGGAAGCATTAAACTTCCCTTTTATAGTGCCGTTGAACGTGTTGTATGTCGCGGTGTTATTGACCGTCAGAATTTGGGGTGACCGTGTGTAGGCAAGACAGTTTGAGCGAAATTCCACCGGAATTCCGACGGGAAAACCATCAGAGCTTTTTCCGACGAGAATTCCGATCGCGTGTACGCGGCATCAGTGAGGGAATCATCGTACAGAAATGCCTGAAGATCACTAGATCGGAGAAGGAGCCTAATGCACCCAAACTGAGCTTGAAATAGATGGTGGAGCTTCAAAAATTTAAAGAGGTGAGAGTTGGGTAACCGATAGAGAGACTTCAGCCTGTCAAAGCGAAACAGGACCCCATTACGGACATCAGTACGTTTTTTTTTTAAACCAAACTTCGTCCAGGTGATGGGGTCAGGGTAGGAATAAAAATGTGGGAGTTGTGTCTTCTTCCAAAGTGGGATATGAGGAGGTTGGGGGACCATTGGCCTCCGCTCAAAGTGCTACTTCCCAGGCTCGTATAGCAGAGCACATAGAATTAGTGAGAGCGAATATTTGGATTTGCACCCTCAATACACGAGACTGGACATAGCATCATAAGAGCCAACCTAAGCCGCCTCCAGAGACACTTCGGCATCGTTAAAGGGAGTGGTTAACCACCAGTGAGCGAAGACCAACTGGCAATTCAAAAACAATTTGTAAAAATTAGGTACCGCCGTCCTCCCTCTTCCATGGCTGCTGCAGCACCGTCAGCCTAAAGCCCCATACACACGGTCGGACTTTTTCATGGATTCTGTCCGATCGGACAAGGTTGTTGAAAAATCAGACCGTGTGTATGCACCATCGGACAGTGTTCGTCGGTTTGTCCGACGGACAAAGTCTTATCTCCTGCTGGAAAGATTTGCCGTCAACCCGGTCCGATCACACCAAACCCGATCGTGTGTACGGTTGTCCGACCGGACAAAGTGCTACGCATGCTCAGATCACATTACAAGACCAAAGCTATTGGCTGCTAGCCTCTACGTAGTCCCGTCGTAGGCAACAAACGTCACCACGTTCAGAATGATCGGATTTTCCGACAACTTTGTCCGACCGTGTGTACGCAAAACCAACATCAGACAAAGTATGACGGACATGGTCCGACGGACCTGGTCCGCGGATTGTCCGACCGTGTGTATGGGGCTTAAGACTGGGATTACCTCTCTGCCAAAACAGAAAAAGGCCGAAATGAGACAGCCAATGGATTTTAAAGATGGTTTCGGGAGTTCAAATTGGAGACTTGCAAAAAATAGAAAGCAAAATGGGGAAGAAATTCCATCTTAAGAAGGTTAATTTTGCTACTGAGGGATAAAAGGGGGGCTCTGCCAGGCATGTGGTCTATGTTGTCAGGAGAGGAGAAACATTGAGAGGTATAAAATCTTACACCGAGTTAGAAAGAGTGAGGCCAAGATACTTCACTTTATCCACTGTAAAGGACGATCTATGGGAGGGCGAATCGTAGGGGAAGGTATTCGAAGAGGCAGAATTTTGGATGTATGCCAATTAAAGTGGTTGTAAACCTTAAAAGGATAACTCCACTTTCGTGGGAAAAATAAAAATAGCAAATACGGAAAAAATAATATGGCGCATATATTTGCGACATTAATCATATTGTGATTGAATGTTATTAAAAATTACCTTTCCTTTTCAAATCTGCAGCCGCTGTACTTTTCTGAGAATACTACATTGCACCAGTGGCGTCGCTAGGGGGTGGCTTTTGGGGCTATAGCCCCGAATCTGGGGCCCATAGCCCCAAGTCTCTGCAGGGGTCCCCAAGGGGAGGGGAGGTTCTCTGGGGACCCTGATGTAAGTGGGGGGCTCTCTGGGGACCCTGATGCAAGGGGGAGGCTCTCTGATGACCCTGATTTTAAGGGGAGGCTCGCTGGAGACCCTAATGTAAGTGGTGGCTCTCTGGGAACCCTGATGTAAGGGGGGGCTCTCTGGAGACCCTGATGCAAGGGGGAGGCTCTCTGAGGACCCTGATGCAAGGGGGAGGCTCTCTGAGGACCCTGATGCAAGGGGGAGGCTCTCTGAGGACCCTGATGCAAGGGGGAGGCTCTCTGGGAAACCCTGATGCAAGGGGGAGGCTCTCTGGGAAACCCTGATGCAAGGGGGAGGCTCTCTGGGGACCCTGATGTAAGGGGGGCTCTCTGGGGACCCTGATGTAAGGGGGGCTCTCTGGGGACCCCGATGCAAGGGGGAGGCTCTATGATGACCCTGATTTTAAGGGGGAGGCTCCCTGGAGACCCTAATGCAAGTGGTGGCTCTCTGGGAACCCTGATGTAAGGGGGGGGGGGCTCTCTGGGGACCCTGATGCAAGGGGGAGGCTCTCTGGGGACCCTGATGCAAGGGGGAGGCTCTCTGGGGACTCTGATGTAAGTGGGGGGCTCTCTGGGGACATACACACACACAGGTATATTACTGTATATACATGTGTATGCCCGCCCAAGCATATGACTTTCTTTACTACGCTGCTATGGGCTCTAGCCCCGGATTTTTTGTAGACCTAGCAACGCCCCCGCATTGCACTATGGCTACCTGGAGTTGTTCTGTACACAGAATGTGTACTGACCACTCCCCAGAAACATAATTTCCTGCTTGTGTGATTGGCTCACCAATTTTCCCAGAAGTCTGCCTAAGATACAAGTCAAATTTCAGGCATCCCCTGCAAGAAAAATTTAATTTTCAGAGAGATACTTCCAGTAGGAGCACGTCTAAAGGGATGTAGGCCCAGCAGATTCCCTCATTAGTGCCCTGCAGCTGCACACCTGACAGTTAATTATGAAACCACTCCCATTAGACCCACTGGGCACAGAGGCACAGAAAAACACACACAGGGATCCCTTCAGAATAACAAAAAGGTAGGAATATGCAACAAAGGTTGTTATAATCCTTGCAATGTACATAGATCACCCGGAGGGAAATGTTGGAGATATGCTTGAAACATGAAATATGAACAAAGCATATGCCTATATAGCAGAGATATGCAATTAGCGGATCTCCAGCTGTTGCAGAACCACGAAAGTCCCATGAGGCATAGCAAGACTCTGACAGCCACAAGCATTACACCCAGAGGAAGAGGCATGATGGGACTTGTAGTTTTGCAACAGCTGGAGGCCATATGCCACTAATTGCATATCCCTGCTATACAGTGTCAACTTGTCTCAATTAAGAGCACTAAGTGTCACTTTTGTATGCTGCTTTATTCTTCTGCTATCAGCATAAAAAAGTCAGCAAGTTTTCCTGACACCAAGAGAATAAAAGTGACAGGGGAGGGATCTCCAGCTGATTGACACCCCTTTTTTTCTGAATTCTCAGACAAGCTTTAAAATTCAGCACTTTGAACGGGGATAGACAGGTACAAGTAGGAGGATTTGTTTCATCTTTGTGTATCACCTGAGACCAGTCACTTCACTGGGTATATGGAAGGGTTTACATCCACTTTAACTTTAAAGTGATATTAAAGTCTCGCATTGGTTTTCTTTAAAAATAAAAAACATGTTACACTTACCTCCACTGTGTAGTGATTTTGCACAGAGCAGCCCCCCCGATCCTCCTCTTCTTCGGTGCCCCTGGCCCCTCCCTCCTGCCGAGTGCCCCCATAGCAAGCTACTTGATGCCCCCGAGCCGATGCAAAGCTCCGTGTGTCCATTCAGACACAGAGCCACGGTTTGGCCCCACCCCCTCTCTCTCCTGATTGGCTTACTGACTTTGATTGACAGCAGAGGTCTTAGCTAATCAGAAGCGAGAGTCCCGGATGGCTGAGGCACTCGTGCAACATTGATGGATAGAGAGGGGGCTCAGATAAGTATTAAGGGGGCTCAGGGGGGGTTGCTGCACACAGAAGTTTTTTTTTTTATCTTAATGCATAGAATGCATTAAGATAAAAAAAAAACTTCTGCCTTTACAGCCACTTTAAGACCAGAAAACTTTGCAAAGGTATTTAAAATAGACAAGGCAGCTGACAACGAGGGTCCTGATATACGAAGATAAAGGACCATGTTCTCCACAAATAAGGCAGTTTTCTCCTCAAGGCTACCAACCTGAAAACATCTGACCTCAGGGGTAGCACATAAAGCAAGAGCCATAGACTCCATCATCAGGACATGTAAGCCTGGGGAAAGGGGACAGCCCTGATGGGTTCTCATGGAAACACTGGAAGAGTCTGACATCCCTGATGGGTGCCCCTAGAAACCAAACCTGAATACCTCTGACCTCAGGGGAAGCACGTAAAGCAAGAGCCATAGACTCCATCATCAGGACATGTAAGCCTGGGGAAAGGGGACAACCCCCGATGGGTTCTCCTGGAAACACTGGAAGAGTCTGACATCCCTGATGGGTGCCCCTAGAAACCAACCTGAATACCTCTGACCTCAGGGATAGAGTCTCCACCAAAGCATTGAGCTTGATGGCCGCCACAGGATGCTTATACAATAACCCAATCCATTGAAGGAAGACAGGATCAAAGCCCATTTTTTTGGAAGACCACCTTCATATAGATCCAATCAATATAGTTAACGGACATTTTAAGGTCCAGAAATACTAAAATACCACCACTAGACACTTCAATATCCAATTGGGTATGGGAGAACACCCGTCAAAAGGTTAATATCGGTGCCCTTGATGGGCATAAAACCAGTTTGGTCTGAGGAGATGACCCAGTGGAGAACAAAATTCATATTAAAAAGGGAGGGGGGGGGGGGATTTTACGACTCTACTTGTTTAATTGTAAAGAATCCAAAGTTCTCGTAAATAATTCACCAAAATAATTCCAAACAAAAATAATTAAAAGTCTATGTTTATGAAAACTTTTCACTTGTTTCAATTGTTCTTTCACAATCTTCCAAAGGGAAGCTATGTAAAAATCAAATGAGTTTTATTTCAATTAAAAAGTATGGATTTTCCTTCATGAAGCAATATAAAAAGAACATCTCCGGTATTTTGCCCACGTTGAAGTCAGAACTTTTTATTAAAAATAACAAAACAAAAATACAACAAACGTTGTACTTGTTTGCAGCAGAACGCACCGGGTGTGCTCCGCTCTAAACCAATAATATTACTTATTCGGAATCCTACTTTGGTCTTCCGTGTTCCGAGCGTTGTACCCTAATTTATATCCGTCTCTTGTAGTATCCGCCAGCTATTCATCTAACATGCTTTTTCAAATGATATTTTTTATATTTTTTTCCCCTCCTCCTCTCCCAAGTCACTGTCTCCCATAATGTCAAAGAGTATTTTTATCTACCTCCGAAAGAAAAAAAGTTGTAGCAAGAGAAGAAAAAAAATAAAAAATTGAGTAGTTTCTTTCTAGCCGTTACACCTAAAGGCAAGAGAAATATTGTCAGTGCTGGAACAATCTTTTCTCTGTAGATTACGGCGTGAACAATGGCGGCTTATTTTCCATTACAGAATAAAAAAATAAAAAAAAAACACTTTGTAAAAGGACAAGTCTAAAATGTGTTTTGTTCCACGTATTGGTCTTAACCAATATGAAAGGCGATAGATTGCTTCTTTATTTAAATGCTGGCACTGAGCATGTATAACCCGCATTTCAGTAAGACCTGCTGTAGATTGTTGTTCATACAAAATGTTCATATTGTTCATATAAAAAATAAAATAAAAAAACATTTGTGACAAGAATACATTCGAAGGAAGCTTAGGAATCAAGATCAAAATCGAATGGACTTGATGAAAAGACTGAACATTCAGTAGACTTTCAAGGACATCAATGGGATGAATATATGCTTGTGTCTGGTGCTATAGGGCTCTAGACCACATGGGAATCCCAGTTTGTGTCTCATGGCATGAGTAAGAGCAATAAAAAAATAAAAAATAAATAACATCGATGGAAATTATGAATGCGGGGCTTTTGACCTTCCATTGTTTTGTCCGTCTACGTGTCCTTTAGCTGCGCTTAATGCAGGTGTTGAAATGTTCATTGGATTTTTATCTTTAACCACTTCAGCCCCGGGCGATTTTACCCCCTTCCTGACCAGAGCACTTTTTGCGGTTCGGCACTGCGTCGCTTTAACTGACAATTGCGCGGTCGTCCTTTTTTTTCTCACAAATAGAGCTTTCTTTTGGTGGTATTTGATAACCTCTGCCGCTTTTTATTTTTTTTTTTTGCGCTATAAACAAAACAAGAGCGACAATTTTGTAAAAAAAAAAAAACACAAAATTTTTTTTTACATTTTTTTTTTTTTACTAGTAATGGCGGCGAATTTTTTTTTCGTGACTGCGACAATGCGGCGGACACTTTGGACACTTTTTTTTTCAAAAACTATAAAATTTTTTTCCTCAGTTTAGGGGGCACTGCAGGGGTTAATATGTTCCCTATGTGAGTGATTCTAACTGTGGGGGGAGGGGGCTCACAAGGGGAGGAGACCGATCGGTGTTCCTCGGTACTGGTAACACACCATCGGTCTCCTCTCCACTGACAGGATGTGAAGCTGTGTGTTTACACACACAGCTCCACGGTCCTGTTTTCCCGGGCAATCGCGGCCGGGAATGGGAGGACGTCATATGACGTCCACCCAGGATGGGAGATCCACCTTGTGGACGTCATATGACTATGGGTGGGTAGGGAAGTGGTTAAAGAAGTCAGCCGTGTTATATAAAATATTACGGCCTGCTTTCCCCACTGACAATGCTTACAGCCCACTCTGGATCCCTTCTGTGCTTTACTCTATTACTGCTCCTGAATCAGTCCTGAAAGGAGTCCTGATACCTTTTCCTTGTCAACAATGCTCACAGCCCACTCTGGTTTCGTTCTGACCTTTTTTGATTCACAAAGCTCCCAACTACTCTTTCCTTCCACATGGCTCCTGCTACCCTTTTCTTTGTCCACCCTCAACTTCTTCTGGTCTACCGGCCCACTGTCTCTTTTTTGGTTGTGCCTCACAAATTGCTCCTGGCAACTTGTCCCTGTTTATAACATTACCAGCCCAATGTCTACCTTACTCTCTCTTGCTCTTATGCCCCGTACACACGGTCAGATATTCCGATGGAAAAAGTCTGATCGGATTATGTTGTCGGAAAATCCGATCGTGTGTGGGCTCTAGCGGGCTTTTTCCGTCGAAAAATTTTCGAGCAGGATCTCAAATTTTCTGACAACAAAATCCGATCGGACTTTTTCTGATCGTGTGTAAGGAATTCCGACGGACAAAGTGCCACGCATGCTCAGATCAAATTACGAAACCAAAGCTATTGGCTACTAGCCTCTACGTAGTTCCGTAGAACGCAATGAACGTCACCACGTTCGGAATGATCGGATTTTCTGACAACTTTGTCCGACCGTGTGTATGCAACACCAGTTTTGGACAAAATCCGTCGGAAAAAAATCGTATGGATTTTGTGGTGGGAATTTCCGACCGTGTGTACGGGGGATTACACTGTTCATAGTCCCCTGTCAAAGTCCATTATTTTTCCAACCCACTCATTTCCTTTTGCTCTTTCCTTTCACACTACCCCTGGCTCCTTGTCTGATCCATAATAATCCGAGCCCACTGTCTTCCTTCTCCTCTTTCCTCATAAACTGCTTCGGGTCCCCTTTTCTTGTTCATATTGTCCCAACCCACTTCCTTTTCCTCTTACATTTTAGACTGCTCATGGTATCCTGTCCTTGTCTATAATGTTCCCAACCCATTATTGACCTTCTCCTCTTTCCTTCTACACTGCTTCTGGTCCACTTTCCTTGCCCATAGTGTCCCATCCCACTGTCTTCCTTCTCCTTTCCTCCTACACTGCTTCTCGTCCCCTTTCCTTGCCCATAGTGTCCCATCCCACTGTCTTCCTTCTCCTTTCCTCCTACACTGCTTCTCGTCCCCTTTCCTTGCCCATAGTGTCCCATCCCACTGTCTTCCTTCTCCTTTCCTCCTACACTGCTTCTCGTCCCCTTTCCTTGCCCATAGTGTTCCATCCCACTGTCTTCCTTCTCCTTTCCTCCTACACTGCTTCTCGTCCCCTTTCCTTGCCCATAGTGTCCCATCCCACTGTCTTCCTTCTCCTTTCCTCCTACACTGCTTCTCGTCCCCTTTCCTTGCCCATTGTGTTCCATCCCACTGTCTTCCTTTTCCTTTCCTCCTACACTGCTTTTGGTCCTCTTTCCTTGTCCATAATTTCCCAACCCACATTATGGACAAGGAAAGAGGACCAGAAGCAGTGTAGGAGGAAAGAACGAAGACAGTGTGCTTCCTTCTCTTTTCTTGTAGACTCCTCCGGATCTCCTATCCTTGTCTATAATGTTTCCAGCCCACTTCTTCTGATTCCTTGTCCATAATTTCCTTTTCCATAGTGTCCCATCTCACTGTCTTCCTTCTCCTTACCTCCTACACTGCTTCTGGTCCCCTTTCCTGGTCCATAATGTCCCACCCACTGTCTTCCTGGAAGACAGTGGGGTGGGACATTATGGACCAGGAAAGGGGACCAGAAGCAGTGTGGGAGGAAAGAAGGAAGACAGTGGGCTTCCTTATCCTCTTTCCTTCTAGACTGCTTCTAGTCCCCTGTCCTTGTCTAATTTTTCCAGCCCAATGCCTCCCTTTTTTTTTTTACTCCCTGGCTTTTTTTTGGTCCCATTTCCTTAATGCTCCTAACCCATTATTGACTTTCTTCTCTTTTCCCCTAAACTGCTTCTGATCCCCTTTCCTTGTCCGTAATATTCTTAGCCAACTGTCTACTCTTCTTGGTCCTCCCAAGCTTTCCCTGGTTCTCGTTTCCTTGTCCATTATGTTTCCAATCCACTGTCTACCTTTTTCATTTTTCCTCCTACAATGCTCTGTGTTCCCTTTCCTTAGTCATTATGTTCCCAGCCCACTGTCCTCTTCCTGTCCTTTTCTCGAACCCTCTTTGTCCACAATGCTCACAGCCCACTCTACTACTGGTCCTCCTTCCTCATCCACAGTGTCTCCCCAACCTACACTGGGTTCACCCCCCCTTCTGCTTTTTTACAAAACTGCTTTTGATCCCTTTTTACTTGTTCACAATACTTCTGTCCCATTCTGACTCCCTTCTTCTCCTTTACACACCCTTTTCTAACCCACTTTGGCAAACTGCTGGCTCCTTTAAACATCAGGAGGCCAGCAGAAGGTGCTCCTCAGAAGTTAAAACCCATCTCTAGGCAACCCTCTTTTCTTGCTAACCTGAGTTCACCATCATGTGTCCCTTACCTGTGTCTCTTTTGAGAGTGTAGAACAGAGGTCTAAAAAAATGTAACATTAATAAGTCACCGGGACCAGATGGCTTGCACCCGAGGGTCCTTAAGAAACTCAGTCAAGTAATTGCCAGACCATTGTTCCCAATTTTTACGCAGTCTACTGACTGGAATGGTACCAGCTAATTGGAGAAAAGCCAATGTAGCACCAATATTTAAAAAGGGCCAAGATACATCCCTGGGAATTACAGACCAGTTAGCGTAGTATCAATAGTATGTAAGCTCTTGGAGGGGATGATAAGGGACTATATACAAGAGTTTAGTAATGATAACGGTATCATTAGCAGTAATCAGCATGGATTCATAAAGAATCATTCTTGCCAAACCAATCTATTAACCTTCTATGAGGAGGTGAGTTGCCATCTAGATAAAGGAAGGCCCGTAGACGTGGTGTATCTGGATTTTGCCAAAGCATTTGACACAGTTCCCCATAAACGTTTACTGTACAAAATAAGGTCCGTTGGCATGGACCATAGGGTGAGTACATGGATTGGATTAAAAACTGGTTACAGGGGCGAGTTCAGAGGGTGGTGATAAATGGTGAGAACTCGGAATGGTCAGGGGTGGGTAGAAACTGGGATCCCCCAGGGTTCTGTCCTGGGACCAATCCTATTTAATTTATTCATAAACGACCTGGAGGATGGGCTCAATCTCTGTATTTGCGAACGATACTAAGCTAAGCAGGGCAATAACTTCTCCGCAGGATGTAGAAACCATGCAAGAAGATCTCAACAAATAAATGGGGTGGGCAACTACATGGCAAATGAGGTTTAATGTAGAAAAATGTAAAATAATGCAAAAATATGAATGCAATCTATAGACTGGGGGGAGAACCTCTGGGGGGATCTAGGATGGAAAAGGACCTGGGGGTCCTAGTAGATGATAGGCTCAGTAATGGCATGTGATGCCAAGCTGCTGCTAACAAAGCAAACAGAATATTGGCATTAAAAAGGGGATCAACTCCAGAGATAAAACGATAATTTTACAAGACTCTGGTCCGGCCGCACCTGGAGTATGCTGTCCAGTTCTGGGCACCAGTCCTCAGGAAAGATGTACTGGAAATGTAGGGAGTACAAAGAAGGGCAACAAAGCTAATAAAGGGTCTGGAGGATATTAGTTATGAGGAAAGGTTGCGAGCACTGAACTTATTCTCTCTGGAAAAGAGACGCTTGAGAGGAGATATGATTTAAATGTACAAATACCGTACTGTTGACCCCACAATGGGGATAAAACTTTTCAGCGAAAGGGAATTTAATAAGCCACGCAGTCATTCACTAAAATTAGAAGAAAAGAGGTTTAACCTTAAACTACGTAGAGGGTTCTTTAGTGTAATGCCACGTACATTCCGACCACAAAATCCGTCGGATTTTTTCCGACGGATTTTGTCCGACACTGGTGTTGCATACACACGGTCGGACAAAGTTGTCGGAAAATCCGATCATTCTGAACGTGGTGACGTTCGTTGCAGACGACGGAACTACACAGAGGCTAGTAGCCAATAGCTTTGGTCTCGTAATTTGATCTGAGCATGCGTGGCACTTTGTCCGTCGGAATTCCCTACACACGATCGGGAAAAGTCTGATCGGATTTTATTGTCGGAAAATTTGAGACCAGGATCTCAAATTTTTTCCGTCGGAAATTTCCAATGGAGCCCACACACGGTCGGATTTTCCGATAACATTGTCCGATCGGACATTTTCCGTCTGAATTTTCGACCGTGTGTACGGGGGAAAAGAGCGGTAAGGATGTGGAATTCCCATCCACAGGCGGTGGTCTCAGCGGGGAGCATCGATAATTTCAAAAAAATATTATATAAGCACCTGAACAACCACAACATACAGGGATATATAATGTAATACTGACATATAATCACACACATAGGTTGGACTTGATGGACTTTTCTTTTTTCAACCTCACCTACTATGTAACTATGTAGGTCCAAATCTGTAGTTGCCACTGATATCAAACAATGTTCTGTTCTCACTGTAATATCATGATGGCACTGCAGTTCTAGAGCCTGAGAAGACACAACCACCTCTGGACAGCCAATGGAAAGTGTCCTCATCACCTAGGCAGTGACACTGGCACCTGTGAAATCTCACTCTGTTGTAGGATAACAGATGTACCTGACGTGTCACGCGACCATGGATTTAAGTATTTTAGGCTTTTATATTCATTTTTTAAGTGCTGTGCAGCAATTAGATAGAGGGGCATGGGGTGGAGAGTGTGAATAGAGGGGACTTTTAGATGAAGAGGCTTTGTGCTTTTGGAATAAAGGGACCTTCAAACTGCTTTGTAATTTTAACAGTACAAATAAATTTAGCAATTTACTAAACTGTATGTCGTGCATGGTATTGGTCTTTAAAAATTGTGATATTTTAGGTGCTACAGTAAATTATGTTTTGGAACAACAATATTTATCGCGCTAGGTACTTCAATGCATGAGCAGGGACACCTCTATCAGAGAGGCAACATATAGCCATACACAATAGTGGAATAAATTGTGATATAAAGTCAGTAGTAAAAACGACAATGGACAATATTCCAGATATGTCAGGAAAACAGGCGATGGATGGGGAATGGTATTACTTTTTATAATAAAGATTAAAATAGTCCAAGGCAAGGTCCACGTATCCTGGGTGGTAACCTCACCAGGCTCTGGAAGGATCCCAAAAATATCCTGGTGTTCTATCAGATTACCGCTACCCATCATATTGTGTAACGGAAGGGACGTTCCGACCAAACTGCGCATGCGCTATGCGTTTCAACATGCGCTCCACGGCGCTATACATTCCAAACACTTCGTGATCTGACGGGTAGCGGTAATCTGAAAGAACACCCATGCGGACATCTTAATACACCCAGCTACGTCTTGAATTTTAGAGTAATTTTAGCCAAAAAGTGAGCGTATATAAATAATTTATAGTATATCAACATTTGTGATGCTGTTTGGATGTTTTTGGAGCGCACTCTCTGCGCACTCTCTACGACCCAAGCCCACCCTATATTAAAGCCTATTAGAGCCTCTGGTGCTTCAAAAAAACAGACCCCCCCTGCGCATTGGAATTCATGTGCCGGTGTCCTGAAAGGGGCTGGACCCATGGATAGGGGTGGCGGCGATGGACGGGGGGGGGGGGGGGGGGTCATGTTAAATCGATGAGCCACCCATGCTCTGCCTTGCCAGCCGATAGGATGCAACAGGGGATGGATGGGGGAATGGTTTTTTACTTTTTATAATAAAGATTAAAATAGTCCAAGACAAGGTCCATGTATCCTGGGTGGTAACCTCAGAAAGTTTTGAGGATCTGGAGGTTGACACTGGATAGCCAGCACGCTGAAGAGCAGAAGTGACTCTGGATGTAGAAACATAAAAGGACAAAAGAGCAGCGCCAATCTGAGTGTAGCAGTTAAAAGGAGCAAGGTTTAATCTAAAATATTGCACTCACTAGACAGTGGTGATTAGCAGGCACATTAAATGAGGGCAACCGATGGGTTCCAGGTATCCAGGGCGGCTTCAGTGGAGCGCGGTGTCATCATCACACTCGGTGGCGCCGGTGGTTTCTGGTGTCCCAGGCTAGATGGAGAGGATGAAGGAGGAAGCCATCAGCAGGAGGTCTCTGGTCTTTGATGGTCACTGGTGGGTGGAGACTGATTCATGCACGCGTTCGGCGCATGCATGCTCCTTCATCAGGCAGCCTGATGTGCCTGCTAATCACCACTGTCTAGTGAGTGCGATATTTTAGATTAAACCTTGCTCTTTTTAACTGCTACACTCAGAGTGGCGCTGCTCTTTGTCCTTTTAAGTAAATTATGTTTTGCATACTAAATTGCCTAAACCTACAAAAAATGTTATGCTTCCTTTTATCACCTCTCAAAACTTTGTTGCATACAAAAAGTATGATTTTTAGGAAAGAGAAGACACCCCCTCCTTACCCTAAAGCTCTTGGCTCCCAACACACCTTGTTCTTAGTGTAGAACAGTTTGTCCACTCATCCTTCCTAATTACACCGTTACGATATGAACAGGCTCACACCTGGCTGGGATTCGTCGAGCTTCCAGTCTCGCCAACCGGTAATTAATAACCTTGTAGAACAATAGAAAGCAGCTTGGCACCATCTCCATTAAACCGATCCATTCACTGCAACCATCTGACCCATTCACTCCTTGGGGATAAGAATGGGTAGCATCTGAGCGTGCCTACAAAACAGCTTAATGAGCTGAAGTGAAATGAATCCAACTTGATATTTGTCTATAGTTTGTTGCGCCGCAAACAAGGAGAAAAGCCATATGGAAACTTACAGGTGTGTTTGCATATTAAAGCGTTCCTCTTGAGCCAAGAACATGCTTATGCAAGAATTTATTACACCTGTTATTTGTTGTCAGAGATCAAGTCTAATGAAATTCCAATAAAAAAAAAGAACTCTACGCAAATATAGGAAAACTAATTTTGGTTCATTACGTATGACTGCAAGAGTCACAAAGTGATTCCGTCCAGCTGGTTTTTTGTTGTCAGAGATCAAGTCTAATGAAATTCCAATCAAAAAAAAAAATGTAGTGTTTCCCCTTACCTTGCCTTGACGGCATTGGTTTAGAAAACACACATTTGTAGCACCCTTCTAGTATATAATACTAAATTGATACTAAATTATAAATCTAGTTTTTGGCTTGCTCTGCAATCAGAGGAGCAGTGATTGTTTGCCTAAAGCTGGCCATACACGGGTCGAATTTCGAAAGAGCTTTCTTTCGAAAATCTTTTATCAATCTCATTTTATTATCCATTAAGTGTACAAACTAAGACATTTTCAGACAGTTACATGGTTACTCAGAAGTTGAGTCACTTAATTAGTCCATCATAATTCTTGTAAATGTCTTTACACGTAATTACTATTACTTCACCATACTAAACAATACCATTAAGACATCAACACACGATACAAACGCAACAAACAAACAAACACAGAAAAGAAAAAAAAAAAAAAGGGGAGAAAAGAAAAAAAAAAAAAAAAAACACACACCCCACAAATTAATATCCCCACCTTTCCTTTCCCCCCCCCCTCCTTCTTTCTCAGTGTCGAAGCTCTGACTATTGTTACTCCGAACTATATTATGTAGATTAATTTCTTGCCTTCCCTCTTGTCTAGTTTAACTATGTTTCTCTATATTTCCTCCAAGGGGCCCATATCCGCATCCATTCCTCCTGATTGTCTAGTTCATATGCTAGGAGTTTTTCTAATCTTTCTATATTGTCCATTTCCATAGCCCATTCCGCTATTGTTGGGGACTGAGTTGAGAGCCAGTGTCTTGGTATAACCAATCTGGCCGCTATCAACCATTGACATAGAAGACTTTTTTTTATGTTGTTATATGTGCCTGGTAAGATAGAGAGAAGTGTAATTTGCGGGGTATTTGGTATTACCTCCCCTGTGATTGTGATATACATTTGTGTGATCTGTTCCCAGAAACTATGTATTTGAGGGCATTCCCACCAGATATGGAGCAATGAGCCCCTATCTGAGTGGCAGCGCCAACATATATCCGATCTATCTGGATATATACGCTGTAGAGTCACTGGGGTCCAGTACCACCTAGAAAGAATTTTATAGCTAGTTTCCTGTGCTTTAGTTGCTATTGATAAACCATGGGTTAGGTTAAACGCCTTCTCCCAGTCTTCTGCCTCAATTGGAACATTAATCTCCTTTACCCAATTGTTTATAAATTCCGGTGGCTCCGAGTAGTATGTTTTGGTTTAGAATCTTGTAGCAGAAGGCTTTCAACTTGGGTTAGTTCTCTGTATAGGGATCTATTATGTGAGATTGATGTCCAGAAGGACTTTAATTGACAATGTTCCATCCTATGTCTACCCGATGGTTGTTGCGCAGGAAATAGGTTTTGTAAGGGGGGGACTCTTCCCTGGCAGAGGATTTGACCCAATCTTAGATGAGACTCTTTGTTCCAAATTAAAAAATGTGTACGATTTACTGCCGGTGGAAAGTCAGGGTTGTCAAAAAGCGGGGTCATTGGACCCATAGGGGAAGACAATTCCAACTGTACTACTGTTTTTGCCCAAATTTTTAATAGATGGGATGTAAGGGGGGGCATATTTTTTTGTAGCTCACGACCGATATCTCTGGTGGATAGATCTAACCAGGGTATCACCTTAAGGTCCAGTTGATTTAGACCCTGTTCTATTTCTACCCATTGTTTAGTTTTAGAGTGGTGGAACCAATTCACTAGTCTAGTCAATACCGCCGAAGCATAATAATAGTATAGATCAGGTGCACCTACTCCTCCTTTATTTTTTGGAGTTAATAATAGTTTCTTGCGTAATCTAGGTTTCTTATATCCCCAGATAAATTTTACAAATGCAGTTTGTAAGTTTGAGAAAAAAGATCTAGGGATAGGCACAGGGATAGTTTGGAAAAGATATAAAAAGCGCGGTATTATATCCATTTTTAGTATGTTGATCCTCCCAAACCATGAATGTTGCTTAGCATCATATTTTTTCAAATTTAGTAGAGTACTTTGCAAGAGAGGGATATAATTCATTAAGTAGAGATTGGCTGGGTCGGAAGGAATCTTAACACCTAGATATTTCAGCGCTTTTAAACAAATTTTTAACGAAAAATTGTTACTTATATCTTTAATTTGTTGTGATGTCAATGATATATTGAGGATTTCTGATTTCTGAATATTTATTTTAAAATTACTCAAGGTTCCAAATCGCTGAAATTCAGATAGTATAGAAGGTAATGAGATATGGGGGTTAGTAACATAGAGTAATAAATCATCAGCGAATAGAGCTAACTTTACTTCCTGTTCCTTAATTTTTATACCTGTTATAGATGGTTTCTGTCTAATTGCTGTTGCCAAGTACTCCATCACTAAAACGTATAGTAGAGGGGAAAGTGGGCATCCCTGGCGTGTGCCATTTTGTATACTAACACTCGATGTCAGTGATCCATTTATCTTTATCCTGGCCGATGGGCCAGTATAGAGTGCCATAATTTTATTAAATAGATTTTCACCCAAACCTATTTGTAATAATGCTTGTCTCAGAAAAGGCCATCCTATCCGATCAAATGCCTTTTCTGCATCGACTGAAAAAAGGCATACTGGTATTTTAGCTGTTTTAACGTGATTCATTAGGAGGAAAGTTTTAATCGTATTATCACGTGTTTCTCTTTCTTGAACAAATCCTACCTGATCTGTGTGTACTAGACCAGGGAGGAGAGGCTGAAGACGAAGCGCTATCAATTTGGCAAAAATTTTTATATCTACCCCAATCAGAGATATCGGTCGATAGCTAGAGCATAGTGTTGGATCCTTGTCTGGTTTTGGAATCAAAGTGATATGTGATTCCAAAGATTGTTTTGGAAATTGGTTATTAATCGAAATAGAATTAAATACCTGGAGCATAAAAGGCGCTAGCTGATCTTTATAGGTTTTAAAAAATTTTGGGGTGAAACCGTCCGGGCCTGGACTTTTATCTGATGGTAAATTAGTGATTACATCTAATAGTTCTTTTTGAGAGAATGGTGTATCCAGAGAGGTCTTATTACCATTGTCTATTCTTGGTATAGCGTTTTCTCGTACATAATTCTCAATATCGCTCTCTTCCAAGGAAGACATTGGAGGCAGGTTGTATAGGGACGAGAAGTATTCCTTAAATATTTGTTGAAGGGTTAATGGGTCTGATGTAAGCTCTCCTGAAGTTTTTTTTATACTTGCTATAAAAGCTTGAGAAGATCGTGGGTGCAATTTATTTGCTAACAATCTCCCACATTTATTCTCGTACCTATAACTGCCTAAAGCTCGCCTCTGTTGGTATGAACTATGATAAGTGTCGTATAGCTGTAGTAAGGACGATCTTGTACATGTTATGTCAGCTAATAGCTCTGCCGATGGGTGTGTTTTATGTTGAGTTTCTAGCGCGCCGAGTTTTTTCAAGGTAGTTTCAATATTTTTAGACTTTTCTTTCTTGATACGCGAACCGTGTTGAATAAACACCCCCCGGAGTACAGCTTTCAGAGCTTCCCATTTTATAGGGAGTATAGTTTCATCTTGTTCGTGGTCTGTAATAAAATTATCGATTGTATCTATAATTGCCCTATGACAGATTTGATCTGTCATTAGTTTGTCGTTTAGACGCCAGGACCAGTTAGTCCCCTGCGTTTGGGGAGGGGTTATTGTTAAGAAAACTGGAGAGTGATCAGACCAGATAAGAGATCCTATTTCCATTTTCGGGTGCCATTCAAGTATTTTAGGGCCTGTTAGGAAATAATCTAACCTACTGTATGTTTTATGTGCTGTAGAGAAGTAGGTATAGTTACGCTCTTTAGGATTTAAAACTCGCCAAAGGTCAAGTAGCATATGGTCGTAAAATTTTTTTTTTAGTTCTCTCAAACAAGGATATGAAATATTTGATCTTTGGGATGAGGTGTCTAATATAGGGTCCAAGGCTAAGTTAAGATCTCCCCCTACAAGAACTGTACCTTCTGCAAATTCATCCAAGAGGTTAAGATCTTTCGAAAATCTTATCCAAGAATTTTCGTATGAATTTCGCACCATTAGTGGGCTGCAGCAACGGCCGATTTTCGTGCGGCCATCGAATTTAAAAAATCCAACATGTTGGAAATTTTTTTTTAAAAACGAACGATTTTCGAACCAATGATGGGAGAATCGTGCGAGAAATGTAATCGAAAAAGCGCATGTGCAAGAAAAGAAAATTCCCGGAAAGAAAAGAAGATTCCCAGACAAGAAAATTCTTTTCTGTAGGAACATGAAGTGAAATTGAAGGTTTGGTTAGTCGAATTTCGAAATCAATGGTGGCATCATCGAATCACAAAATGCACGAATTTTCTGATTTTCAAAAGAAAGATCTTTCGAAATTCGACCCGTGTATGGCCAGCTTTAGTCTGATCAAGGTTTTACAGGCTGCAAGGTTGATTGTTTCCTCCTGCCTTGAGAAGCTTCCAAAGCATAGAACAGGAAATTCAAATAACTGGCCTAAATATTCACTATTCCCTGGCCAATCCCTGAGGAGGTGTACCCAGATGGTGGTCAGGGAGGTGGGAAATAGCCAATAAACACTGGGCAGGCTGTCTTTTTTGTAAAGGAATGGTTCTGTGAGCTTCAGGGGGCTGTTTGCCTCTGAAGCCCTTCTGGACTGAATGCTGAACTTCTCAATGGTGGGATTGAGTCTGAGGAGGTGGCCGCTCTAGGACTTGTGAGTAGAGACCCTGACCAACCCTTTGTTAAAGTGTATCGAGAGAGACATACCCCATGGTTCCCAGCTATGAGACTTTAACTGTTCTGAAGCTACCTCATGCCAGCCATGATACTTGAACTATTCTGGTGCTACCTTATAGTCCCCAGCTAACTATTCTGGAGCTACCTTATGGTCTCCAGCTATGATATTTTAACTATTCTGGAGCGACCTTATGGTCCCCAGCTAACTATTCAGGAGCTATCTCATGGTCCCCAGCTATGAGACTGTATCTACACAGGAGCTATCTCATAGTCCCCAGCTATGAAATTTTAACTATTCTGGAGCTACCACATGGTCTCCAGCTATGAGATTTTAACTATTCTGGAGCTAACTTATGGTCTCCAGCTATGAGATTTTAACTATTCTGGAGCTAACTTATGGTCTCCAGCTATGAGATTTTAACTCTTCTGGAGCTAACTTATGGTCTCCAGCTATGAGATTTTAACTCTTCTGGAGCTAACTTATGGTCTCCAGCTATGAGATTTTAACTATTCTGGAGCTAACTTATGGTCTCCAGCTATGAGGTTTTAACTATTCTGGAGCTACCTTATGGTCCCCAGCTAACTATTCAGGAGCTATCTCATGGTCCCCAGCTATGAGACTTGAACTACTCATGGTTCCCATGCCATTAAATAATATACTGGTTTGCAAGCTACCTCACAGTTCCCAGTTATGAAAGCTAGACTGCTACATTTAAAGAGAGAATGGTGTCCTCCACCAACTGACTTTAGGAGTCAGGAGTCAGTTTAGGAATATCCCACATCTCTCTCCTGTTAAAATTTCTTCAGGAATAAGACATCCCTGTTTAATGGAGCCAGAACGAATGGACTCTTGTTTGTGTGACTGATAGCCCCTATACCACATAGGGTGACCATGTCAAACTGTCAGCGGCTCTTTCAGGGGTAGTTCTTCACATAGTTGTGTGGAGGGGTGGGGGGTGGTAAAACTATAACAAGAGGTACTTAAACGTAACCCAAACCAAGGAGGTCATTTGTAAACATGATATACATAGATTTGACTCTTGTCTAAGAAGATCTAAACAAAAAAAAAAAAGGACCAAATGGGCTGCAAGAAGCAGACGACTTTGTATAAACTGCAAAACCCCAAACTTTTTTTAAAATATACTTTGCAATTGTCCTTATCCACAAAAGAAAGCTATAAAGATGAATGTACAATGTAAAATCAATGAATGGATTTTAAAACCTGTTTAACTGGTCCTTGAACAGAACCTGGGATTCAAATGGAAAACATCTGAAAAGGTCTCAAAACAAAGCAAAGTTGTCCTCTTTTATCACTCCTGTTCTAAAAAGCAGTGTGGCAAGCTATGAGAAAAACGTAACATACTTAACCTTTTGTAAACAAATTGATTTTCTTTTTTTATCTAGACTGTAACTGAGCTCTACAAAGCAAGATAAACTCTTATACAGACACAGTTGTATAACATGTACGGCATAGAACTTCGTAATGGCCGCAACTTTATGGCAAAACTTTTTTTAAAGAATAGAATAGAAATGCTGTTACACTGATGGTTGCGGCAGTCTTCTGGGCCCCCTTCCCTGCCGCATGGTCCAAGGGGGCCATTCAGAGAACGCCTCGCATTCTTCTCAGTGATTGGACAAAGGTGCAGAGGAGGGTGGTGACAGAATGATCCCCAAACTTTTTAGCCCGAGGGCCACATTTTAGATTTTACAAGTATTACATCTGTGTCCCCCATCACAGTCTCCCCCACATCTGTGTCCCCCATCACAGTCTCCCCCACATCTGTGTCCCCAATTACAGTCTCCCCCATCACAGTCTCCCCCACATCTGTGTCCCCCATCACAGTCTCCCCCACATCTGTGTCCCCCATCACAGTCTCCCCCATCACAGTCTCCCCCACATCTGTGTCCCCCATCACAGTCTCCCCCACATCTGTGTCCCCAATTACAGTCTCCCCCACATCTGTGTCCCCCATTCACATCTGCATCCCCAGAGTCTCCACCACATCTGTGTCCCCCATCACAGTCTCCCCCACATCTGTGTCCCCCATTACAGTCTCCCCCACATCTGTGTCCCCCATCACAGTCTCCCCCACATCTGTGTCCACATCTGTGTCCCCCATCAGAGTCCCCCCACATCTGTGTCCGCATCTGCATCCCCCATCAGAGTCTCCCCCACATCTGTGTCCCCCATCAGAGTCTCCCCCACATCTGTGTCCCCATCATAGACCCCTTCACATCTGCATCCCCAGAGTCTCCACCACATCTGTGTCCCCCATCAGAGTCTCCTCTACATCTGTGTCCCCCATGAGTCTTCCCCACATCTGTGTCCCCATCAGAGTTTCCTCCGGGGGGGGGGGCGGCAAACAAACACCCCCCTGGCACTAACAGCACCAACAGCCCTTCCCCACCCGCAGGCGGGGGCTGTGGTGTCCTCTCCTCCTCTCCTGGAGTGCAGGCAGTGTCCGCTCCTCATGCTTCCTCCGCCTTGTGTCTCCTCTTCTGCCAATAGCATCCAATAGGATCGCCTGATGCTTTGACTAATCGGGAAATTAATTTGCTATGGTCACACCACTGGGCGGGCTCGGAGTGCAATGCTCTGCGCTCAGAGGCCACCCTATTTGAAGCCTATTAAAGCCTCTGGCTCTAAGCATGTGTTTAAAAAAACACCCGCATTGGAATCCATAGTCCGGTGACCAGGGGGCCGGACGCATGGATAGGGGAGGCAGCCCCCGTGCGCCCTCTATGAACGGGTCCAAACAGCATCACAAATGTTGATATACTATCATTTATTTATATACGCTCACTTTATTGCTAAAATTACTATGAAATTCAAGACATAGATGGGTGTAGTAAGACATCCGCATGGGTGTTCTAGCAGATTACCACTACCCGTCAGATCATGAAGTGTTTAAAATGCATAGCGCCGTGGAACGCATGTTGAAACGCGTAGCGCATGCGCAGTAAGTGACTTCTGGTCGGAATGTCACTTCCGTTACACAATCTGATGGGTAGCGGTAATCTGATAGAACACCAGGATATTTTCGGGATCCTTCCAGAGCCTGGAGTGGTTCTGCCTCAGTGGCTGCTGGTGGCACCCACCCCCCCCGCTGATTGCCGGTCGGTCCGGCGCTAACCCCATCATGGCGGGTGGCAGGCAGCGTGGTGCAGCGGCTCAGTGTCCTCTTCTCTATGGTGGCTTCCAGCTCCTCCCCTCCTCCTCCTCCTAGGCATCCAATAGGATTGCCTGTCCTTTCAGACAATCGGGTGACCGGTGTCAAAACCTGCTTCCTGATTGGCCAGGAGGAGGATCAGTGTTACAACAGCCAATATTCATTCACTGTTATAACACACCTGGGTGGGATCGAAGCGCACTCTCTGCGACCCGAGCCCACCCTACATTGAAGCCTATTAGAGCCTCTGGCTAATTGGTGCATCCAAAAAAAACACCCCCTGCATTGGAATCCATGCAACAGTGTCCTAAAAGGGGCTGGACCCGTGGATACGGGTGGCGGCGATGGACGGGGGGGGGCAGTGCCCGTGCGCCCTTAATGGATGGGCCACCCTTGCTCTGCCTTGCCAGCTAATAGGGTGCAACAGCCCGCCATCAGCTGACTCTGGGGTCACAGGAGAGCAAAAGTAAGTGTACCCACAGGAGAAGTATGACCAAAAAAAGCTTTGGCCGTACTTCTCTTTTAAAGTAGTGGATGAATATGGACTCTTTGGAGAACAATTTTCCATCACGCTGCCACAATCTTAGATTTTCCGGCATGTTTTTCTTTTTTTTAGCTAATTTTGAACTGCTCCAACACATAAATCTTCTTCCACCAACGAGCTACAGCAACAAAACCTGTATACGTGTGCAGGTGTGCGAAAGCAAAGGACATTATTTAAGAGGCAGCGCGGCATATTAATCCTTTTGCCAAAACCAACAGCAATTTGCAAGACTAGCAGAGGTGGAGGAAAGTTTTGGGGTTTATCCTGAGGGAGTTACTTAGCAAAGATTTCTTTCTTGTAGTGCAATAATACTCGGGGACATAGATCTTAATTATACTAGGTGCTCCGGCGTGGAGAGAACATTCTTGAAAGGGGAAGATGTATGCCACGGCTTCATCAAGACCGTTAACGGCGCGATGCTGACTAAACAGATTCCGTCCTGTTAACTACCGTATGGTAGGAAAAATTAAGACGTCAGAAGTTTTAGAGAAGTCTTAGCCTCTTGGGGGCCATGCCAACCGAACAAACAGGGAGAAAGGAGACCGATCGCTTTACAGGAGACAATGTGTAATTTCTTTTACCTCGTCCTGGAAGAACACTTTGTCCGATGCTGACATAAAGGTTCAGGTCTGGATTTTGCTGTTTGCCGATTTGTTTGCTGCAGATGCCATTTATAGTGGGCCTAATATTTTTCATGTTAATTGTAGGCCTGTTAAGTATTGCGTCAGTTTAACCCTTCCAGGTAGAGATCACAGCAGCCCTGTATGTGTAGGAAAGGAGTACGAAGTGTAGGACGGTGGGTAGTATGTATAGAAGGAGTGTTTAGTATGCAATGGTGGCCAGTATGTGCAGGAGAGAAGTAGGGAGTGTATGGCGGTGGGTAGTCTATGCCCGAGAGGAGTGTGGAGTGTATGGCGGCAGGTAGTGTATGCAGGAGAGGAGTGTGGAGTGTATGGCGGCGGGTAGTATGTGCAGGAAAGGAGTGCGGAGTATATGGTGGTGGGTAGTATGTGCAAGAGAGGAGTGCGGAGTGTATGGCGGCTGGTAGTATGTGCAGGAAAGGAGTGTGGAGTGTATGGCGGTGGGTAGTATGTTCAGGAGAGGAGTGCGGAGTGTATGGTGGCGGGTAGTAAGTGCAGGAGAGGAGTGCGGAGTGTATGGCGGCGGGTAGTAAGTGCAGGAGATGAGTGTGGAGTGTATGGCGTTGGGTAGTATGTGCAGGAGAGGAGTGCGGTGTGTATGGTGGTGGGTAGTATATGTAGGAGAGGAGAGGAGTGCGGAGTGTGGAGTGTATGGTGGTGGGTAGTATGTGCAAGAGAGGAGTGCGGAGTGTATGGCGGCGTATAGTATGTACAGGAGAGGAATGCAGAGTGTATAGTGGGGGGTAGCATGTGCAGGAAAGGAGTGCGGCATGTATGGTGGTGGGTAGTATGTGCAAGAGAGAAGTGCGGAGTGTATGGCAGTGGGTAGTATGTTCAGGGAGAGGAGTGTATGGTGGTGGGTAGTGTGTACAGGAGAGGAGTGCGGAGTGTATGGCGGCGGGTAGTAAGTGCTACTACGCTAGGCCACTGCCAGCCCACACAGATCAAAACAAACAAAATTATTACATTTACAAAAAACTACTTATAGCACCTACCTAAAGTAGAGGGTGCTACATTAAAATAAAATAAAAAACAGCTGTAACTGTTTATGAAGTGTAACCTTGAGTTTGGCATCAATTTGTTCGTATATCGAAATTTGCTAATACTAAAAACACCCCCCCCCACCCAGACAATGCTGCTGTCTGCTGTGCCTCCTGTTCTCCATCCTCCAGAGTTCTGTCTTACTAATACAGGAGGTGTGTTACTGGCTAGATCACCAGGTGAAAACAGAACGGAAAAGGCCAAAGAAAAGAAAACGAAAACGAATGCAGCCACCACATCTAATAATCGGTAAGCTACAATATATTAAAAGTTTGTTTTTAGGTTGAATACTGCTTTAACATTTTCCCCAAGTGTGAATGAATGAATGATTTGTATAGCGCTGCAACTGCGAACTGAATCGCCTCGAGGCGCTTGATCCGACGAGTGTAACCTGTGCTACAAGCAGTTACCAGTAAGTAAACTCTCTTCCAGTAACTGCCCATCTCACTCATGTTTCAGGCGCTGGGAGCTGGATAGCGAATAAGTTTCAAGCCTCCAAGTTTATTGTCAAAAAAAAACAAAAAAAACAAACAAACAATCTAACTATCCAGTAACTTGACCAAATTGCTATTGAAATTGCCATCTAGACGAAAACGCCAAAGACGTCTTTCATAGCGATTATAATGCGAGATGCATGTGGAATGGCTCTGCATATCACAAACCCAAAAAAGTGTGAAGTGTTTTCCCAACACACGGATCACACAGCCTACAAAAAACAAAAAACAAATTACACTGAAACAATTAACAATTATATGTGGCAGCAGCACCGCCTCTGTGAAATGCCTTGAATGACAAGTCAGTGCGCCTTTTTTATATATATATATATATATATATATATATATATATATATATATATATATATATATATATATATATATATATATATATAACTAAAACCTCTGATTGTTAAACAGTGTTATTATTTTTATTTTATTTTTTATTTTTTTTAGAATAGCTGGCAAGAGTGCTCGGAAAACGTTGGCTTTGTTTGTAATGTAACTGCCCAGCCTGTATCAGAGCAATTTTGATTCTACTTTGACCAGTCGCTCTGATCCAGGTTTTTTTTACCATGGATTCCATAGATCTCCAGGGTTCCTCCAGAGGTTTCTCGGGGTTCCTTGAGCAATGACCAGTTTCTGCCTCTCAGATAAGTTCCCACTGACACCATTTATCTATTTAGCTATCTGTAAGGGGGGAATTCTTCCCACTGACCACCATTGTAGGGAGCATTCTTTCCCAATGATCGGGCATTGGCAGTAACATTGGGCAATGGCGGAGATTGGGCATTGGTGAGCACATCGAGCATTGGTGGGCACATCGAGCATTGGCGGGCACATCGAGCATTGGCGGGCACATCGAGCATTGGCGAGCACATCGAGCATTGGTGGGCACACCGAGCATATCGAGCATCGGTGGGCACACCGAGCATTGGCGGGGACACCGAGCATTGGTGGGCACATCGAGCATTGGCGAGCACACCGAGCATTGGCGGGGACACCGAGCATTGGCGAGCACATTGAGCATTGGTGGGCACACCGAGCATTGGTGGGCACACAGAGCATTGGTGTGCACACATAGCATTGGCGGGCACATTGAGCAATGGCGAGCACATCGAGCATTGGTGGGCACACCGAGCAGCGGCGGGGATCGGGCATCGGCAGACTACAGGCTGCGGCGAGCAGCGGCTCTTATGTCTTTTCCTTGCTTCCGCCGTGCGTCTCCTCCCCTCCTCCTAGGTATCCAAAAAGATCGCCTGTCCTTTCAGCCAATCGGGTGATGGGTATCAGACCGGCTTCCTGATTGGCCGGGAGGAAGATCAGTGTTCAAACAGAAAATGTTCATTCTCTGTTTGTAACACCTGGTTGGGCTCATGGCGCAATACTCTGCGCCACAAGCTCACCCTATTTTGAAGCCTATTAGAGCCTGTGACTCTAATCGTGTGCTTCAAAAAAACACCCCCCGCCGCTGTAATTCATGCGTCCGGTGATCATAGAGCATTCATTAGGATGTGGCGGCCACGGATTGAGGGGGCGGCTCCCGGGCGCCCCTAATGGACGAGCTGCCACCATCGCCATTCCGTCTGTTTTGAGCGGATTTTGACAGATCGGATGTCTGGCTGGTTTCCAGCGGACACATCTCTGCCGATATTCGCCTGCCCATAGAAGTCAATGGGTGGCCCCGCTCGGATATCCGCCTGAAAAAAAACCCCGAAAAAGGCGGATTCGAGCGGGAAAGAGGCCTAAGTGTGGAGCAATACCACGAGAGCCGCTCTCCAATTAAAGTTAATTATTCCCATTTTATGTTCGATTTGTAGAAGGTAAAGAAATTAAATTGTGTTCACCAAAGCTGATATTGTTGTAGTAATAATGTCATTATTTAATATTCATTTGTGGGGGGAGCAAAGAATCCAGGGATTCCATTTCTCGGTAATGTAGAACATGCATATTTAAGTCACTGGGAAGCCGTCAGACTTAATAGCTTCACTTATCTCTAAATGAGAAATTTAGTTAAACAGTTGCGCTCGGGTCTTCATCGGCCAGGATTCCTGGGCCATGCCGAGCCTCCTGAAAACGCTACCAGATTTATATAGCAATTTTCTATTAAAACATTCCATGTGACACTTGATAATTGTGGCCTTTTGTGTGTTTTGATGGGGTAATTTTAGCGCGTGCGAACATTGCTGCGAGGAAATATTTTTCAGGTAATATACAGAAGCTCTGGGGATGTGATTGGTGTATACCAACTCTTCCTATAAATGAAGGGGACTTCTCTATCCGGACCAAATCCAGTCTAGCTCTCAGAGAGGAGCACGGACCTGCATTTGGTCACCAGGTGATTTGTAGATCGCCGTTGGAAAATGTAACTTCAATGTTGTTGAGAAAAGAGCCCTCTCGGACTAGGTGATCTATGTAGCAGTACCCCCCATAGGGGCTGCTGAGTGATGTAGCACACCTGTGACCCTGCCCAGCCCGGCATTCACTTCCCAGGCACTCCAAGACAATGAACTGTAGACATGTACCATTCGTTTAACAAATTTTGACAAATTAGTTAATTCCGAAATTTTCGAATTTATGAATTTTCCAATTTCCAAAATTACAAAATTTCCGAATTTCGTAAATTCGAAATTTCGTAAAATTCTAAAATTCTAATTCTTTAGCCCCTTGAGCTCCCGTTCTCTCACTAGACCCTCTGATTCACTGACTCTGAATCCCTGGAGCTCATCAAAGCTTTGCGGTGGTATCTCCCTCAAGTGTCACCCATGCTTCCCTGCTGGGTCCCTAGCTTGGCACTTCAGATACTTCTCAAGCTTCACCCCTGCTAACCGGCTCGGTCCCTGGCTTGACTCACAAGGCTGCTCTGCAAGCGTCACCTCCGTTAGTTGGGTCCCTGACTTGATCACCGCCTGAAGTTTCCCGATTCTCCACCATGCCCGTTCGGTGAGAATGCTGCTTCTGTACCTGCTTCAGTTACTCACTGTGGTCCCTGGTAAAGGTGGTTGGTTCCTTTGTGGTGACAGCTTTCCCTCTACCTCCGACCACAACAGGCTCTCTGACCAGCAGAGCCGACACTTCTGGTTGGGCTGCAAGCCGCAATCCCAACCCTGCGCTGCCCTCTTACTTCTGGATAGACCGTCAGACAGCCTAGCAGCCAGATGCCCCCGGGATAGGCCCAATCTCCGGCCTAGCAGCCCGGGGCGTACGACACACTTCCACCCAGACAGCCGTCCAGGTGGCATAGAACATAGATCACCTTACTCCACCAGAATATATAGGTGCTCCCAGCAGGCCAAGGGATTCAAGAAAACCCCTGCTCATTGGCGGAGATACCCCATATACCCATAACCTGACCTTGAGTTGTCCTTCTCATATATAGTACCACCAAGTGCCCGGGCCACCTAGTGGTAGAAGAGAAAAGTACAAGGTCAAACTTAGGGAGAAATCAATAGATCTCTAACAATGTAACTACTCCTGGCAAGTAAATCTGTGAGCAGCATTCCTGACTAAACCCCAGGGTGCTACAATCGATTGCTAAGATTTTAGCAAACTTTGTTGCATTTCCTACCTTTTCCTGTTCTCAAGAAATAGCTGTTTGTTTCAGCTTTGCAGACTGATTCCTGAATGAGAGGCTCGGTATTCATGAAATACACCTGGGCAGATTTCAAAAAGCTGCAGTGTTGGCATCTCTTTAGCAGTAGGAAAACCTTAGGCCCCCATATGCACTTGTTGATTTGGAATTGCCAGCAAAATACACAACACGCATTTGGGTGTACCTTTGCATCAATTGTCAAGTGACAGAATCGCGCAGCCAAACGCTGATTTTAAAAGTGCGCAAAGCTCTTCGCCCCAAAAAGGTGCACGAGCTTCCTTTACCAGACAAACGTGCATAGGGCAGCCCATTCAAGTGATTGGGCTTCTAACATTTAATAAATGTACTTGATATCTCCTACTAGATATCATCCCAAATGCAACCTCCCGAGTCCTGATAACATACCAAATACAACCTCCAATCCTCTATTCGTTACACTTCAACACATAGCTATTGTTTATGAGCCTGTCCCCTTCTCGGAAATTCCCTTCAACATGCTGTTGAGCACGATCTTATTATCTGAGATTAAAGCTAGTCACTTCAGTTAGTAAACCAACATTGCTTCAGCCTGCACCATCTGACTCAATGCTTCCTCCTCCAACATAGGACCGGTACTGCAACTTACTTTTCCACTATTTGTCCCAATTCTGTTTTCTTTTTCATCATTGATCCAACACCGCTTACTCATCCACCATCAGACTCAGCAATGCTTCCTCCTCCATCATAGAACTCAGTACTGCTTCCTAATCCTCCCACTACTTGTTTCAACTCTGCTTTCTTCTCCACCATCAGACCCAGCAATGCTTCCCTCTCCCCATCTGACCCAGTACTGCTTCTTACTTCTCTACTATTTGTCCTAACTCTGTTTTCTTTTCCATCATTGACCCAACAATGCTTCCTCCACCATCTGACCCAACACTGCTTACTAGACATGTGCACAATAGAAAAATTTGTTTAGTTTCGTTTCGTTTCTGTTGATTCGTAACGATTCGTAAATTCGTAAGGCGTCGGTGTTCGTATTCGGACTCGTTCGTATTTTCGTAAGAAGTATTTTTTCATTGATTCGTTTTTCCGTTAGTTTAATTTTCGTTTATTCGCAATTCGGACGCATTCGTATTTTCGTAGATTTAGTTACATTCGTACTTTCGTAAGATTGATTTATTCGTACTTTCGTAACATTGTTTTCGTAGATTCGTAATCGAAGCATAATTCATAATTTTAATGTAATGTGTATGCTATTATTACATTGTAAGAGACACGGAAAATTACGAATCGAAAAAAAAAAAAAGTTATGAATGTACAAATTTTTTCGTTCAATCCATTCGAAGCACGTTAAGCAGCGCCATTGTAAGAGACACGGAAAATTAAAAATTCAACAAAAAAAAAAAAAGTTACGAATGTACGAATTTTTTCGTTTATTTTGATTTTCGTTGTTCCGGTTTTCGTTTTTCGGATTTTCTTCTTTCGTAGTTTCGTTGTTTCTAATTTGGTTATTTCGGATTTTCATTGTTTTTCATATTCGTTCGATTCGATAATTCGTTAAAATTTTTAGCGAATCATTCGTTCATTTGTACGATAACGAATGAACGAATATAACGAACGGAAAACGAATTAAAACGAAACGAATTGCACATGTCTACTGCTTACTCATACATCATCAGACCCAGCAATGCTTCCTCCTCAATCATAGAACTCAGTACTGCTTCTTAATCCTCCCACTACTTGTTTCAACTCTGCTTTCTTCTCCACCGTCAGACCCAGCAATGCTTCCCTCTCCCCACCTGACCCAGTACTACTTCTTACTTCTCTACTATTTGTCCTAACTCCGTTTTCTTTTCCATCATTGACCCAACAATGCTTCCTCCACCATCTGACCCAACACTGCTTCCTCATCCACCATCAGATTCGGCAATGCTTTCTCCTCCATCAATTCTTAAACTCTCTCACTACTTGTTCCAACTCTGTTTTATTCTCCACCATCTGATCCAGCAAATGCTTCCACCTCCACCATCTGACCCAACAACGCTTCCTTCTCCACCATCAGACTCAACAATTCTTCCCCCTCCGCCATAGAACACAATACTGTTTTGTCCTCCTCCACTACTTGTCCCAAATTTGTTTTCTTCTCTACCATCTGACCCAAGTATGTCTACTCCTACAACATCTAAAACACAAACTTGCTTCCTCCTCCACTGTCTGACCCATCACTTCTTCCTCATCCACCATCAGATTTATCATTGCTTCCTCCTCTATCATAAGACTCAACACTGCTTCATCCTCCACCACTATTTATCCCAACTCTGTTCTCTTCTCCACCATCTGACTTAACAATGCTTCCTCCTCCATCATTGAATTCAGTACTGCTTCTTAATCTTACCACTACTTGTCTCAACTCAACCATCTAACCCAGCAATGCTTCCTTCTCCACCAACCGACCCAAGTTTGTTTACTCCTCCAACATCTGACACAAACTTGCTTCCTCCTCCACCATCTGACTCATCACTGCTTCCTCATCCACCATCAGACCCAGCAATGCTTCCCTCTCCCCATCTGACCCAGTACTGCTTCTTACTTCTCTACTATTTTTCCTAACTCCGTTTTATTTTCCATCATTGACCCAACAATGCTTCCGCCACCATCTGACCCAACACTGCTTACTCATACATCATCAGACTCAATGCTTCCTTCTCCACCATCTGACCCAGCAATGCATCCATCTCCATCATCCGATCCAAGTTTGTTTACTCAAAATCCGACACAAACTTGCTTCCTCCTCCATCATCTGACCCATCACTGCTTCCTCATCCACCATCAGATTCAGCAATGCTTCCTCCTCCATCACTTCTTAACACTCTCACTACTTGTTCTAACTCTGTTTTCTTCTCCACCATCTGACCCAGCAATTATTCCACCTCCACCATCTGACTCAACAACGCTTCCTTCTCCACCATCAAATGCAACAATTCTTCCTCCTCCGCCATAGAACCCAATACTGTTTTGTCCTCATCCACTACTTTTCCCAAATTAGTTTTCTTCTCTACCATCTGACTCAAGTATGTTTACTCCTACAACATCTTATACACAAACGTGCTTCCTACTCAACTGCCTGACCCATCACTGCTTCCTCATCCACCATCAGATTTATCACTGCTTCCTCCTCTATCATAAGACCCAAACACTGCTTCATCCTACACCACTATTTATCCCAACTCTGTTCTCCTCTCTACCATCTGACTTAACACTGCTTCCTCCTCCACCATCTTACCCCACACTGCTCCCTCACTCCCCACCATGTGACCCAACACTGTTTCCTCACCATTTGACAAAACACAACTAAAACTCAATGGTGCAAAATCTGGTGCAGCTGTGCGTGGTAGCCAATCCACTTCTAACTTCAGCTTGTTCAATTAAGCTTTGGCAATAAAACCTGGAAGCTGATTGGTTTCAAAAACCGTAAATGTATTTTATTGGGATTTTATGTGATAGACCAACACAAAGTGGCGCATAATTGTGGAAGGAAAAAGTTAAATGGTTTTCCAGAAGGTTTACAATGAAATATGTGAAAAGTGTGTGTGTGTGTGGGGGGGGGGGGGGCATTTGTATGGCACCCCCCTGAATTAATACTTTGTAGAACCACCTTTCTCTGCAATTACAGCTGAAAGTCTTTTTGGGGGTGTCTCTACCAGCTTTGCACATCTAGAGAGGACATTTTTGCCATTCTCAATGTGATTTAGGTCTGGACTGTGACTGGGCACATGAATATGCTTTGATCTAAACCATTCCATTGTAGCTCTGGCTGTATGTTTCGGGTCGTTGTCCTGCTGGAAGGTGAACCTCCGCCCCAGTCTCAAGTCATTTTCAGACTAATGCCGCATACACACAGTCGGACTTGCCAACGGGATAACCTCCGTCGGCATTTCCGATGGAAAAATTTAGAACATGTTCTCTATCTAAGTCCGGCGGAAATTCCGCCAGAAAAAGTCAGATGGGGCATACACACGGTCGGAATATCTGACCAAAAGCTCCCATCAGACCTTTTCTGTCGAAACAAGTTTTAATCTAAGATTGCCCTGTATTTGGCTCCATCCATCTTCCCATCAACTCTGACCAGCCTTCCTGTCTGCTGAAGAAAAGCATCCCCACATGATGCTGTCACCACCATGTTTCACGGTGGGGCTGGTGTGTTCAGGGTGATGTGCAGTGTTAGTTTTCCCACACATAGTGTTTTGCTTTTAGGCCGAAAAGTTGAATTTTGGTCTCATCTGACCAGATCACCTTCTTCCACATGTTTGCTGTGTCCCCCACATGGCTTCTCACAAACTACAAACAGGACTTCTTATGACTTTCTTTCTCCAATGTCTTTCTTCTTGTCACTCTTCCATAAAGGGCAGATTTGTGGAGAACACGACTAATAGTTGTCCTGTGGACAGATTCTCCCACCTGAGCTGTGGATCTCTGCAGCTCCTCCAGAGTTACCATGGGCCTCTTGGCTGCTTCTCTAATGAATGCTCTCCTTGCCCGGCCCGGTCAGTTTAGGTGGACGGCCATGTCTTGGTAGGTTGGCAGTTGTGCCATACTCTTTCCATTTTCCGATGATGGATTGAACAGAGCTCCGTGAGATGTTCAAAGCTTGGGAGATTCCTTTATAACCTAAACCTGCTTTATACTTCTCCACAAATTTATCCCTGATCTGTCTGGTGTGTTCCTTGGCCTTCATGATGCTGTTTGTTCGCTAAGGTTCTCTAAAAAACCTCTGAGGGCTTCACAGAACAGCTGTATTTATTCTGAGATCAAATTACACACAGGTGGACGATATTTACTAATTAGCTGGCTTCTGAAGGCAATTGGTTCCACTAGATTTTAGTTAGGGGCACAGGGGGTCCCCGAGTTACGAACTCGTTAGGGACTGGCCACCTGTTCTTATATCGGAATTGTTCGTAAATCGGCCGCGCATGCGCAGACCGACAATTACGGACAATTACGGACATTTCCGATGTTCCGTCGAATGCCGTTCTGCGCAGAACGGCCGAAGGACGGCGGAAAATGGCGGAGGGTCCCCGCAGCGCCCGGTTCATAAGTAGGGGATGTTCGTAGGTCGGGCGTTCGTAAGTCGGGGACCCCCTGTATCAGAGTAAAGGGGGCTGAATACAAATGCCCCCCCCCCCCACACTTTTCACATATTTATTTGTAAAACATTTTAAAACCATTTATCATTTTCCTTCCACTTCACAATTATGTGTCACTTTGTGTTGGTCTATCACATAAAATCCCAATAAAATACATTTACGCTTTTGGCTGTAACATGTCAAAATGTGGAGAAATTCAAGGGGTATGAATACTTTCTCAAGGCACTGTATGTCCTTGCCAACCACCTATCATTGATTATGATTATTATACAACTGTATGTAATTGTCTGTGGAACACTCTATATACTACACTGCCTGTACCATCACCCATCACCCAGACCTAGAAATTAAAAAAAAAAAAAAAAAAAGCAAAAAGCAAAAAAAGAAGGAAAGAAATAAATAGAAATGCAGCACCAGACAAATGTTATCAAAAAGTTAAACATTTGGTTGCTCTAAAATAAATGAATCCATTAACCTACACACACATTTTAATGGGTAACCCAAATACAATTACACAAAATCCCCTAATTGAAAAGTGAGATGCAGTATATTTTATATGTGTCGCTCTCAAATATATTACCTTGTTAGCGTATAATTAATGCAAACAGCAGACCTAGGTTGGTTGTATTGAGCAGAAATAATGAATACAATCCTAATAGAACTTCAATTAAAAATCTTAGACTATAATATACAATAAGAAATACTGCCATTGTGTGGCTGTAACAAAGATTTGTATATATACAGTATATCTGCTTGTATTTAATTTATTGCAGTCAAGTCATGCGGTGCATGTATTAGATACGATTGAAAAAACTCATTCTATAACCGTGTTCTGTTTTTCCCAGTATAGAGAGACACAAAAAGGGAAGATAGTTTGAAATTGAAGAGAAATTCTAGAAGATAAATTCCAGGCATAAAAGACGATCATTGAAATATATTCCTCATTAGCCACAAATGATATAAATTCACATTGTATGCATCAAAAAAAGCCTTTGCAACAGGGGCGGGGCCGTCCATTAAGGGCGCACGGCACCCCCCCCTATCAATGCGTCCGGCCCCTTTTAGGACGCCGGATGCATGGATTCCAATGGCGGGGGTGTTTTTTTTTTTTTTTGAAGCACCGATTAGAGTCAGAGGCTCTAATAGGCTTCAAAATAGGGTGGGCTCGGCGCACAGACAATGCACTCCGAGGCCACCCAGGTGTGTTACAATAGCAAAAGAATATTCGCTATTTTAAACACTGATCCTCCTCCCAGGAAGCGGGTGGTGAGATGTGTCACTCAATTGGCTGAAAGGACAGGCGATCCTGTTGGACGCCTTGGAGGAGGAGAGAAGTCGCATGGCCACAGCTATAATGGAAAGGACACAGGAGCCGCTGCCCGATGCCCGCCGCCCCAACTGACACCCGATGCCCGCCACCTGATACCCGATGCCAAACGCCTAGTGCTGCTGCCTGATGCCGCTGTAGTCACCTGACGCCACTACCTGACCCCCCATGGCCATGCAGGATGCCACTGCAAGATGCCCGCTGCTGCTGTCTGATGCCCGCCACCTGCCACCTAGATGGGGTAAGGCAGCAAGCAGGTGGGGGCTAGGGGGTTTTAGGTGCCGCTGGCTGCCAAGGGGGGGGGGTGGTTGCCGCCCCCCAAATAAAAACCCCCAGCTGCCACTGCTTTGCAAACAGTTTGGGGACGGCCCCTTCCTGCTCCAACATGACTGCACCAGTGTACAAAGCAAGGTCCATAAAGACATTTGAGTTTTGGGGTGGAGGATTGTGACACTGGCCAGGTAAGGGGCCGTCCCCAAACTGTTCCCACAAAGTTGGGAGCATGAAATTGTCTAAAATGTCTTGGTATACTGAAGCCTTAAGTGTTCCCTTCACTGGAACTAAGGGGCCAAACCCAACCCCCGAAAAACAACCCCACACCATAATCCCCCCTCCACCAAATGATTTGGACCAGTGCACAAAGCCAGGTCCATAACGATATGGATGAGTGAGTTTGGGGTGGAGGAACTTGACTGACCTCAACCCGATAGAACACCTTTGGGATGAATTAGAGCAGAGACTGCGAGCCAGGCCTTCTCGTCCAACATCAGTGCCTGACCTCACAAATGCTCTTCAGGAAGAATGGTCAAACATTCCCATAGACACCCTCCTAAACCTTGTGGACGGCCTTCCCAAATTAATTGAAGCTGTTATAGCTGCAAAGTGTGGGCCAACTCAATATTGAACCCTACGGACTAAGACTGGGATGCCATTAAAGTTCATGTGTGTGTAAAGGCAGGTGTCCCAATAGTTTTGACAATAGTGTTTTTCTAATCCTATAAAAGGAACCATACTTACTCGCATGGTGATGATTTGGGAAAGATTTCTTTAGGAAAGTATTAAAATGTTATAGGCTTAGATGAAAATTCCACGTACTGTAGAAATTCAAATGCACTCGGCCTTTCAAATGTCATTTTTTTTTTTAAATCAAAATTTTTAAAGCATTGCACCAGAATGTGAGGGGGCGATCGGTAAGTTCATAGATCTTTTGTTGCCGCTTGTGACCTGTGCCTCATGTTATTTTTAGGCAGGGTAATGATTTATCAGATCGCATTCCAAAGTCATGACTAAAAGGAATCATTTGCCATGATACACGCACCACTGGCTTCTTCAAACACCTTAACCACTTTCAGCCCCGGACCAATTGGCAGCCAAAGGACCAGGCCCCTTTTTGCGATTCGGCACTGCGTCGCTTTACCTGACAATTGCGCGGTCGTGCGATGTGGCTACAAAACAAAATTGACGTCCTTTTTTTCCCACAAATAGAGCTTTCTTTTGGTGGTATTTGATCGCCCCTGCGGTTTTTATTTTTTGCGCTATAAACAATAAAGAGCGCCAATTTTGAAAAAAAAAAAAAACACATTATTTTTTGCTATAATAAATATCCCCCAAAAATATATAAAAAAAACATTTTTTTTCCTCAGCTTAGGCCGATACGTATTCTTCTACATATTTTTGGTAAAAAAAAAAAAATCGCAATAAGCGATTATTGATTGGTTTGCGCAGAAGTTATAGCGTTTACAAGATAGGGGATAGTTTTATAGCATTTTTATTAATCATTTTTTTTTTTATTAGTAATGGCGACGATCAGCGATTTTTTATTGTGACTGCGACATTATGGCGGACACATCAGAAATTTTTGACACATTTTTGGGACCATTGTCATTTATACAGCAATCAATGCTATTTAAATGCATTGATTCCTGTATAAATGACACTGGCAGTGAAGGGGTTAACCACAAGGGGGCAGTGTAGGGGTTAAGTATGCCTAGGGGTGTGTTTCTTACTGTGGGGGGGGGGGGGGCGGGGCTGTCAGCTAGTGAATGCTGATCTCTGCTCCAATGACAGGGAGCAGAAATCGGCGTCACTAGTTGCTAGGCAGAACGGAGAGATGCTGTGTACTTCCGCATCTCCCGTTCAGCCTTCCCGTGAGACGATCGCGGGTGTCCCTGCGGCGATCGAGTCTGCGGGACCCGCGACCAGCCTCACGGGGGTCCCGAGCGGCGCGGGAGCGCGCCGCTCCCGGCGCGCTCCCGATGGCACAGACGGCATTAAGGAGGGACTTATATATACGCCCTCCTGCCTGTCCGTGCCATTCTGCCGACGTATATCGTCGTGCGCTGGTCGGGAACCGGTTAAGGAAGCAGTTCAGGGAAAAGACCTTCAGATGACGGCGCAGTGATTGGAGCATTGCGCAGCTTTAAAGGTTTCTTTTAAAAATGGAACTCATTACTTGAATTACTGGTAGGACAAATATTTGATCATTCAAGGTGACTATGTTTGGAAATTTTCTAGGTAGGCACACAAGTTTTGAAGGACGTCGGCAGGAAGGTTGTTCCAAACATCTTGGAGAACTAAGCACAGATCTTCTGTGGATGTCGGCTGCCTCCAATCCTTCTGTCTCTTCATGTCATCCCAGACAGACTCCATGATGGTGAGATCAGGGCTCTGTGGGGGCCAAACCATAATTTCCAGGACTCCTTGTTTTTCTTTACACTGAAGATAGTTCTTTAATGACACTGGGGGTGGTTATCCTATTGCAGAATACATTTGGGGCCAATAACATGCCTCCCTGATGCCATGGCATGATGGATAAGTATCTGCATGTATTTCTCAACATTGAGGACACCATTGATTCTGACCAAATCTCCGATTCCATTTGCAGAAATTAGCCCCAAACTTGCAAGGAACCTCCACCGTGCTTCACAGTTGGCTGCAGACACTCATTATTGTACCGCTCTCCAGCCCCTTCGACAACAAACTGCCTCCAGCTACAGACAAATATTTCACATTTTAAACTTATCAGTCCAGAGCACTTGCTGCCATTTTTCTGCACCCCAGTTACTATGTATTCCTGCATAGGTGTCAGAAACCATGAAATCAGGCCGAGACAGAAGTACAGTTAAATCACACTTGATTAATAATAAAAGTAAAATGAACAAACGTTGTCAAAACATAGCGAAAGTTCAGAAACCGGAACAGATAGTCAACCAAGCCAGAAGTCAGGGATCAATGTAGTGGAACAGTAAGGAGGATCTGGAGCCAGAAGGGATGTCAGCAAAGCAAGTCTTGAACAGGATTGCAGGAGGTAATTTCTGTGATATAGACCAAGGCGAAGGCAGAGCTCCTCTGGACTGGGCGGCTTAAGTAGGCAGGACTGACGAGCAGGATATCATCAACAGCTGAATACCTGTGGAGAGATAGGAGCTGCCACCTAGCCGACAGCTGAGCGGCCAGCTCAGAGAAGGAAGGGCTGAGCCCAGCCCTAACAATAGAACATGGAAAACAAGCCTAAGCAACTCACCGAAGCTTGTGTGGCTATACTTCTCCTGTAGATCACAGGAGTGCAGTCAGTTCTGCACTCCTGTGACCCGTTTCAACAGACAGTGGGGTGAAGCCTGCTGTCGGCTGATGTCACAGAGCTGGTCCAGGCTCGGGCAAGATCGCGACCATATGGTTGGGATCTGCCCACATACCTGGAACAGCGAATCACTGGGAGCCTGAGCTGGCCGCTCCCACCCCCTCCACAGCCCACCTCTCCAGTGAGCATGGGGGTGGGGGGGGGGGGGCAGAGCAGAGAGCTGCTGACCGACAAGGAGCTCTTAGAACAGAGCGATCAGCAGAGTTTGATAGCTCTGATATCAGTGTTGGAATCGACCAGGGGGCAGATGCAGCATTGGAGTGATGCTGCATGTACCTAGGTAAGAGCAAGTAAAGGCGCAAAAACTAGTTCTACTGTAACCCAACATGTACAGAAAAAAAAGCCATAGGAAGTCCATGAATCAATGGTTATAATGATCAGAGTCCATACACTAAGGGCAGTTTCACACTGGGCGGTGAGAGCATCATTTTAGCTATGCTCTTCGGCCACTAGTGGGGTGCTTTTAACCCCTGCTAGCGGGCCAAAGAAGTGGTTAATAGCGCCCGCAAAGCGCAGCTGCTGAAGCAGCGGTGCCTATTCAATTCAATGGGCAGGGCATTTTAGGGAGCGGTGTATACATTGCTCGTAAACCGAACCAAAGATGCTGCTTGCAGGAATTTTTCTTAACGTCCCGCAAGCTCACTGCTCCAGTGTGCAGGCACTCGGGCTTTCACACTGGAGTGACAGGTGAGGCTCTTTACAGTCATTTTGCAGGTGCTATTTTTAGTGCTAAAACGCCTGTAAAGCGCCTCCAGTGTGAAAGTAGCCTTAGGGTATATGGCTCAGCATGACACAGATCAAAAGGTATATAGCGCAGCATGACACAAATCAGGGTATATAGCTCAGCATGACACAGATCAGGGTATATAGCTCAGCATGACACAGATCAGGGTATATTGCTCAGCATGACACAGATCAAAGTATATTGCTCAGCATGACACAGATCAGGGTATATAGCTCAGCATGACACAGATCAGGGTATATAGCTCAGCATGACACAGATCAGGGTATATAGCTCAGCATGACACAGATCAGGGTATATAGCTCAGCATGACACAGATCAGGGTATATAGCTCAACATGACACAGATCAGGGTATATGGCTCAGCATGACACAGATCAGGGTATATAGCTCAACATAACACAGATCAGGGTATATAGCTCAGCATGACACAGATCAGGGTATATAGCTCAGCATGACACAGATCAGGGTATATAGCTCAGCATGACACAGATCAGGGTATATAGCTCAGCATGACACAGATCAGGGTATATAGCTCAGCATGACACAGATCAGGGTATATAGCTCAGCATGACACAGATCAGGGTATATAGCTCAGCATGACACAGATCAGGGTATATTGCTCAGCATGACACAGATCCGGGTATATAGCTCAGCAGCTCAGCCGGCAGTGCCCGGGGGCTCGCAGCACTGACAGCTACCGCCACCCCTGGAGTTCACGGGAGGTCCGGCACTTCCCAGGCTGTGGTGTCCTCTCCTCTGAGTCCGGTGTCTCCTCCAGAGTGCTGTGCGTTTCCTTTTCTAAAGCACTAGGCATTCAACTCCCATCTCCCCACTGCCACACAGAGGAATAATGCAAACAGGGTGATTAGGGTTTGCCCTGGCACACCCGGCACACCCTGTGCAGACACCTATGACCCCACTTGCGTATGAAGACTGTCAGTCTTCAAGACGGTAAAGCCAGAGCATTAGCGCTGCAGATGTAGGCTGGATCTTCAGCTGGGAACTCAGAGCGCATGCACAAGGGAATATCTCCTAAACCGTTACAGGTTTAGGAGATATTCTTTTTACCTACAGGTATGCCTTATTATAGGCTCACCTGTAGGTAAAAGTTCATATTTTTGGGTGTACAACCGCTTTAAGAAAATTGGCCAAGAAAAACCCTTAAAACAGAAAAAAAGAGGAGTAGATGCTTCCTTCCAAGCTCTATCATTTGAAGCAAGTTCTCACAATATATATATATATCACACACATATAGTCTAAGGGTATCAGCTGACTGCTTGCTCAGCTGATAACGGTAGCAGCAGCGGAAAGGCGTTTAGCTGAACTAATTTAAAGGCTCAACATATAAAACTAATATTCTATTTATAGTCGGAGAATCAGTTAAAAATATGACCCATCTGCCATATATAACTGCCGGGAGCAGCGGTACATTGTGCTGATGCAGTATCGGTCTATTACTATACTTATATTGTTCAACCAGACAGTCCTCTCCAGAGTATTTCATTTTTTTACAATATATAAATCTATAAAAAACAAAAGATTAAAGTACTGAGACTTGGGACGAGCCAATTCTTTTTTTTTTTTTTATGTTTTTTGGTCACAATAAATAAATCCAAAAAGTATGTTAAACACAGTATTGCATGGAGGTTATTAACCACTTCAGCTCCAGAAGGTTCTACCCCTTTCATGGCCAGGCCAATTTTTTGCTGTTTGGCACTGCGCTACTTTAACCTCTTGCCAACCGCCCCACATACATTGACTGCAGGGAGGCGCTCTTTGATCGCCCCTGATGTTAACCCCCTTGTACGTCGGCAGAATGGCACGGGCAGGCAAAAGTGTGTACAGGTACGTCCCCTTTAAGATTGCCGCCGTGCCATCGCGCGCCGGTCGGTATTCCGTGAGTCGGGTCACGCGGACTTGATCGCCTCGGGGATACCCGCGATCGTCTCACGGGAAGGCTGAACGGGGAGATGCGGAAGTAAACAGCATCTCCCCGTTCTGCCTAGCAACTAGTGACACTGATCTCTGCTCCCTGTGATTGGAGCAGAGATCAGTGTTCACTAACACACAGCCACGCCCCCCCACAGTTAGTAACACGGCCCTAGGAACACTTAACCCCTACACTGCCACCCCCTGGTTAACCCCTTCACTGCCAGTGTAATTTACACAGGAATCAGTGCATTTAAATAGCACTGATTGCTGTATAAATGACAATGGTCCCAAAAATGTGTCAAAATTGTCCGATGTGTCCGCCATAATGTCGCAGTCACAATAAAAATCGCTGATCGCCGCCATTATTAGTAAAAAAAAAAAATATTAATAAAAATTCTATAAAACTATCCCCTATTTTGTTAACGCTATAACTTTTGCGCAAACGAATCAAAATATGTAGAAGAATACGTATCGGCCTAAACTGAGGAAAAAAAACATTTTTTTTATATATTTTTGGGGGATATTTATTATAGCAAAAAGTAAAAAAATATGCGTTTTTTTAAAAAATGTTGCTCTATTTTTGTTTATAGCACAAAAAATAAAAACCACAGGGGTGATCAAATACCACCAAAAGAAAGCTCTATTTGTGGGGGAAAAAGGACACCAAATTTGTTTAGGAGCCACGTCGCACGACTGCGCAGTGCCAAATCGCAAAAAGTGGTCTGGTCTTAAGCCAGCAAAATCGTCCGGTCTGAAAGTGGATAAACAATAAAAAGTCCATAAATTTATCCCATAGTGTGTAGGCGCTATAATTTTTGTACAAAGCAATCAATATACTCTTATTGGGATCTTTCTTACCAAAAATATGTAGCAGAATACATACCGAGCTAAATTGAGGAAAGAAATTCGATTGTTTACATTTCTTTATTGGATACGTTTTATAGCAGAAAGTAAAAAAATATAGTTTTTTTTTCTAAATTGACGCTCTTTGTTTTGTTTATAGCGCTAAAAAATAAAAACCACAAAAGGTGATCAAATACCATTTTTTTTTTACTAGTAATGGTGGCGATCTGCGATTTTTATTGTGACTGCGATATTGCGGCGGACACATCGGACACTTTTGACACATTTTTGGGACCATTCACATTTATACAGCGATCAGTGCTATAAAAATGCACTGATTACTACATAAATGTGACTGGCTGGGAAGGGGTTAACACTAGGGGGCGCTGCAGGGGTTAATATGTTCCCTGGGAGTGATTCTAACTGTAGGGGGAGGGGATTCACAAGGGGAGGAGACCGATCAGTGTTTCTCTGTACTGAGAACACACCATCGGTCTGCTCTCCTCTGACAGGACCGTGGATCTGTGTGTTTACATACACAGACCCACGGTCCTGCTGATTTACCGGGCAATCGCGGGTGCCCGGCGACACGACACGCGCACCCTCTGGTGGGCCGGGAAGGGGAGGACGTCATATGGTGCCCTCCTGCCACGAGAGCTGCGCCGCCTGGCCGTCAATTGACAGCCGGCGGTCGCAAAGCAGTTAAAAACAGTGTAAAAATAAAAAGGTCAAATAAATGAGATTTTTTTTTTTTAAACGCGCCCCATCCCGCCGAGCTCGCGTGCAGAATGCATACGTGAGTAGCGCCCGCATATGGCAACGTCGCTCATACCACACATGTGAGGTATTGCCGCGATCGGTAGAGTGAGAGAAATAATTCTAGCCCTAGACCTCCTCTGTAACGCAAAACATGCAACCTGTAGAATTTTTTAAATGTCGCCTATGGAGATTTTTAAGGGTAAAAGTTTGTCGCCATTCCACGAGCGGGCACAATTTTGACGCGTGACATGTTGGGTATCAATTTACTCGGCGTAATATTATCATTCACAATATAAAAAAAATTATTGGGCTAACTTTCTTATTTTTTAATTAAAAAAAAGAGTGTTTTTTTTTTTTTTTTAAAGTGCGCTTGTAGGACCGCTGCGCAAATACGGTGTGACAGAAAGTATTGCAACTACCGCCTATTTAAGTATTGCAACGACTTAAAAAAGTATAATGTTTGGGGGTTCTAAGTAATTTTCTAGCAAAAAAAAAAAAAAAAACCTGTAAACAACAAAATCTAAAAAAGAGGCTCGTTCCTTAAGTGGTTAATTGGCAATTGTGCGGTCATGCAACGCTGTACCTAAATGAAATTTATGTAATTTTTTTCCTGCAAATAGAGCTTTCTTTTGGTGTTATTTGATCACCACTATATATTTATTATAGTCGTTCCCTCTGGGTGCAATCCCAGAGGGGGGCGCTGTTTCTAAACACTAATGTGTGGATTGCTCATTGTTTAAGCAATGTGTCCACACACTAATAACCGAACCCCTCTGTGTTCCCCAGTGATTTCCTCTGTGCTGCTTTGCGTTACCTCTGTGTCCCTTGTGCTTTCAGCCTTGTGTACCCTTTCCTGTGCCCCTGTGCCTGTGCCCCTTGTCTGTTTCCTACCTTAGTAATCCTGCGCATTCCATGCCAGCATCTTGTCTCTCTTCCCCCTCTGTACTTCAGTTAGTTCCTGCTTGTCTGCACCAGTCTGTTCCCTGTGTGTCTGTTGGGCAGGACCTCGTTATCTGCACCTGTATTCCCAGCCTGTCTCTCTGTATGTTCTCACACACTCCTGCTTGTTACTCTGTGTACCCACTACTACTTTTTTACTGTCAAGTACTCACTGATACCGATACTTTTTTTAATGTCATGTGACGGTGGAACCAATATGCAGCACTGATGATGCGTGGACTGTGTCAGTCATCTTTTTTTATTTTTTTTTTACAATTTAGCCTGGGTTCAGACTAGTGCGGTGCGAATTGAAGGCCCTGCGTGACACGTCGGCTGTTCTGCGGATTGTCCGCGTTTTAGGTGCGAATCAGCTGCTAACATGAATTCGCAACTCATTGTACTACTCCTGAGGGGGAAATCCACGCCAAATTTTTAGAAAAAAAACGGCATGGGTTCCCCCTCCAGAGGCATACCAGGCCCTTAGGTCTGGTATGGATTTTAAGGGTACCCCCTACGCCGAAAAAACGGCGTGGGGGTCCCCCAAAATCCATACCAGACCCTTATCCGAGCATGCAGCCTGGCAGGTCAGGAAAGGGGGTGGGGACGAGCGAGCGCCCCCCCCTCCTGAACCGTACCAGGCCGCATGCCCTCAACATGGGGGGTGGGTGCTTTGGGGAAGGGGGAGCCCTGTGGCCCCCCCACCCCAAAGCACCTTGTCCCCATGTTGATGAGGACAAGGGCCTCTTCCCGACAACCCTGGCCGTTGGTTGTCGGGGTCTGCGGGCGGGGGGCTTATCGGAATCCGGGAGCCCCCTTTAATAAGGGGCCCCCAGATCCCGGCCCCCGCCCTATGTGAATGAGTATGGGGTACGATGTACCCCTACCCATTCACCTAAGGTGTAAAGTGTAACTAAAAAAAACCACACAATTTTTTTTAAATATTTTATTGCACTGCTCCGGGGGTCTTCTTCCGTCTTGGGGGGTCTTCTCGCCGGACTCCTTCGCTATTTTACCTAGCTCTTTTACCGAGCGGAGGAGCCCGGCTTTCTTCTTCGTCGCCGCCGTCGTCTGGGGGTCTCGATCCGCCTTCGGGGGTCTTCCGGGGTCTTCCGGGGTCTCTTCTGTTCTTGCCGCTGTCGTCGCCTTCTGCGCCGCCGCCGCCTTCTTCTTCTTCTTCTTAAGATGTTGACTTGTCGCTGTCTCTGGCCGGAATGGCATAGACGCGCTGTGTTGTGACTTATATAGGGACAAGGGTAAAATAGCGGAGGAGTCCGGCGAGAAGACCCCCCAAGACGGAAGAAGACCTCCGGAGCAGTGCAATAAAATATTTTTAAAAAATTGTTTGTTTTTTTTTAGTTACACTTTACACCTTAGGTGAATGGGTAGGGGTACATCATACCCCATACTCATTCACATAGGGTGGGGGGCTGGGATCTGGGGGCCCCCTTATTAAAGGGGGCTCCCGGATTCCGATAAGCCCCCCGCCCGCAGACCCCGACAACCAACGGCCAGGGTTGTCGGGAAGAGGCCCTTGTCCTCATCAACATGGGGACAGGGTGCTTTGGGGTGGGGGGGCCGCAGGGCGCCCCCTTCCCCAAAGCACCCACCCCCCATGTTGAGGGCATGCGGCCTGGTACGGTTTAGGAGGGGGGGGGGTCGCTCGCTCGTCCCCACCCCCTTTCCTGACCTGCCAGGCTGCGTGCTCGGATAAGGGTCTGGTATGGAGTTTGGGGGGACCCCCACGCCGTTTTTTCGGCGTAGGGGGTACCCTTAAAATCCATACCAGACCTAAGGGCCTGGTATGCCTCTAAAGGGGGAATCCATGCCGTTTTTTTTTTTTTTTTAAATTGGGCGTGGACTCAGAGGTAGTACAATGACTTGCGAATTTTTGTTCAGAACGCAAGCCAGGTGCGAATCAGATGCGTGCCCATAGAAGATAATGGGCCTTAATTCGCACCTGATCCGCCCCGCACCAAAGACGGTTGCACCGGACATATGTTAACATGCCTCATTGAAAACAATGGGTTTCGAAATGTCCTGCGAATTCGCAGTGTTTTTCCCGCTGAGAATTCGCAATAGTGTGAACCCAGGCTTAAACTTTAAAAAAACAAAAAATTATTATTATTATTTTTGACATTTTTTTTTATTTATTTATTTTTTACAATGCTTTTTTTTTTTTTTTTTGGATGGTGTCCGTGTGATTTTTATTTTATTTTTTTTTACAATTTAACCTTTTACATATTTATTTATTACAATTCTTTGTTTTTATTTTAGTTTTTATCAGCCCTGTTGGGGGGGGGGGGGTTTGGTGAGATATTTGGGCTCTTAACAGACCCCTGACATCTCCCCTTTGAGACAGGGAAAGGGACTGAGGACACAGATTCCCCAGTGGGCCTCCAGGCGTTTTTCATGCGTTTTTATTTTTTTTAAAGCTTTTTTGCAGCTTTTTTTTTTTTTTTTACAATCTTTTTCAAAGCATTTTTGAAGTGTATTACAAGTGTTTTCACAGCTTCAGGCATTTTTGTTTACCAAATTTAAAGCAGTGTTTCAGCTGTAATTTTTTTTTTTTTTTTAAAGTCAGCAGCTAAAAAAAAAGTAGCTGCTGACTTACACTTACCCTCCCAGGGCGCCCGCGATGTCGGCCTCCGAGGCCGACATGTCCCTCGGGTCTCCGGTCCCAGTGCCACCATCCTCACTAAGGGCAACAGGCAGTGGAGCCTTACGGCTTCACTGCCCGTTTCCTACTGCGCATGCGCGAGTCGCGCTGCGATTTGTGAATGGGACGCGCTGTGTTAGGGAACACACAGTTCCCAGAACACAGCATGCCCCATTACCAAAGATCACCGCGGAGTAGGAAGAAGGCAGATTAGGAAGACTGCCTAGCAACAGGGATTTCTGATAAGATAAAAAAAAAATTTTTTTTTTCAAATGTTTTTTTTTTTTTAAAGAATATTAATGCTCTTTTTTTTTTTGGGTGGCCCTCCACTTTAAGCACTAGGGGGAGGAGAGGGAGAGGGAGAGGAAATTAAGGGGTGGAGAGATGCTATTTAAGCCTTTTTAACGGGCATTTTACGAACGATTTTAATCGCTTTACAAGCGTTGTTCTGCTCAAGTCAGGCGTTTCTATTGCAATCTATGGAGCCAAAAATGCCTGTAATCTGCCCAAAAAGAAGCTCATGTACTTTTTTTGAGCTTCAGGCCTTTTGCTTCAGGCGTCAAAATGCTCAGATGTGAACAGGTGCCATTGAAATTAATGGGATTTTGCTGGTTGGGCGTTTTGGAACTTTTGAGATGAGCGCTTTACGAGCTGAAAACGCTGGTGTGAATGCAGCCTTAAGCCACGTACACACGATCGGATTTTCCGATGGGAAATGTGTGATGTCAGGCTGTTGACGGAAAATCCGAGTGTGTACACAAGTCTGTCGGACAAAAGTCCAAAGTACAAACACGCATGCTCGGAGGCAAGGACGAGCCGGAAGCGGTCGGTCTTGTAAACTCGCGTTCGTAATGGAGAATTAACATTCGTGAAGTGGCAAATTATAAAAAGTGCAGCGCACAATTCTCTTCTTCTTTAATAGGATAATAATGAAGCTGCTTTGCTGGTGATACTGATGGAGTTATTGCAAACAGGTTTTCAAAGGCATTTTTTTCTAGTGATATCAAGAATAATATTATTATGTTTTATTATTATTATTATCCCGCAGTTTTTAACGATGTTGGTGCCCCTTGTCAATTTTACATTGTATTTTTTAAAATGTAACTGCCGACTCCCAAACTGTCATTTGAAGTAAAACACAGAGCCAAGTATTATTCTCCACAATTTTTTTTATTGTATATTAAAAAAAGAAAACAAATACAATTAGACATGCTATATATCTGCCAATAGAACTTAACCAAAAACTGCATTCTATGCATCCAAAAATATAGAAAATATACCAAATCAAATCATTATTCAACCAAAAAAATAAAATAGAAGCCTCATGCATGTGATCTGCTTCTTAATATAGGGGGTCAACAATGCCAAGAGTTGGTGAAAGCAGGGGTCCGTCATCCGGAGATAATTCCGAAAATCATCGGATTACTCTCCTGGAGCTCCCGCAGCAAAGGCATATGACATAATTGGTCACCATTAACAAAGCAACCAATTTTTAGTCCAAGAAATGCTCCTCCTCCTGTTCCCGGGCTGGACTTGGGTCAAAGCAATAACTCCAAGGCCAGTAATAAATAACACGTTATCTCCTCCGATTCCGCAACATTGCTGGTTGACGAACGGCCGTTCAGAAACGAACTGAAAAGCATGAAATGAAATGCGCAAAATGAAAAGAGCGAATCAACACTCACCAAACTTCTACTAACACAAAATTAGCAGAAGGAACCCAAAGGGTGGCGCTAAAGAGCTGAAAAACCACGTAGCACGTCACTACGTTCGTGTTTGTTGGCCGACAATTCCTGGCCGTTTGTATGCAAGACAAGTTCCTGGCCAACGCCCTTCGGACAAAAGTCAGCGGTTTTGTCTGCGTAAAATACGATTGCGTGTACGAGGCTTTAGGCTCTGTTCACATCCAGGCGTTTCTGGGTGTTTTTTCTGCTGTAAGCCTCAAGCTCTAAAAACGCCCAACAACATTAATTTCAACGGCCCCACATTTGAGCGTTTTGTCATCTGAAGCAAAACGCCTGAAGCTCTAAAAAGTACAGCAGCTTTTTACAGTGGTGACCTTATATACAAAATCGCAGCAAAATCGCGGCAAAAACGCGGCAAAATCTCTGCAAAAAGCTTGCCTGAAAACAAAACGCCTAGATGTGAACAGAGCCTTAGTGTCACTGGTCCCCAAAAAGTGTCAAAAGTGTCAGTTAGGTATCAGATTTATCCGCTGCAATATCGCAGTCCGGCTATAAGTCGCTGATTGCCACTATTATTAGTAAAAAAAAATAATAAAATAATTCCATAGGAATATCCCATAGTTTGTAGACGCTATAACTTTTGCGCAAACCAATCAATATACGCTTATTGGGATTTTTTTTTACCAAAAATATGTAGCAGAGTACATATTGGTCTAAACTGATAAAGAAATTCGATTTTTTATTTTTTTACATTTTTATTATTGGATATGTTTCATAGCAGAAAGTAAAAAAAAATATATAATTTTTTTCTAAATTGTCGCTCTTTTTTTGTTTATAGCGCAAAAAATAAAAACCGCAGAGGTGATCGAATACCCCCAAAAGAAAGCTCTATTTATGGTGGCAAAAAAAGGACATACATCTTATTTGGGTACAGCGCCACACGATCGCGCAATTGTCAGTTAAAGTAACACAAAAAACAGCCTGGTCATGAAGAGGGGTAAATCTTTTGGAGCTGAAGCGGTTAAGGTTAAGGTGAAAAAAAAAATGCACCGGAACGCATCAAACACACTTTAAAAGCGCACATGCAAAAAAAAGCATCCGGACTGCATTTCTATGGTGTGAACTGGCCCTTTATTTTCTACCCCCATTGAGTGTTTATATTTGGTTTACAAAGGCTCAGTTTGCCTTAAGCTGTTTGCGACTTCCTAAAATTGTCTCAGACAATAAATGGTACCTTCTGCCCCTGTAGCACTTACTAAACTTTTTCACTCTATATTTTGGCACTCATTTTACAGAAACTCTCAAAACTTCCCTGTCTCGATATCACCTCGTACAAAGCTGAGAATCAGGTTCCTGAGCTATTTATACTCCCCTGTTCCTTTATTGCTTCTGTTCACCTCTGTTCATAATCATTTCTATCTCTTTTTAGTGTCTTTAACCACTTTCAGCCCCGGACCAATTTGCAGCCAAAGGACCAGGCCCCTTTTTGCGATTCGGCACTGCGTCGCTTTAACTGACAATTGCGCGGTCGTGCGACGTGGCTCCCAAACAAAATTGGCGTCCTTTTTTTCCCACAAATAGAGCTTTCTTTTGGTGGTATTTGATCGCCCCTGCGGTTTTTATTTTTTGCGCTATAAACAAAAATAGAGCGAGAATTTTGAAAAAAATGCAATCTTTTTTGCTTTTTGCTATAATAAATATCCCCAAATAATATATATAAAAAAACGTTTTTTTTTCCTCATTTTAGGCCGATACGTATTCTTCTACATATTTTTTGTAAAAAAAAATCGCAATTAGCGATTATTGATTGGTTTGCGCAAAAGTTATAGCGTTTACAAAATAGGGGATAGTTTTATAGCATTTTTATTCATTTTTTTTTTTTTACTAGTAATGGCGGCGATCAGCGATTTTTATTGTGACGGCGACATTATGGCGGACACGTCAGACATTTTTGACACATTTTTGGGACCATTGTCATTTATACAGCAATCAATGCTATTTAAATGCATTGATTCCTGTATAAATGACACATGCAGTGAAAGAGTTAACCACTAGGGGGAGGGGAGGGGTTATGGGCTGTGACGTGCGTGTGTTTTTTTACATTAGGGGGCGGGGCTGACGTCTGACGTCATTGATCGGCTTTCCCGATGACAGGGAACAGCCGATCAATGACAGGCAGAGTAGGAAGCTGGCGGCGCGCGGGCGAGATCCACGGCCAGGCAATTAAAGGGCCACGTACCGGTACGTGGTTTTGCCTGGCCGTGCCATTCTGCTGACGTATATATGCAGTGGGCGGTCGGGAAGCGGTTAAAGAGGAACTGCAGTCTGCTCACATGATTTGTAAAAAAAACATCTTTGCCATTCTGAAGCTTCCCTCCAACCACTTTGCATATTATGTACCGTATATAATTGAGTATAAGCCGAGGCACCTAACTTTACCACAAACAACTGGGAAAATGTATTGACTCGAGTATAAGCCTAGGGTGAGAAATGCGCAGCTACTGTAAGTGGAAAAGAGGGTCAACAATGCCCATTTGCAGCCTCACTGTGCTCAATTGCAGCCAAAGGTCCCCCGAAAGGGTCCCGAAATGACATTGCTGCAGATGGACACAGTTGACCGACTTTAGAGCCCCGTATCTTGGGGTCACTTGGTGCTAGAACTCCATCTTTGGATATGTTGTAGTGCTAGTTCCACCGGGTTGGCACAGCAAATTTGGGGTTCCTAGCACTGAGTTACGGGGCCCAAAAGTCGGGTCGGAAAAAAAAAAATTCGCTGCAAAAAAGTGCTTGACTCGAGGGGGGCACTTTCAGCACACAAAAATGTGCTGAAAAACTCGGCTTATACTCAAGTATATACGGTACTTGCCAAATATGCTGCAGAAATCTCCCTCCACTGAGTCTGGCTGCATCCATTTTTAACTGTGGGCAGCTGAACCTGCTGCCTGTTCACTTCCTGGATTCACACAGACACACACCTCCAGCTCTGCAGCTCTCATTGGCCCTCTTATGACTCACCCCCCCCCCCCTCCTTCCTGGTAAAATCTCAGGAGAGTGAGAGGGAGAGCTGTGCATGATGTCATAAGCCTAGGCTAATGACCAGACTAGAAACAGGAAGTGGGCTGTATAGGGTATTTACTGGCAGAAAAAAAAAAAGTTTTATTATTCAAAGTTAAAACAACTACAAGAGCAGAAGATTTAATAGATGGAAAGTTGAAAAAATTACTAAAGGTCCGCTTTAAGAGGCTCAGCCTACTGTGTTTGGACTGTTGGCTTTTTTTTTTTTTTTAATTAAACTTAAAATTAAATAAAATTATAAAAGTTGGGCGTTGGTTTTAAACAGTTTCACAAAAGGTAAGTGTTAAACACTCCCCCCGATGACGTCATCTATGACGAAACTAGTAGGGTGGAGTCTATGCTCAATACACCATGCTAGTTTGTTTGTGATCTTTGGACTTTTAAATCCATGTTTTGCTAGACTTGTGAATAATTTCACTATGTGGCGATCTTTCCCTTCCTTTATATTACTTACTATGAGAAGGAAAGGGAGAAACCAGCAAGCCTGACTTGAACGCTATTTTCATTTGTTTCCAATGGATGGATCTTCAATGATGTGTCTTTTGGCCCATACACACGATCTGAATATCGTACGAAAACTGTCGTCCGAGGAAGAATCGTACGATTTTCGGATCGTGTGTACACTACTTTCGACAGCCGATCACGACAGTTCATCCGATATTAATCGATCGGACATGCACAAAAATTTTCCTCGTACGATTTTTGTTTACTCAGTATAGTTGTCGTCCAAAAATACAATACAAATACATTACAACACATGACATCACTTCCGATTTTTTTTCCTGTTGTACGAGAATTTTCGTGACTTTATTTTCCTATTCAATTTCTACTTGCCACTATTATGCGAAAAAGGTTGTGTGTACGGGCCATTACTGTCAGGGCCATTACTGGTCAGCCGTGTCCAATCACGGCTGATCACAGTGTAAATAGGAAGAGTCAGTGATTGGCTTTTCCTCACTCGCGTCTGTCTGACGCGAGTAGAGGAGAGCCGATCGGCTGCTCCTTTGACAGGGGGGGTCTGCGGTAATCGGTTATCAGCGCAGCCCCCGAGGATGCCCACACTGGACCACCAGGGATGCCCAGCACCAGGTATGCCACCCTAGACTACAATGGATGCCAGTCAGTGCCCACAATGGATGCCAATCAGTGATCACTGATTGGCATGCATTATTGTTTGGCACTGATTGGCATCCATTACCCTACAATGCTGCCTGTCAGTGCCCATCCATGCCACCTATCAGTGCCCATCCGTGCTGCCTATCCATGCTCATCCATGCTGCTTATCCATGCTCATCCGTGCTGCCTATGCATGCCCATCCATGGCGCCTATCCATGCCCATCCGTGCCGCCTATCCATGCCAATCTGTGCCACCTATCAGTGCCTATTTGTGCCACCTATCAGTGCCTATCCGTGTTGCATATCAGTGGCCATCCATGTCGCATATCAGTGCCACTTCATTGGTGCCACCTCATCGGTGCCCATCAGTGCCCATCAGTGCAGCCCCATCAGTGCCCATCAGTGAAGTTGAAAACGTACTTATTTACAAAGTAACTGAAACAAAAAAAAACATATTTTTTTTTCAAAATTTTTGGTCTTTTTTTATTTGTTTACCAGAAAATAAAAACTGCAGAGGTGATCAAATACCACCAAAAGAAAGCTCTATTTGTGTGAACAAAATGATAAAAATTTAGTACAGTACAGTGGGTACAGTGTTGTATGACCGCGCAATTGTCATTCAAAGTGCGACAGCGCTGAAAGCTGAAAATTGGTCTGGGCAGGAAGGTGTATAAGTGCCCCCTGGTATTGAAGTGGTTAAAGACTTGGTTGGCTGACATCCCTTCTGGCTCCAGATCCTGCTTGCTGTTTTACTACGCTCATCTCCGACTCCCTGACGTTTGGCTTGTCTGACTATCTGTTCCGGTTCCTGAACTCTGGCTATGTTTTGACTACGTTTTGCTCTATTTACTTTTATTATTAAACAAGTGTGATTTAACTGTACTTCTGTCTCAGTCTGATTTCATGGTTTCTGACACTTACTAGACTCTTATAACGTGGAGTCTAGCTATCCGGTAAGGGCACTTTTTTTTTTTCACAGAGGAAGGTGCACTTTGGGTGTTTCTGTCGTCAATCACCCCAAGAGACACAATTTCAAGGATTTCTTCATGTTTGGACCCTTTAGGCCCCTTTCACACTGGGGCGGGGAGCCGCGGTGACGGTAAAGCAGTGCTATATTTAGCGCTGCTTTACCGTTGTTTTAGCCGCGGTATTCGGCCGCTCGCGGTGCGGTTTTACCCCCGAAAAAGGCTTAAAGACCCCCCGCAGAGCGCCGCCGTAGCGGCGCTTTGCGGCGGTATTACCGCGGTGTCCCATTCTAATCAATGGGAAGGAGCGGTATAGGAGCGGTGAAAACACCGCTCCTATACCGCTCCAAAGATGCTGCTAGCAGGACTTTTTTTGCCGTCCTGCTAGCGCACCGCTCCAGTGTGAAAGGGGCTTTATGGACTAATCGCCATTATTTAGTTACTACATTGTTCACAAGTTATTAGCGCGACAATCTTTGGGTTTTTAAGTGTTAAACAAAAACGACAACTCCTTTGAGCTGCAGCATTCTGTGCAAAACTGAGCGAATTCCCACAGGATCTTTTTACTGGGAAGCCTAATTAGTTCAGGTGCGACAATTAGGTGTGGCACTGCAGCAAACACCTGGAACTGGCTACAGTGCAGGGGAAAGACTAGGACTGGAACCTTTGGGACTGAACTTCAAGCAAGGAAAAAAATAAGTATTCATTGAAGATAATGTATTCTATTGAAAACTATTTTTGCCTTCCTCTGGATTAACTGTGGGTATAGGATTGCAATTTTCTTTTCCCCTGGTTGAACTCGATGGACTTGATGTGTCTTTTTTCAACCAGGCTAACTATGTAACTATGAAATCACTGCCAGTTCTCTTAAAATTATTCTTTGCAATATCCTGCATTACCCTTCGCAGATCAAAACTGACTGCAGATACAGTATGCGCGAGTGCTCGGGCATGCTAAAGTAATCCAACCACCTAGAACCTTGGAGCCCAAACTGCAATATATTGCGTGGCCCTCGAGCACCTGCAGACAGCGGTCTGTTCTGGTCCTTACTCAAGCCAGTGAAGGAGAAACAGAAAATTGTTTCATACTTACCGTAATTTTCCTTTCCTGGTGCCTATCCATGGCAGCATTCCTGTGACAAGCTCCGCCTTGGCCCCTCCCTCAGGACCAGTGAATATTATAAAAGAAAATGATTAGTGCACTCCCAGCATTCTACGTAATATAGCATACCGAGGGTGGGATTGTATGCTGCCATGGATAGGCACCAGGAAAAGAAAATTACGGTAAGTAAAAAAAAAAATTCTATTTTCCTGGTGCCTCCATGGCAGCATACCTCTGACACATACCGTATTTATCGGCATATAACACGCACTTTTTCTCCCTTAAAATAGGGGGGAAATCACGTGTGCGTGTTATCCGCGGACGAGCGCCGCCGAAATGGAGCAGGATTTCGTGTGTACTCGGCTCACGCTCATTCCCGCCCCTTGGACGGCTCCTAGCATGGATGTCCCGGCATTGGACAGGCGTTACGTCCATCATAGGATCCGGGCCAGGGGGCGGGACTAAGCGTGACCCGAAGCCGAGTACACAAGAGATCCGGCTCTATTTTGGCAGCTCTCGTCCCCACAGCATACACAATGATGGCAGCATATATAACGATGGCAGCAGATGGACACAGAGGCTGCAGGTGGGCACAGAACAAGGCTGCAGGTGGGCACAGAGCAAGGCTGCAGGTGGGCACTGAGCAAGGCTGCAGGTGGGCACTGAGCAAGGCTGCAGGTGAGCACAGAGCAAGGCTGCAGGTGGGCACTGATTAGGTTGCACTGAAGCTGCAGATGGGCACTAATCAGGCTGCATTGATGCTCACTCACCATTATTTTGCTTCAAAGTGGTTTATTTAAAAAAAAATGTATTTTTTCCTGAAACTTCCCTCTTAAATTGGGGTGCGTGTTATACGCCAGCACGTGTTATACGCCGATAAATACGGTAACTAGCTGAAACGGGTGGGATTTGAAAAATTATTTTAAATAGGCAAATGCCAGCCTGATAACCTGTCTGGCAGTTTCTACAGATGAGAAATCTGCCGGGTCTACTCTGTAACGTCATGTAAACGCATGTTGGGATGACCATGATGCCTTTATATCGTTTTGATGGATACGTCTGCTCTAGCGGTCCAAGAAGCAGAAAACAACCAGGTGGCATACAGCCCAACTGAAGAGGGGGTTCCAGTCCCCTATCCCTGTACACCTTCTCAACCAACTTGATTATCCATGAAACTTTTGTACTAGAGCAGGGATCTGCAAACTATGGCTCCCCAGCTGCCGCAGAACCACATGTCCCATGAGGTATTGTAAAGCTCTGATATTCACAGACATGACTAGGCATGGATACTGCAGTTCTGGAATGGCCGGAGGGCCCCAGATAATGCTTATTTTTTTTTGTTTTTTGAGTATTACAAATAGATTAGATGAAAGTCTGATCTAGTCTGAAGTTGTGGCTTGAAGATAGTGTCTTAGTACCGAAGTAATATCGTCTTCGTGAAGAAGGTCAAAATTGGATCTGAAAAGATTGGCAGGGCCCAAGGCTCAGAGATAGTAGAGGAGAACTTAGGGATGAATCCATGTATCGTTCCAAGTTCCACCCTATCCGAATATAAAAATTATATTATGGTCTTCTGATCCCAGAGACTGAAGTTCTGATACTCCCCAGCCCGATGCCATCGCCAGAAAGAAAAATAGTTTCCAAGTGAGATTCCACAAGGATGCTGAATCAGATGGGGCAAAAGGCTGTTTTGAATAAGGGTTCCAGAGTGATAGAGCGATCCCAAGTGGGAAAAATTTTTTTTAATGGGTGGGCTTATCTTCTTGATTGTCTTGAAGAATTCGATTATTAAAGGATCTTCGGCCCATCTCTTGTTGTCACGGCAGAGATTGCCACCAGCTGTACCTGAGGTAGGAGCCAAGGCGGAGCTTGTCACAGGTATGCTGCCATGGAGGCACCAGGAAATATTCTTTGGAGTGGCTTCTAGAAGTTAAAGATTAATTCCACTTGCATCCCAGTCTTATGGAATTTCCCTTCACCGCCCCAGGTTTAACACTGGTTCCACTGCAGTGAGGATATCCAGCATATGGAAGATTTAGCTAGCTCCCTTAACGGGACTGGCCAGTAAATTCACCAAAACATGGTTTTATTGTCTGGACTTCTAGATACAGTAGATCAGTGGTTCTCAGCCTCAGTCCTCAAGTACCCCCAACAGGCCATGTTTTCAGGTTTTCCTTTATCTTCCACAGGTGCTTTAAATCAGAGTCCATGGCTTGGTATTTTGGACAGCTATTTTATCTAAGAGAAATTCCCAAGACATGGCCTGTTGGGGGTACTTTAGGAGCAAGGTTGAGAACCACTCTAGTACATGAAGATAAACAATTAATGGCTGATCCACCTCCGGGGAGTTCACAGATAGACATTCTTCTTGTTAGGGTTGTCGCCTCAGTTCTTTAAACACGAACACATATGAATTACACTGAGGCTCATTGAATGCAGATAAGGCACCAAGTGAGTTTAATTACCACCTTAATCAGCCACAGAACCTGTGTAATTAATATGTGTTTGGGTATAAAGGGATAAAGTGGCAACCCTACTCCTTGTTAACTTGTTAAGTCCCTTTTGGCTTTCTGAAGTATATAGGGTCTTACGACCACCATCTACCTCTTACTTCCTCCCGCCTGACGCAGTTCCCTATATCTCCCTTCTCCCCTACAATTGAGTCAGGCTTTTATACCCTAGTTCAGAGCTCTCCGAACTATATACCTCCAGCTGCTGAGGAAATGCAAGTCCCATGAGATACTGTAAGACTCTGACAGCCACAGGCATGACTTCCAAAAAGGCAGAGAGACGGTAAGACTCATAGTTCTTTAACAGCTGGAAGGCCATAGTTTGAAGACCCCTGCCCTAGGTAGTTAAAGTTGGGTTCTATATGAGCCTTGAACTGGATTTAATTGGGTGAACCACACCTATTTTGCAGTTCGATATGTCCCAGTCTGACATATCTCAACAAATGGTGTTTCCCACCAGATCCCCACCCCCCCTTGTGGGTTTTGAGAATGTATTGTTATGTTTCTGTAACGCCCATATATACTGCCTGTAAAATTATTTCTTTTAACTTTGAACTCTCTCTGTGTTTTTTATTTATACATGTCTGACAACTAGGTGTTTAATGCTGTTTGTATGTTCTAATGCCAAGTGTATTCTTTATGAAAACTCTTCTGATAAATAAAGAATGCATGAAAAATAAGAACTCCAGGTATGGATATCTTCTACATAGTTACATTATTTCAGCTTTGACCAATGTAACGAAAAAAAAAAAAAAATATATATATATATATATATATATACACACTATATTAGGAGTATTGGGATGTATTGGGATGCCTGCTTTTACACATAAGCTTTAATGGAATCCCAGTCTTAGTCTGTAGGGTTCAATATTGAGTTGGCCCACCCTTTGTAGCTATAACTGCTTCAACTCTTCTGGGAAGGCTGTCCACAAGGTTTAGGAGTGTGTCTATGGCAGTGATGGCGAACCTTGGCACCCCAGATGTTTTGGAACTACATTTCCCATGATACTCATGCACCCTGCAGTGTAGTAGAGCATCATGGGAAATGTAGTTCCAAAACATCTGGGGTGCCAAGTTTCGCCATCACTGGTCTATGGGAATGTTTGACCATTCTTCCAGAAGCGCATTTGTGAGGTCAGGCACTGTTGTTGGACGAAAAGGCCTGGCTTGCAGTCTCCACTCTAATTCATCTCAAAGGTGTTCTATCGGGTTGAGGTCAGGACTCTGTGCAGGCCAGTCAAGTTCCTCCACCCCAAACTCGCTCATCCATGTCTTTATGGACCTTGCTTTGTGCACTGGTCCAAATCATTTGGTGGAGGGGGGATTATGGTGTGGGGTTGTTTTTCAGGAATCAGGCTTGGCCCCTTAGTTCCAGTGAAGGGACCTCTTAAGGCGTCAGCATACCAAGACATTTTGGACAATTTCATGCTCCCAACTTTGTGGGAACATTTTGGGGATGGCCCCTTCCTGTTTCAACATGACTGCACACCAGTGCACACAGCAAGGTCCATAAAGACATGGATGAGCAAGTTTGGGGTGGAAGAACTTGACTGGCCTGTCCTGCACCCCGATAGAGCGGAAACTGCGAGCCATTCCTTCTCGTCCAACACCAGTGCCTGACCTCACAGATGCGCTTCTGGAAGAATGGTCAAACATTCCCATAGACACACTCCTAAACCTTGTGGACGGCCTTCCCAGAAGAGCTGAAGCTGTTATAGCTGCAAAGGGTGGGCCAACTCAATATTGAACCCTACGGACTAAGACTGGGATGCCATTAAAGTTCATGTGCGTGTAAAGGAAGGTGTCTCAATACTTTTGACAATATAGTGTATCTATCTATCTATCTTTTTTTTAAATATCTCTTTAGGAATTATTACATTACACATTGAGGCAAGCGGAATAACATCGGCCTCAAGGCGCAGAAACCCAAAATATTGAAATGTGCTCTGTATACAAAGGAAAATAGATTCAGCTCATTCCGGCAACAAATATTTGAGATTATATTTTTTACTTTTTTTTTGTTCAGTGATTGAATAAGTCTCACCTCTGGATTTCTCATAAGCTTTTGTTAACTCGAGGCACAGATTATTCCCGCGTGCAGTTCAAAGATAGAAATAATGCGCCATGGCTCACTGAGGGAAGGCGCTGATGTATAGAGCCACGTCCGGCGTGTTCGCATTTTCAGAATTAGACTTTTGCACCTTTGTTAGGTTATAATTACCTGGGACTGAGGGAAGTGGATAATACACAGGAAAATTACTTCTTCTCTCCTGCTTAAAAAGCAGCAAGTAACAAGTAAGAGAAAAAGATACGGCACGCAATAGTGTCGTGTCTGAGCTTAGTCTCTACAGATTGTCTTAAAGAGGACCTGTCACTCAAGATAACAAAAAAAAAAACAAAAAAAACTTTACTATACTGCAGTCAAAGCTAAAATGCCATACAGAATATCTGTCATACACAACTTTCATGGGAATGATTGCCCAAACAACTACAATTCTTTTATAAAAAAATGTAATTTTCTAATTTTTTAATTTCTCTATAAAACACTAAAAACCAACAGGTTGCTACACATATTTTGTGCTCAGCTTCTTTCCTCCAGTTGTGATAAATCGGCTCTGCTGTAACAAATTGTATGACAATATCAAAAAACCTGAAGTTGCATGTGGCCATGTACAGCCTCTCAGGTGTCTGTGGAGGATGCTGGGAAATCTATGCCTGGCCAAAACAGTGTGTTCTGATATGGAGTGAGCATGTGGTGATCAATGTGTGCCTGTAGGTTGGCCAGCTGCACAATTTCTAATATAAATAAGTATAATAATAAGTGTAAATAAGACAGGTGGATATATAGCGATGAAAGGAAGAGGTAGGGATGAAAGGAAGAGGTAGGGATGAAAGGAAGAGGTAGGGATGAAAGGAAGAGGTAGGGATGAAAGGAAGAGGTAGGGATGAAAGAAAGAGGTAGGGATGAAAGGAAGAGGTAGGGATGGATGGAAGGAAAGGAATAAAGAACAGAAGGGAGGCAGTGAAAAAGCACAGGAAGAAAGGATCGATGGAAGGAAGGAAGCAAGGATGGATGGATTAAAGGAAAAAAGAAGAAAGGAAGGGAATGAAGGACTGAAGGGAGGCAGTAAGTTAAAGGAGAACAGAAGAGAGGCAGTAAGAAGGGGCAAGAGGAAAGAAATGATGGAAGGAATAAATTAAGCATGGATGGAAAGAAGAAAGGAATGGAGACAATAAGAAAAAGGAGGATAGAAGAGAGGCAGTAAGAAAAGGGAGAAAGAAAGTAAACAAGGATGGATGGAAGAAAGGAAGCAAGGATGGATGGAAGAAGGTAAGCAAGAATGGATGGAAGAATGTAAACAAGGATGGATGGAAGAAAGTTAGCAAGGATGGATGGAAGAAAGTAAACAAGGATGGATGGAAGAAAGTAAACAATGATGGGTGGAGGAAAGGAAGCGAGGATGGATAAACAAGGATGGATGGAAGAATGTAAACAAGGATGGATGGAAGAAAGTAAAGAAGGATGGATGGAAGAAAGTAAACAAGGATGGATGGAAGAAAGTAAGCAAGGATGGATGGAAGAAAGTAAACAAGGATGGATGGAAGAAAGTAAACAAGAATGGGTGGAAGAAAGGAAGCAAGGATGGATAAACAAGGATGGATGGAAGAAAGGAAGCAAGGATGGATGTTAGAAAGTAAACAAGGATGGATGGAAGAAAGTAAACAAGGATGAATGGAAGAATGTAAACAAGGATGGATGGAAGAAAGTAAGCAAGGATGGATGGAAGAAAGTAAACAAGAATGGGTGGAAGAAAGGAAGCAAGGATGGATAAACAAGGATGGATGGAAGAATGTAAACAAGGATGGATGGAAGAAAGTAAACAAGGATGGATGGAAGAAAGTAAACAAGGATGGATGGAAGAAAGTAAACAAGAATGGGTGGAAGAAAGGAAGCAAGGATGGATAAACAAGGATTGATGGAAGAATGTAAACAAGGATGGATGGAAGAAAGTAAGCAAGGATGGATGGAAGAAAGTAAGCAAGGATGGATGGAAGAAAGTAAACAAGGATGGATGGATGGAAGGAAAGAAGGCAATGAGGGGCAGAAGGGAGATAGTAAGAAAAGTGAGGATAAAAGAATTGATGAAAAAGAAGGAAGAAAGTATCCTTATTTTAATGGATGGATGATGGAATGAAGGGTAGAAGGGAGAAAGGAAGAAAATGGATACAGATGATGAAGGATGAAAGGAAGGGAGGGGTAAGAAACAGAGTAAATGTAAAAAAAGGTAAATGTGGTGATGAATGTGTGCTTGTAGGTTGGCCAATATGTGTAAATAATTATATCTTCCTAGATAAGACAGGTGAAAAGGCAAGTATATAAAGATCTATATGGTATGAGACTAACAGAAGAGAAAGGAAAAAAAAGAGGGTGGAAGATGGAAGGGAAGGTAAAGGAAAAGTACGGAAATGGGAAAGGGAAGAAAAGGTAAACTTTGGGAAGGAAAACAGAAGGGAAAGGAAAATGAAGGGAAGGGAAAGTGAAGGGAAAAGAAAAGATTATGGATGAAAGGAAGAGGTAGGGATGAATGGAAGGAAGGAAAAAAAAAAAAGGGAGAGAATGAAGGGCTGAAGGAAGGCAGTAGGATAAAAGAAGACAGAAGAGAGGTAGTAAGAAAGAGAGGATGATGGAAGGAAGAAAGTAATAGAGACAGTAATAAAAAGGATAGAAAAGAAGCAGTAAAAAAAGGCAGGAAGAAAGGATTGATGGATGGATAGATGGAAGGAAGAAAGTAAGCAAGGATGAATGGAAGGAAGGGAAGAAGGGAATGAAGGGCAGAAGGGAGATAGTAAGAAAAGGGAGGAGAAACTAATTGATGAAAAGAAGGAAGAAAGTATCCTTATTTTAATAGATGGTAGATGGAATGAATGGCAGAAGGGAGAAAGGAAGAAAATGGATTCAAATGATGAAGAAAGTAAGGAAGGATGAAAGGAAGGGAGGGGTAAAAAGAATGGACAGATGATAGGGAGAGAATTAAAGAGTAAGGTAAAGGTGGAGGAGAAAATATATAATATAAATTTGGGGGTACGGTACGAGATCTATATGGGATGATATTTCTGAAAAGTCCTTCTTCCTAACTTCTATTTGCCTGCCTATTATAAACATGATAACTCAAGTGCACTGAATCTTTGCTCACTTTTTAAGAGATGGAAGATCTGAGAGGAAATAAGAGCAACAATCATCAGATCAAGCGATGACAGCTAAATCCAGCAGTAATGTTACAAAATTATAGATAAAGGATAAAAAAAATTGTTACGTATATAATGGCATGAATATTGGACAAATTGTCACACAGGAAAAAAAAAGATAGATACTTTATCATCTGAAGGTAGATTTTTTTATGGGCTATATGATGGACTGAAAAAGTTATGTAAGTTTTGATGTTGTTCAGTTTAATGATAATGGAGGCACTACTCTGCATTATAATAATAGGTTTATTTTTGAGGTCCTCGTGTATTTTTGCCTCTCCGGTGTAGGTGTAGAGGTGTAGGTGTGTGCATGCTGGCAGTCACAAGACACTCTGCAGCTCATGTACAGTATGTCATAACCACCTGTCTCCTAATTGGAGGACTACACATCCCAATGTGAGCCTGCCACAGAACTGAACTGTTTCTAAAGGTGCTTTAAAGAATTGGGGACAACTGATGATTAATGTAATAAGCTGGAGTCACTTCGATCGAGGCTGCTGTGTAAAAATAGCAATACCGTCATAATCTGCTCCATCTTGTTTTCAGTGTACCCATTCTTCCCTCAAAATGTGCAGACTAAATAGCACAGGCGTTCTTCCAACTTGTAGGTGGCATTCATTCAAGGGGAGAGGAGTTTGTTAAGAGAATTCTCCCCCTATGCAGGCGGCCATCTTGACAAGCGACTTGATAAGTAGGGTCTCCAGCATCATTTGGGCATGCTTGGAGTGAGTGGTGGGTCAGGGGCAGGTTCCTGCTGGTTAGGGAAAGAGAATAGCACAGGGAAAGGCTCCTGGTGAGAAGGGTCAGAATAGTGACAACTCCTGCAGTGTGGGATACTGCCCGATGACCAGAATAGATAAGTGAGGCTTCCTCAGAGACCGAATACAAAGCCACCTTAGTACTGGTACATCATAAACTGCCGCCCATCCTCGGGTAATACCAACCAGAGACTGAAAACACTGAACATAACTCTTGGATTGCCTTATATCAGTGCCTACCGATCTGGTATAGCTTATAACTAGTAACCTGTTATAGCAGGGTGATCTCAAGCTACTCGGTAAAATGGTGGTTTACGACAGATTTTAGGAGAAGCAAGCACACTGATGGCACAGGTGTGTGCTGCATTTATATTAGAACCAGAGATAAGAGCTAAGGCCCCCACCCTCCCGAGCGAGGTCAGTGTATCTGAAGGGAGCCGTGTGAGGTACTGTGAGCACCAGCGGTGTCTAGGTTGGGATAGAGGAAGGCCCAAGCCTGAGAGGAAGTCCGTGTGGGATGGGAGCAGCAAGGAGGCTGTAGAGAAAGTCCACGAGGCACAAGAGAGCCCATGTTGGATGGGGCAAACAGCTAGGGAGATGTAAGGAAGATGCAGAGCTGAGGTGCAAGGTCTTTGCATAGACAGTGGGACTTGTTTCATGGTCAAGTGGACCAAACAAAGATATTAAGTTCAGGAGGGACCATGAAGAGGTACTTGGAGCAGTAATGCTGTCACAAAAGGGGCCAAGAGGCTACATGTTATGTTTTGCAGTAATGATGAGAATCCCCTGTGTGGTAAGACATACCTGTGTGAATTTTGATGTTCCTTTTAACCACTTCAGCCCCGGACCAATTGGCAGCCAAAGGACCAGGCCCCTTTTTGCGATTCGGCACTGCGTCGCTTTAACTGACAATTGCGCGGTCGTGCGACGTGGCTCCCAAACAAAATTGGCGTCCTTTTTTTCCCACAAATAGAGCTTTCTTTTGGTGGTATTTGATCGCCCCTGCGGTTTTTATTTTTTGCGCTATAAACAAAAATAGAGCGACAATTTTGAAAAAAATGCAATATTTTTTACTTTTTGCTATAATAAATATCCCCAAAAAATATATAAAAAAACATTTTTTTTCCTCAGTTTAGGCCGATACGTATTCTTCTACATATTTTTGGTAAAAAAAATCGCAATAAGCGATTATTGATTAGTTTGCGCAAAAGTTATAGCGTTTACAAAATAGGGGATAGTTTTATAGCATTTTTATTATATTTTTTTTTTTATTAGTAATGGCGGCGATCAGCGATTTTTATTGTGACTGTGACATTATGGCGGACACATCGGACATTTTTGACACATTTTTGGGACATTTGTCATTTATACAGCAATCACTGCTATTTAAATAGCACTGATTCCTATGTAAATGACAGTTGTAGTGAAGGGGTTAACCACTAGGGGGCGGGGAGGAGTCAGTGTGACGTGTTGTGTTTTTTTTACAGTAGGGGGGCGTGGCTGTACGTCTGACGTCATTGATCGGCGTTCCCGATGACAGGGAACCGCCGATCACTGACAGTCAGTGTAGGAAGTGCGGGGAGAGGTTTGTTTACATAGACCTCTCCCCGTTCTTCAGCTCCGTAACCCGATCACGGGATACCAGCGGCGATCGGGTCCACTGGTCCCGCGGCCGTGGTCACGGAGCTCCCGACCGGGTCGCGCGCGCGCCCCCCGGGCAGGCAAATTAAAGGGGACGTACAGGTACGTGCTTTTGCCTGCCCGTGCCATTCTGTTGACGTATATCTACATGAGGCGGTCGGGAAGCGGTTAAATAAAAGTGGGCAGGAAAGCCCTAAAAACTATATCTGGTGTGAAGTAAACTCACGTTTTTGATGCTATCACTTAAGAAACCCCAACCTGTCACACTGTATAGGATAGTACAGGATAATTCAGTGCAGTTTAGGACTGTGTGTGATTTTCTCTTGGATTGGGTACCTTGGCTGAGGCCATGCCTACATACCGATTTATGCTAATTTTGACTTTTTTTGTCAAAAGTCAACAGCTTAGCCCTCATCTTTATTTTTTACAATTCTTCTTGGATGCTGTCATTTGAGAAGAGCAGTGATCGACTTTCACGTAATTATGGCAACTGATGGGGAGTGTTTCTATTCACACTGCTATGTCTAGTGATGTCTCTTCTTGTTGAGCCACCTGGGATGCTGAACAGCTCCCTGGAAAGTTCTTTGAATGATCCTGCCTTGAACCGTTTTTCTTGAATCTTGAACTCTTTGCTCCTCCCCTAAACTTCCTGGTTTAAGCCATGTCTCTTCACTTCCTATTTGCCAGATTATTGTGCTCTCTTCAGTTAATAACTCGCTCTTATAATTTCTGCTGCCGTTTGTATTTTCCGCTACCACTTGTTATGGACCTTTGGCTTGTTCCTTGACTATGCTTCTGCTTGATCCCAACCTGCAACCTCTTGTTACTGCCCTTTGGCTTGTTTATTGACTATGCTTCTGCCTGATCCTTTTATGGCTGGGCTCAGCCCTTCCTTCTCTGAGCTAGCCGCTCAGCTGTCGGCTAATTGCCAGATTCTATCTCTCCACAGTTACCCAGCTGTTGATGATATCCTGTTCGGCAGTCCTGCCTTTTTAAGCCATCCAGTCCAGAGGATCTCTGCCTTTGCCTTGGTCAACATCACAGTGACGTTCTCCTGCGTTCCTGTTTAAAGATTGGCTTTGCTGACATCCCTTCTGGCTCCAGATCCTGCTTGCTGTTCCACTACATTTATCCCTGACTTCTGGCTTGGCTGACTATCCGTTCCGGTTACTGAACTTTGGCTATTTTTTGACTATGTTTGTTCTTTTTATTTTTATTATTAAACAAGTGTGATTTAACTGTACTTCTAATACTTCATATTCCCATCGCACACATTCCTGGATGAACTCTCGAGTTTGGGTGCTGTAGCAAAAACCAGCTGGATACTGGTTCAAGTCACAATGAAAATATTTGCCAGCACACCATGGAACGACATAAATACCGTCCAAATGGGTGATTTAACGGTACTTCTGTCTCGGCCTGATTTCATGGTTTCTGACAGATAAATGGTTGGGATATCTGCTACTGGACCCCGGCTTGCTCACCTCCTGGTAGGGGGATCCTGAGGACCGTGACCTGGTACTGGTACTAATGGTACTAATACGCAGCAAAACCCATCTTCACCATTAGGAGCTCTGGTGAACACCCTTTAGTACTTAGACTCCCCACCCTGGGTGAGCCCTCGTCATCCGCCACCTTTTTCTGTACTTATCCAGCTGGTCGGTGGGAGTTTCTCTACTGCTAAAGCTACTGGTCTCCGAGCCTGACCCCTGATTATGACAACCGGTGAGCTGTTTAAAGGCATAACATGGTTGCAGAATCTATAATCATTGGCAAAAGGAGAGGGCTGCTTTAAACTGAAGTGAAAATAATTGCTCTCACTATGATAAATCCTATATTTTCATGCTGATAAATTCTACCACAGGGCAAAAGTATTAGCAGCATCAAAAACCCTGCGCTGAGATCTATGCGCTGTTTATCTACATTGATCTTGTGTCTTTATCATAGCATTTCTGTTGCTTTAGTATAATGGTACCACTCTACTGCTTGCTGTTATTCATGCTTTGGTGTCATCACACAACACATACTCTTAAGGGATGTAAAAGTAGCGCATACTTAAACAAGGAAATATGGAACTAAAAAAGAAGTTGCGAAGCCTGTTTTTAAATTCCCACTTCTTCCTTTCAGTGTGTGTCTTAATAGAAGGGAAGTAATATTACACATCAGCGATGAACTGTGCCATGAATTATTCACACCGGCCAGGAACATCTGGTGATATTATTGCTTTCTCCTAAATCGGGAGGGCAGAGAAAAGACGAAGACGCATCCTTGACACCAGGGGAACCAAGACAAATAGCCACTTTGAGCTTCCGACTCCACAACATCTGCAACAATTGCGTTTTTTAGTATGGTGATGCAATCCCGGGGCCTCCAGCCCTCGCCTAATAAATTTCTTCATATAGGAATAACTCGGTGATTGCACCAAGCCGGGGTGCAGGTCGTATATTTATGGGTATGCAGGGAAGACAAAGCTGGAGATGAATTTTATGGGGACTTCTAATTCTTTGTGGCTATAATGTTAAAAAGAAAAGAGCCACGTGGGTGATTGCAATTTTTGTTTTCATGATAACCTAGAAGAAATGCAACTTCAAAAGGTTACTTGGCTAAGTTTTTCATTCTGATTTTAACGTGGTTGTAAACCTCAGAAATGCTATGAACAAAGCATATCTCTCTACTGTGTGTACTTGTCTCAATTAAAAAACACTAAAGCCCCATACACACGCTCGGATTATCCGAGGACCAGGTCGGTCGGATCCTGTCCGTCGTACTTTGTCTGATGTTGGTGTTGCATACACACGGTCGGACAAAGTTGTCGGAAAATCCGATCATTCTGAACGTGGTGACGTTTGTTGCCTACGACGGGACTACGTAGAGGCTAGTAGCCAATAGCTTTTGTCTTGTAATGTGATCTGAGCATGCGTAGCACTTTGTCCGTCGGAATTCGCTACACACGATCGGATTTGGTGTGATCGGACTTTGTTGTCAAAAAATCTATCCAGCAGGAGATAGGACTTTGTCCGTCGGACAATCCGATGGAAACTGTCCGATGGTGCCTACACACGGTCGGAATTTCCGACAACATTGTCTGATAGGACAGAATCCATCGGAAAATCCGACCGTGTGTATGGGGCTTAAGGCTGGTTTCACACTGGGGAGTTGGGGGGCGCTGGCGGTAAAGCGGCGCTATATTTAGTGCCGCTTTACCGTCGTTTTAGCGGCGCATTTCGGCCGATAGCGGGGCGGTTTTACCCCCCCGCAAGCGGCCGAAAAAAGGGTTAATACCGCCCGCAAGCCGCCTCTGCAGCGGCGTTTTGCGGGCGGGTTCGGAGCGCTGCCCCATTGTTTTCAATGGGAAGGGGCACTATAGGAGCGGTAAATATGCCGCTCCTACAGCGCACCAAAGATGTGGCTTGCAGGACATTTTTCAGCGTCCTGCAAGCGCACCGCTTCTGGGTGAAAGCCCTCGGGCTTTCACACTGAAGACACAGCAACAGCTGTTTCGGGTCGGTTTGCAGGCGCTATTTTTAGCGCAATAGCGCCTGCAAACCGCCCCAGTGTGAAAGGGGCCTAATACAAAAAAATCAATATATGGTGATGCGCTCCAAACTATGTAAAGTGCTAAGTACTAAAAGTAATAGATATACACATAAATCACACTGGTACAATGAATATGAAAAATAGAACCATTGATTAACTATATACATGTATATATATATATATATATATATATATAAAGTGCATGCGTGCCATAAACCAAAATAATTGATTATATACAAAATATATATATATATAAGGTGCATGCATGCCATAAATCAAAAACACATTGCTGGAAACAACTTGCTGTGAGTGATTCAAATAATCAATAAAGTGCAAAGAGTGACACACATGTGAAAATTAGGTAAATGTCCGGCTGAATAGGTATCTTCAAAATGGCAATACACCAATACACATGTAAAACAAAGCATATATATGCGAATCCGTGAAATCACACATACCTAGTTGCATAGTTAGTTAGGTTGAAAAAAGACACAAGTCCATCCGGTTCAACCACAAATATAAAAAAAAAATATATATATATATATATCATACAACCCCATATACCCCATTCTATACCCACAGTTGATCCAGAGGAAGGCAAAAAAAAAAAAACAGCAGCGCATGCTCCAATTTGCTAAAGCAGGGGAAAAAATTCCTTCCTGATCCCCCGAGAGGCAATCGGATTTTCCCTGGATCAACTTTACCTATAAATGTCAGTACCCAGTTATATTATGTACATTTAGGAAAGTATCCAGGCCTTTCTTAAAGCAATCTACTGAGTTAGCCAGAACCACCTCTGCAGGGAGTCTATTCCACATTTTCACAGCTCTTACTGTGAAGAAACCTTTCCGTATTTGGAGATGAAATCTCTTTTCCTCCAGACATAAAGAGTCCCCTTTGTCCTCTTTGTTGACTGTAAAGTGAATAACTCAACACCAAGTTCACTATATGGACCCCTTATATATTTATACATGTTAATCATATTCCCCCCTTAATTTCCTCTTATCAAGGAAATTCAGTTCCTCTAATCTTTCCTCATAGCTGAGCTCCTCCGTGCCTCTTATCAGTTTGGTTGCCCTTCTCTGCACTTTCTCCAGTTCCCCAATATCCTTTTTGAGAACTGGTGCCCAAAACTGAACTGCATATTCCAGATGAGGTCTTACTAATGATTTGTACAGGGGGGCAAAATGATATCTCTCTCTCTGGAGTCCATCCCTCTCTTAATACAAGAAAGGACTTTGCTCGCTTTGGAAACCGCAGCTTGGCATTGCATGCTATTATTGAGCTTATGATCTACCAAACCCCCAGATCCTTCTCCACTATGGATCCCCCCAGATCCTTCTCTACTACGGATTCCCCCAGTTGTATCCCCCCCCCCCCCTAGCATGTATGATGCATGCATATTCTTAGCCCCCCCAAGTGCATAACCTTACATTTATCAACATTAAACCTCATCTGCCACATAGTCGCTCAACTAGACAGAGCATTGAGGTCGGCTTGTAAATTGGAGACCTCCTGTAAGGACGTTATTTCACTGCATAGCTTGGTGTCATCTGCAAAGACAGAAATGGTACTTTTGATCCCAGACCCAATATCATTTATAAAGGTATTACAAAGTAAGGGTCCCAGCACTGAACCTTGGGGTACACCACTGATAACCTTAGACCATTCAGAGTAAGAATCATTAACCACGACTCTCTGAATTCGGTCATTTAGCCAGTTTTCTATCCATTTACAAACCGACACAGTGCAGCAATATTGTAAAAGTCCGTGAATGATAATATAATGGGTGACTGAGATAGGTGATTGAGTGATCCTGCAACTTCCTATCTTCCTGGGGCACTCAAACGTCAGGTGCAGTGGCTGCTTACCTTACTGCTGTAAGGTAAACAGCATTATGCCCCATACACACGGTCGGAAATTCCGACCAGAAAATCCGTCTGATTTTTTCAGACGGATTTTGTCCGACACTGGTGTGGCATACACACGGTCGGACAAAGTTGTCGGAAAATCCGATCATTCTGAACGTGGTGACGTTCATTGCGTATGACGGGACTACGTAGAGGCTAGTAGCCAATAGCTTTGGTCTTGTAATTTGATCTGAGCATGCGTGGCACTTTGTCCGTCGGAATTCGCTACACACGATCGGAAAAAGTCCGATCGGACTTTGTTGTCGGAAAATTTGAGAGCAGGAGATAAAACATTGTCCGTCGGAAAATCCGACGGAAAAAGTCCGATGGAGCCTACACACGGTCGGAAGTTCCGACAACATTGTCCGATAGGACATTTTCCGTCGGAAAATCCGACCGTGTGTACGAGGCATTAGTGTATCCAAAAGCTTTGACTTGGTATGTATAGTTCTGTAGCTAAGATTCCACTAGGCACGCAGGCGATAAATCAGGGATTACCATAAAGGAAGCAAAGAGGGGACTCCAATAGTGAAGTATGTAAATAATTCCACATTTATTTAAAAAAGAAAACAAATCCAGGGTACTCACATTTAAAATAGTAAAAACATGCACAACAAAAACGAGCACCGCGCTCGTGCTTCTGCACGTCACTTCCAGTGCCCTGGTATTGCTATGTATTCCTACGCGTATCGTCACTTAGTCACGTGACTTCATCAGGGAGTCCCTGATAAAGTCACGTGACTAAGTGACGATACGATGACGATAGTGCCAGCTCCCATCTCTCTATACAGTTACTCAGCTGTTGATGATATCCTGTTTGTTAGTCCTGCCTACTTAAGCCGTCCAGTCCAGAGGAGCTCTGCCTTGGCCTTGGTCAACATTGGTGGCACAGTGGTGTAGTGGTTAGCACTCTCACCTAGCAGTAAGAAGGGTCACTGGTTCTAATCCCAACCACGACACTACCTGCTTGGAGTTTGCATGTTCTCCCTGTGCCTGCGTGGGTTTCCTCCGGGTACTCCGGTTTCCTCCCACAATCCAAAGACATGCAGGTAGGTTAATTGGCTTCTGTCCAAAAATTGGCCCTAGTATATGAATGGGGACCTTGGATTGTGGGCTCCTTGAGGGTAGGGACCGATGTGAATGTGCAATGTACAGGGAAAGGGACAATTGTAGACACTCACTCAGGTTGAACTGGACTGATGACTTTATTCAACCTAACTAACTATGAAACTATGAAAAATCACAGAAACATCTCCTGCGATCCTGTTCAAGACTTGCTGTGCTGACATCCCTTCTGGCTCCAGTTCCTGCTTGCTGTTCCACTTCATTGATCCCTGACTTCTGGCTTGGCTGACTATCCATTCCGGTTACTGAACTCTGGCTATGTTTTGACTACGTTTGTTCTTTTTACTTTTATTATTAAACAAGTGTGATTTAACTGTACTTCTGTCCCGGCCTGATTTCATGGTTTCTGAAAATTTGAAAGTGGCAGACACATGCTGAGGGGTTGATTTACTAAAAGCAAATTACAAGTGCACTTGGAAGTGCAAACGCACTGTAGCTCTACGGGGGACATGCAAGGAGAAATAAAAAAACAGAATTTTTGCTCGCACATGATTGGATGATATAAATCAGCAGAGCTTCCCCTTCATTTTTCAGATCTTCGCCTCAGATCTTCAGCGACTGCGCTTCCAAGTGCACAGTATATTTGCCTTAGTAAATCAACCTCTTCGTGTTGCACATATGCAAACAACATACTAGGGAGTAGACATGTGTACAACAAAAAAATTTGTTTATTTTCGTTTCGTTTTTTTCGTTTCCGTTGATTCGTAACGATTCGTAAATTCGTAAGTCGTCGGTGTTCGTATTAGTAGCGATTCGTAAATTCGTAAGTCGTCGGTGTTCGTATTCGTAACGATTCGTATTTTCATAAGAGTTATTTTTTCGTTGATTCGTTTTTCCGTTTTTTTAATTTTTGTTTATTCGTTTATTCGAAATTCGGACGCATTCGTATTTATTCTTACTTTCGTAACATTCGTAACATTCGTAGATTCGTAATCGGAGCATAATTCATAATTTTATGTAATGTGTATGCTATTATTACATTTTAAGAGACACGGAAAATTACGAATCGAAAAAAAAAAGTTACGAATGTACGAATTTTTTCGTTCAATCCATTCGAAGCACGTTAAGCAGCGCCATTGTAAGAGACACGGAAAATTACGAATCGAAAAAAAAAAAAAAAAAAGTTCTGAATGTACGAATTTTTTTCGTTCATTTTGATTTTCGTTGTTCGTTATCGAATGAACGAATATAACGAAAAAAAACGAAACTAATTGCACATGTCTACTAGGGAGAGGCAATTATGGCAGCTGCCATCCTGAAAACAGCTTATCTGGAAGCTTACCATTTGCGCTATGGAATGTAGAGAAGCTACAATGAGTCTCAAAAGGTTACCGAGTTCTGCATCAAGACATCAAAAAATTTAACAATCTGCAGAAGTGTAATTATGAGTGAAACGCCCATGTGTCAAAAGATTCACGAAGTGACACAGTCAGCATAGTCTGAACAGCAACCAGAGCAAGAAACCCCTCCAGTACAGCAGGAAAAATAACAAAACACGACTGACACTGAAATTGGCGTCAGTGATTTATCCTCTGAATAGAAAGGAACTGAATCACCTGCGACCTCAGTCAGAACATCTGTAAGATCCATCAAGGGCATCCCAGCTAGAGGCTTGTCATATGTGGTTCATACAGCTGAGTGTCATGGGAGGAAACGCAAACAAATATCTTTTGCATTTGCACGAGAGGCAAACGTGGATTAAAGCTGCAGATGGAGGGATTCTAGATCTCAACAAGCTTGGGAACCTACTGGATTATCTAATGTTGGAAGGAGAAGATGATCTTACACCCAACAATGGACCAGTACAGACAAGCACTGGTGACATTTTTATATATTTGATCCGCTACGTGTCCAAATATAGGAGCCGCCATGTCCCTTACAAAGCAAGAAATTCCCAGGGGACTTTAGGAGACACAAACCAAAGATATAAAATGTACAACATGTATTATTTATCCACTTGCTTACTGGGCACTCAAACCCCCCTCCTGCCCAGACCAATTTTCAGATTTCAGCGCTGTCGCACTTTGAATGACAATTGCGCCGTCATACAACACTGTACCAAAATTACATTTTTATAATTTTTTTTCCCACAAATAGAACTTTTTTTTTGGTGGTATTTAATCACAGCTGGGATTTTTATTTCTTGCTAAACAAACAAAAAAAGATGCAAATTTAAAAAAAAAAAAAATATGTTTAATAGTATGTTATACAATTTTGCAAACAGGTAATTTTTCTTCTTCATTGATATGCGATGATGAGGCGGCACTGGTGGGCACTGATAGGCTGCACTGGTGGGCACTGATAGACTGCACTGATGGGCACTAATAGGCACAGATAAGTTGGCACTGATGGGGACAGATAAGGCAGTACTGATGGGCACAGATAAGGCAGCACTGATGGGCACAGCTGGGCACAGATAAGATGGCACTGATGGGTGGCACTGATGGGTGGCACGGATGGGTGGCACTGATGGGCACTGATAGGTACCACTGATAGATGGCACTGATGGGCACTGATATGTGACACTGAGGTGGCACTGATGGGTATTGGTAGGTGACACTGATGGGCACTGATATGTGACACTGAGGTGCAGCACTGTTGTTGAGGCACTGATAGGTGGCACTGTGGGCACTGATAGGTGGCACTGTGGGCACTGATAGGTGGCACTGTTGCCTATCCTTAGGTGGCACTGGCAGGAGGCACAGGTAGGCACCGGCGATCTGGGGGCAGCTTGCCGTGATCGGGACTGATGTCCCTCTTACGGCCGCCGGTGATCGGCTTTTTGTGCGGGGAGGAAAAATAGCCAATTACCGGCTCTGTTGATATCACATGGGATATCGGGATTGACCCCTTACTCCGATCTGTGATCCAGCGAGTCTCACAGACTCGCTGATCACAGAGCGTGCCGAGCCCGAGCGCCGAGCAAAGCAGTTCCGCGCTGTAGCCGTCATTTGGCTATAGCGTGGATCTCTACTGGTTAAACATTAAAAAAATAGGATTTTTTACACACATTTAAAAATTGTTCTATTAGACATAATTACAAACACATGTATGTGAATATCCATGATTGCATAGATCAAGATAATCCAAGATGTAGATAGTTATGTATTAGATCTCTACGCGTTTCGCAAAGACAGTGCCTGCTTCCTCAGGTGTAATACTCTGTGTACTATGAACAGCGATCTGGATGTTTCTTCTCCCTGAGAGCAGGGAGAAGAAACAGACAGATTGTAAAGAAAAAGCAGAACACATGTGGAGGTACAAAAGGCAATTCATACAACTGTGCAGCCACTTCTGCTCTACATGTTTTGCCCAGAAGAGCTTCCTCAGGACCTTAAGGGTGCTGCATAAAGTTGATGCTCTAAGTGAGAAAGGCAAACATTTATGAATATTTACATGGGGTATCCCCGCGGACATCGAGTCCACGGAACCCGCAATCATACTCACGGAGCTCGCGGCGGGCGCTTACCCACAATGCCGCATCTTAAAGGGCAACGTACAGGATATGCCTGTGCGTGCCCTTCTGCCGACGTATATAGGTGTGAGCCAGTCGGCAAGGGGTTAATATACACTTATTGTGACTCCTCTTTTACCGAAGACATGTAGCAGAATCCATTTCGGACAAATTTTTGGAAGAAATTCGATTTTTGTATTTTTTTTTATTGGATATGTGTTATAACAGAAAGTAGAAAATATGGAGTTGTTTTTTGTTTGTTTGTTTTTACGTTTTTTTTTTTTTCGTTTATATAGCAAAACATAAAAAAAAAAAAAAAAAACCCAGAGATGATCAAATACTACCAAAAGAAAACTCTATTTGTGTGAAAATTTATTTAAAAATGTAATTTGGGTACAGCGTAGCATGACCGCGCAATTGTCAGTTAAAGTAGTGCAGTGGTGAATAGGAAAAATGCTTTGGCCATGAAGGTGGTAAAACCTTTCTGGAGCTCAAATGGTTAAAATGAACCCCTAAATAATAATCTAGAATTTTCGAATGTATGATTTTGTGCCTTTTATATGTATTTTGTGCTGGCATTGATTTGATTTCCATGACATCTAACCTGACCTTTCCCGTACATACAGAACCTTTGAAAGCTGCTTGTTTCATGTCATTCCATGGAACAACTAGACAGCCAGGTCAATATATACAGCGAACATATATAAAGTTCCTACAATTGGCGTTACTCGAGTCTATTAGTATGCATCTTTCTCACTTCCCAGCTGACTGAGATTTGCAACATCAGTCTTCAAGAGCGGCCATTAAAGGTTTTTTCTTCCTGCTGGTGGAATTCTGTGTTAATGAGGTTCTAGCTGCAGAATATTGCGTGCCGCCGCTGTGGAGACCGCCAGCGATGTGGAGCTTCTTCTGCTCGGCGCTTGATCATTTTTCTCTGGCTTATAAAAAGTAATTATTGGGTGGGTGATGTGACTCTGTAAATCACCCCACCAGAGAGGAAATAAGTTCCTGAAATGAGCAAAAGGTTATGTTACCTGAGCTCACTGAGAGATCCTGGAGGAGAAACTCCTTCATGATTATCTTGATTTAAATTAGTCTGAGGTCTCCAGGGTGAGTATTGTGAAGGTGAGCAGAGAAGAGGAGAGAGAATGGGGGAGAGGGGGAGAGAGAGAGGGGGAGGAGGAGAGAGAGGGAGGGGGGATAGAGAGGCAGGGGGGAGAGAGGGAGAAGGAAGAGAGAGAGGGAGGAGGGAGGGGGAGAGAGGGAGGAGGGAGAGAGAGACGGAGTATGGAAAGAGAGAGAGAGGGAGGAGGGGAGAGAGGGAGGATGGGGATAGAGAAAGAGGAGGGGTAGAGAGAGAGGGGGGAGAGAGGGGAGAGAGAGAGTGAGAGAGAGGGAACGAGAGGGGGAGAGAGGGAGATAGAGAGAGGGAGGAGGGGGAGGGGGAGAGAGGGGGGGGAGGGGAGAGAGAGGGCAGATGGGGGAGAGAGGAAGGAGGGGAGAGAGGGAGGGGAGTGAGAGAGGGGGAAGGGGGAGAGAGAGACAGAGAGAGAGGGAGGAGGGGGACAGGGGGTAGGGGTAGAGATGGGGGAGAGGATAAAGAAGGGGAAGGGGAGAGAGAGAGGGTCGATGGGAGAGAGAGAGGGGAAAAGGGGAGAGAGAGAGAGAGAATGCGAGAGGGAGAGAGGGGGAAAGGGGAGAGGGAGAGAGAGAGAGGAAAGAGAGAATGGGAGAGAGGGTAGGGGAGAGATAAAGGGAAGGGCAGGGAAAATCCCCAGACCAGTGGGCTTGTTGGAGGTCTTGTGGCTGGTATTGCCACTGGCCGCCATGCTATTGTGGTGCGTAGGGTGGCTGTGGTGTGTGGGTTGGCTGTGGAGGTGGTGGATGTGGGGCCACAAAATCACACAGGTGTGTGTCTTCTGAAATTTGGCCCCTCACCCCCTTGTTAAGGAGTTGCAGGATGAGTTCCTCACACCTGCTCCTTTGCTCACCAATTTTGATCTCCTCACTGTTGCAAATTGAATGTGGGGAAATAGAAAAGACTATCATTCTGACCCCATCATTTTTCATTCTTGTTCAAATCATTTTTGGTCACTACTGTCTATTGATATGGAAACCACTTTGTTAAGGCAGAAATATTTTAACAATAACGTCTAGTTATCATCATTGTATTTTTGGATACAGATATGTTCAACAATGCTATACCTGGGTCAAGCTGGGCTCCTCCACATCTTCATCCTGTGCAGCAGGACCTGTGTGGACCTCAGGAGCTGTGGCCACAGCACATGTGGAAGGGAGTGTAGACAGCGATGGCCTGGGTTCTGTCTGGTCAGTCAAAAACCGCAGGCTGTTATAATTCCCCAGCCTGGGGACATATAGGTCATCTGCTGCTTCTCCAGATCTCTCTGAGTCCATGACCTTGTTGAGCTCCCTTTTTAAAGTACGCCTCAGGTTTGAAATTTTTGTCAAAATTTTTGTCTTGACATAGGTGATGTCTGCCCTGGGGTACACAGGCTTCACCAACTCCAAGCAGTTTCGTAAAAGCAAAACCCTAGGGTCTGCAGGATACAGGGTGCCTTGCCGTGGCCTGCAGTTTACGCATGTATTTGCAAATGTGTGCAACGAAACCCCTGTTTTTAACCCATACTGTTAGACAGGTTAATTTGGCTGGTCGCAGGCTGGTTGGTAAGTTGAGCTTGGAAATCCTTTGGTTTTTGACATGCGTTTCGGATTTTCCGACAACTTTGTGTGACCGTGTGTATGCAAGACAAGTTTCGGCCAAAAAAATCAGTTGGAAAAAATTGACGGATTTTGTGGTCGGAATGTCCGACCCTGTGTACAAGGCATAAGACTGGGATGCCATTAAAGTTCAAGTCTAAAGGCAGGCGTCCCGATACTTTTTGGTAATTCAGTGTATCTATATGATATCTAAATACAGATTGTATATCTATATCAAGCTGTAGATAAAGTGTATGTATTCCAATGCTCAGATTGTCCCTTTACAACAGTCTGTGAATATATTCAATACTATACAAATCAAGACTACATGAATGCATTAAGCTGTGCTGGTTTATATTGAACTGTCTTGTTTATATTTAAAACCTCAATAAAGATCTATTGAATTGGAAAACAAAAACGAGCTTGCCTAAGGGAATATAGGTTCAGCATGTCTACATGCTATCGCAGCTTCTTTTATGCTTATTTATGAAATGCCTTCCTTAAAATTTGCCTTATAGCTCTCCAGGCGTTTCTTTATTCATAGGAAATGTGCTTAACGTTTTCTATAAACGAGCTGCTGGAGTAAAATCTAGGATGTCAACAACCAAGGGTGGAAATGTATAATAATAATAGGCCTGTGGTATGAGCAGATCCCAACTAATGAGGATTATCTGGTTGATGATGAGTGGAACTCGGTTGCTTTGTAAGTAGGCATGGGGCTACAACCTCAACTATGGGGGGGTTCAAAAGATGCAATAGCTTTATTATTTTATTTTTTATTTTTAAACCCAAAGCCTTTTGAAATTTGATAACGAGACTTATGAGCCTTCAAAGTCTTGTGAGGTCTCATTAGATGCCATGCTGAAGTTAAATTGCTGTTTTGCAAAGTAGAAAAAAAAAAATGCAACGGCAGGCTCACCAACCCAGCCACGAGTGTTGACGTACTGATCTTCCTTTTGTCGATGTTGTAAAGACTATCAGTTTTGAAGAAGCTAATTGGTGCCCAACGTGTTGTTTGTCAACCACTTGCGTTGTGCTGTCATTACATTTTCCCAATCAACGCACGCACGCCTGGGCGGAATAAAAAAAAAAAAAACATAACTGTCTTGTGTTAACAGATGAAAAATGGACAAGATCTGTGGATAACAGAAAATAAATAACCCTTTCTAGTAGATATACTAGCTACCAGGGCCGGATTTCCCACAAGGCCACCGAGGCCAGGCCTCGGTGCGGCAGTGGTGCAGGGGCGGCGCCCAGGGCCGGTACACAGGGTGGGCCCTGGGTGGGACCATTTACTGGAGGAAGGGGGGCGCAGTAGAGGCCACTTTGATCTGTGGCTGCAGCGCTTCCCTCCCACCCCCTCCTGTTGTTTGTCACACAGCGCCGGGAGCGCTGTGTGTCAGGGAGCTGGGTCTGTGTGTGTGTTCGGCGGTGCCGTAACAAGGACCCGCCCCCCTAGACTGGCTCATGTGGTAGCAGATTGAATCAGTGTTCTGCCTATCACACGAGCCGGTCTAAGGGGGCGGGACCTTGTTACGGCGCTGCCGAACACATGCCCTCAGACCCAGCTGTGTGACACACAGCGCTGCGGGAGATGTGTGATCCATCCAGGGCAGGCTATGGTGAGTCTGCATTCATAGGCAAAGTGAGACAAAGAGAGGCTGCAATTATGGTAACAGAGGCTGCGATTATGGGCACAGAGAGGATGCAATAATGTTGACAGAAGCTGCGATTAAAGGGCCCAAATGGCTGCGATTATGGTCACAGAGGCTGCGAGTAAAGGGCACAAAGGCTGCGATTATGGTCACAGAGGCTGCGATTATAGTCACAGAGGCTGCGATTAAAGGACACATTGAAGGACCCGGCCTTGGGGCAGCAAAGGGAGTAAATCTGGGCCTGCTAGCTACATTTTACAATGTTTGGTTTTATGGGTGGCAAAACCTTGCTTTTATCCATGTTTTACTTGGCTATGCATGACATGGGTGTCAGACCAGTGGTAGAGTCCTAAGTGAGAAAGTCAGTTTATTGATAAAACATCAGTTAACCAGCCAACATGCTTCAGGGGTTATAAAAGACCCTCTGTATTATGGCTTCAAACCAGCTGCTAAAGCTATCCAACAATGCCCTGAATCTATCCTCAGATCAGAGTTACATACAGTCAGTGATGGCGGACCCATGGCACGCATGCCACAGCCCTCTCTGTGGGCCCGCGAACAGGGCCACCATCTTTTCTCCTGTCCATAACAGAAGAAGAGTGCTCATTAAAAATATGCTTGCGTTCGGTCTACTGACTCGGCTCAGGCTTTACCAGCAGGGCATGCACGGTCTCCTGCGGTCCTGCCCCCTTTCCCTCTATATGCATCTTACCTATTGGCTTCCCAAAATGCCTAGGTCCCCTGCAAGGAGGCAATTGGTCAGCACAGGTGTCAGTCATTGGAGCCTGGCCAGACAGTGCTAAGAGGTGCTGAGTGGACACGATCAAGAGTGAGGAGGGTGATCACGGGCACCAACAAAAGGAGAAGCTGCTGCCAGGCACACGACACTGACCGTGGGAGGCCACATGAGTGCTGAACTGACTGCAATGCCTCTTGGGCTGGGCGATTATCACCAGTGAAAATAAATAATTTGGTTTGGTGTTGCAGCTTGGGCACTCAGGCTCAGAAAGGTTTGCCCTCTTGGGTCTAGGTCAACCTTTTTCAACCTTTTTAATGCAGAGGAACCCTTAAAATAACTTTCCAGTGTCAGGGTACCCCTGCTAAACATGACTAGATCTACAACTCATGGTACATTACCGTGATGGTCAGTGGGAAGAATGCTCCATACACTTGTGGTCATTGGGAAGAATTACCCCCTTACAGATACACTATATTACCAAAAGTAGTGGGACGCCTGCCTTTACACGCACATGAAATTTAATGGCCTACCAGTCTTAGTCCGTAGGGTTCAATATTGAGTTGGCCCACCCTCTGCAGCTATAACAGCTTCAACTCTTCTGGGAAGGCTGTCCAAAAGTAGAGTTCAACCTTCCACTCATCCACCCATCCCTACACCAGGCTTTGAGGCGATCATCCATCCACCCACCCAGGGATTTTTCCCAAAAGTGCAACTAGACCTCCTGATATGAGGTCAAATGGTCTGCTAAGAGGCTTTTGAATTATTTGGTAGTATCCACCGTGGTGAAGACTTGTCAAGATCACCTGGGCCATCGTCATTTCACATTTATTTGGACTTTATCTGTGCTTTTATTTACTGTAACTGTTAAGTTGGACTTTACCAATTGGGATTTTCCATTTATTTACTTGCACATTATGAATTCATGATACGGTACGCACTGTTTTGAATTAATTATTATGCACAGATATGAAATATCTTTGAATTTCTAGTAATTTATTATATGACACAGCGCAACATGTTTTTATTTATTTAAACCTCTGGAGGAACCCTGGCTGAGAAAACCTGGTCTAGGTATTTTAGGTTTTAATAGAAGGACATGACTGAAATGCTGTAATGCGAATAACAGATACAAAAGGAGAATTGTCTGTATTATGGGGTTTAGATGTGGCATTGTGCGCTACAATGCTTAGTCATTTTTACAGTCTTAATCACTTAAGTAGATGTAAATCCAATCACTAAAATATCATGTATGCTTCAACATGGTAATGTAATCAAAATTTTAATTGTTTTTGTTAGATGTTTCAGTATTTATGCAGATTTCATTAAAAGAATTCTTTAGCGACCCTGGAAAGAAGGCCCCTTTTTCAAGCACTTTCTGTTACGGCTTGACAGTGCATCTGTGTTGTCCCTCTTCCACGTGTGTCCCAGATGGAGACTACAGATGGCATAGTACAGTTATGGCAAACCTTGGCACCGCAGATGTTTTGGAACTACATTTCCCATGATGCTCTTGCACTCTACAGTGTAGTTGAGCATCATGGGAAATGTAGTTCCAAAACATCTGGAGTGCCAAGGTTCGCCATCACTGGCATAGTAAGACGGCAGGTACACCCCAAAATTAGGGATGTTCCTAAACCTTCCAGCCAGTGGCGGCTGGTGCTCCATCGGCCAAGGGGGTGGGGGGGGGGGTGGGCGTCAGACAGACCTGACCACAGACATCCCCCTGTCGCTCCAGCCCGCCACCCCACAATAACCATCCCCCCCCCTCGCTCGAGCCCGTCACCGTACACCATAGCCACACCCCCAGTCGCTGGCTCTCTCGCTCGCCCTCTGGCCCACCAAGCTCCCTCGGCAGCCCTGCAATTAACCAATGCAGGTCACGGCTGCGGTGGCGGCTACCCCTCTCCGTCTCCTCCGTGACACAATCGGGTCTTTGGACTCCTGGCCAATGGGGTCCCAGGACCCGCTTCCTGATTGGCAGGGAGGAGAAACAGGAAGACATTAGAGAATATTAATTTGATAATGTCACACAACAGGGTGGGCTCAGGGTGCAGTGCTCTGCGGCCTGAGCCCACCCTTTTTTGAAGCCAATTAGGCTGCATTCACACCTGAGCGTTTTGTCGCCCTAATCCGCCGTAAGCCTGAAGCTACAAAACGCTCGAGGGGGAAAAAATACATTATTCTCTATGGAGATGGTTCACATCTCCACTCCAAAACGCCTGAAGCCGAACGCCTGAAGCTCAAACAAGTTCCGGACCCTTTTTTGTCGCGCGAATCGGGCGTTTTTATTCACTTTACATTAGTGACCTTTTGCTCTGCAAAAAATTCGCGGCAAAACGCGGTAAAAAACGCCGCGAAAATCGCGGTAAAAAACGCCGCAAAAAACGCTGCAAAAACGCGCGATTTTGCTACGCTCAGGTGTGAATGCAGCCTTAGAGCCTCAGGCTCTGATCATGTGCTTAAGAAAAAAATATCCCATTGAAATCTATGTGTCAGGCACCCTGCATGTAGCTTAGAGGCCGGTTGCATGGATTAGGGAGGACGGCGCACCTGCGCCCCTAATTAACGACAAGACATCTGTGACTAGGGTATACGATGTCAAAGGAAGTAATCTAAGTAGGGCCTTAGGTCCTTCCCATCAATAACCATGTGAAGAAAAAGACAAATGTAGCACCCTCTAGTGTGCTAGATTAGGTTGTACATAGGTTTTTGTATTGTGGGTAAATTTAAGCTTGGCAGGTAGCCAAGCCTGTGTTTTGAATCTGGGTCAGGGTGAGTGATCCAGGGAGGCTGGATGACTCATCAGGCAGCAACTCTGCTACCTCCCCCTACTTGCTGGAACCTTGGAGAAGCTTCCAGAAGAATGGGAGGGAGGTTAGGAGGAGCTGCCTGGAGTATTGATGAGGGCCCCAACCAATCCCCGGCCAAATGGGCTGGCAGGGGGAGGGCACCTCTTAAATACTCAGAGTCAGGCCATCAGGGGCAGAGTGGAGTTCAGGTGGAAGGTGGAAATGGAGTGCTGAGGAGGCTGTTGGAGACCCTTGAGGTTAGCCCCCTAGTCTGGGGGGGTGATCTCGGGCCTGGGGCTTGGGTGCTGGAGGGATCCTCTGAAAACACAAGGAGGAATCCTGACCAGAGGCACAGGAGCAAGAATGAGGACAGAAGGAGCCAGTGAGCATGTCAGAGAGATCTCCAGGGAGAAGAAAGCCGGTGGCTTGTGAGTGTGTCAGTCTGGGAGGACTGTGGGAAGTAGCCAGGAGGCCTAGTAAAAGGGGCAGCTGCAGTCAGGTGGGCTAGCAGTGTCTGAAGAGGTTGTACTGGAATCAGTAGCCACAGAAATGTAGCTGGACACTTGGGACCTTTTCTACACACAAAAGGGGCCCGCGGTCCCTGCCTGTAAAGAGCATACGCTTTATCTGTGCAAGTGATGTACTGGAGGAAGAGGAATGTACATAGAGAGTGTTTATAATTGAAGAGTCCCTGAAGAGACTTTTGTTCCAGTCACGCGGGCATCCCATAATAATCCCATCCCCATCCAAGTCCAATACAATACTATACCCCCAATCCTATACACCTAATAAAAAAAAATGAAACAAAGTTGCTGGACTGTTTTCCTGACTCAAGTGTGCCTGTGGAAATTTGGTGTACCTGGCTGTGCAGGGTGGGGATGCCTATGCACCAGCAGCTTCTACGGGGGGATGCACTACACACAAAAAGAGAAAGAGAGAAAACTCCACTGAGTGCAGCATATATGGCAATCCACAGATTTAAATAACGGGTAATGCAATAAATACAGATGGATTGGGTGCTTAAAATGAATAGTCATGCACTCACGTATAATACAATGGATGACATGCAGTACTTAAAAATTCCAGGATTTGGCATTGTATTTGGTCCCAATAAGCAGCAGTATTGTATAGACAAGAGCTCATCTAGTGGATGGATAAGGCAGCACTACTGGACAGGAACCAGGAAGAGCTTGAATTGGCTGAATATAGACAGGAAGCGGTCGTGATAATGCAAGGAACCGTGGACCACAAGGAAGCCACCTACAGCCGTGATAATGTCACGCGTAAAGGGGGAACGACAATGTGTTTCATGGGAGAGTCCCCTTTTCTCAAGCCAGCCCACTGTGGTAAGATCATTCATTAACCATTTGACCTGAAGATTTACTCCCTCCTTCATGACCAGGCCATTTTTTGCGACACGGCGCTGCGTTACTGATTACTTGATTGTAAAGTCTCATTTAAAAAAACAAAACAAACATGTTATACTTACCTCCTCTGTGCAGTTGGTTTTGCACAGAGCAGCCCGGATCCTCCTCTTCTCGGGTCCCTCTTTGCTGCTCCTGGCCCCTCCCTACTGATGAGTGCCCCCCCCCCACAGCCAGCAACTTCCTATGAGGGCACCCGAGCCGAGTCACAGCTCCATGTGTCCATTCAGACACGGAGCTCTGACCCGGGCCTTTTTATGTCAAAAAGTCTGATGGACCTAGAAATAGAACATGTTTTAAATTTTTCAGACGGAACCAATTCCTATCGGGAAAACCGCTCGTCTGTATGCTGTTCCGACGTACCAAAAACAACACAAGTAAGTACGAGACAGAGGCTACTGGCTATTAAACTTCCTTTTTCTAGTCCCATCGTACGTGTTGTACGTCACCGCGTTCTTGACGGTTGGACTTTGGTGTGATCGTGTGTACGCAAGACAGTTTCAGCAGAATTCTGTCGGAAAAACCTTCAGAGTTTATTCCTATGGGGAAAACCGGTCGTGTGAACACGGCATAAGACTCTTGTGGACATCGCTGGATATTTGCACAGAACGTTTTACAACGTTGTCTACGGCGCGCATGCATTTACAGGGTTAATCCCCATTCAGAACTGCGACTCACCTCAGTTGAAGTGTCCCGCGCGAATGCCCGGAGCGACATCTTTGCTGCTCTGGCCAATCACAGCGCCGCAGCGGCGCTGTGATTGGCTGGAGCGGCGATACCCGGAAGAGAGATGGCTGCGGCTGGAGGGGGAGAAGAGGACAGCGTCGGGGGCCCCGATCTAAGGTAAGTGATGCATAATGAGCTAGTATGCTAGTCATAAGTTTACACATTTTTTTTTAGAAAAAACTGGTATACAACCGCTTTAATGCATAGAATGCATAAAGATAAAAAAAAAAAAACCTTCTGCCTTTAAAACTCCTTTAAGGGATGTGATGGATTTTATTCACTGCTCTTGCAGGGGGAAAAAAAGCCATCACATCCCCGCTGTCAGGACCGAGCTCTGCCTTGTTTACATAGTGTGCGCCCCCTACCTGGAAATGCAGAATCGCGTATATATATATATATATATATATATATATATATATATATATATATATGTGTGTGATTCTGCACAGAAGGGCCGCCCTGTAGCAGTAAATCTGCTATAGGGCAGTCGTTAAATGGTTAAATAGCTGGTGGGAGCGGGGAGACTACAAATGGTCAAAACAACACACATTGCACAAGCATGGTCTACTGTTGTCATTATCAGGAAGCTGGTCTACAGCAATCATGTACAATGGACACTGGAAGGAGTGCATGTAGACAGGAAGTGGCTGAAAAAAGCACAAAGAGGACAAAAAAAGGATGAAAAAAAAAAAAAGGTGAAAATAGTATTTTATGGAGAAAATGCCAATTGCTTATGGCAGTGCCAGTGCTTTAGCAAACTAAAAGTCGTCCAGATCTACTTTAAATATTCCCCCTAAAGATCATTTTTCTTTTAGAATAACATGTCTACTCCACGTAATCTTTCAGCGCAGTATAAACATTTCATTATTGAGTAAAACGACGAGCTGTAGGTCCTGCCTTTATTAAAGCAGCGTGGTTTGATATGAATGTTGTAATCGATAGTAGCTGAGAAGAAGATTGACTCTCTCGAAGAGATTTATCCATTCTGCTTTAATGGGCCCGTGCTATCTTACAGCCTTTGAGAACTCCCAATAAATAACATTGTATCAGTTTCTTGTAAGAAGATAGCACAAGCTCCATTCATATTGATTCATCTCTAGATGGTCATTTCGGAGATGTTATCATCTTGTAACAACAAAAGAACACAATAGTGAATTTTAAATGTTTTATTCTGAAACACAAATATTTTTAAACAACAATGAACAAAATTATTTGGTGAAAAGTTAAATGGTAAATTGCAGCTGGATTATCCTTTCCTGTCACTTGTCTTATTTTTATATAAACCTTTACAGTCAAGATAGAGTGGATAAGGGTTATTATTATATATAATCTTTATTCATGCTAAAGCATTTATACAAACAAAGTAAAAAAAAAAAAAAAAACTCCAAACGCCATTACAAATACCCAACATTCATTGAGAAAAAAAAAGAAAGAAAAAAGTGGGGGTGGTCCATAAATCTCTCTGTACACACGATCAGACTATCCGGCGGACAATCCGCCGGACTTTCCGAATGAGGGGACTTGCCCACACACGCCCACACATGACTGGACTTTTCCGCCGGACTTTTGGCGGAGGTCCACCGGACTTTTCAAATGAACAGACTTGCCCACACACGGAGTAAAGTCCGTTCATTTTGAACGTGATTCCAGGTAGACGGGATTAGCGAAGGAAGTCAATGTCGACGCCTCCATCGGCGAAATTGACACCTTGCTAACCCCGTCGCCTGGTATGGATTTAAAGGGGAACCCCTACGCCGAAAAAACGGCATGGGGGTCCCCCCACAGTCCATACCAGACCCTTATCCGAGCACGCAGCCCAGCCGATTTTGCAGGAAAAGGGGGGGGGGGGACAAAGGAGCGAACCCCTCTTGAACCGTACCAGGCCGCGTGCCCTCAACATGGGGGGGTGCACCCCAAAGCACCTTGTCCCCATGTTGATGAGGACGGGGTCTGCGGGCGGGGGGCTTATCAGAATCCGGGAGCCCCCTTTAATAAGGGGGCCCCAGACCCTATGTGAATGAGTATGGGGTACATCGTACCCCTACCCATTCACCTGGGGGAAGAAGTGTCAATATGAACGACAAAATGAACAGACTTTACTCCGTGTGTGGGAAAGTCCTAGCACACAGACAAGCGAATTGTCCACCGGACTGCCGAGTCCGGTGGACAATTTTGAGTCAAGACTTATTTCTAAGTCCGCCGGACTTTTGGGAAGAAAAAGTCAGCCGGAGCCCACACACGGGCGAATTAGTCCGCCGGATAGTCCGATCGTGTGTACGCGGCATTAGGCTACTTTTACACTGGGGCATTGGGGGCGTCGGCAGTAGAGTGCGGTTCTTTACCATAGTTTTTGCGGCCCTTTTCGGCCACCAGCGGGGCACTTTTAACCCCCCCGCTAACAGCCGAAAAAGGGTTCAAAGCGCTCGCAAAGTCAAGCTTTGCCGGCACTTCGGCGGCGCTGCCCATTGATTTCAATGGGCAGGGGTGCTGTAGAAGCACTATATACACCGCTCCTACAGCGCCTCAAAGATGCTGCTTGCAGGACTTTTTTTTTTAGCATCCTGCCAGCACAGCAGCCTAACACAGAGACATAAGGTAAGAGCTCCTGAATACAGCCGTGCCCAAAAGTTTTGAGAATGACACAAATATTCATTTTTACAATGCCTCTGTTTTTATGATGGCAATTTGCATATACTCCAGAATGTTATGAAGAGTGATAGGATGAATTGCAATTAATTTGCCATGAAAATGAACTTAATCCCATAAAAAAACATTTCTGCTAAATTTGTGAAGAAGGCTTCAGGGCGCCCAAGAAAGTCCAGCAAACACCAGGACCATCTCCTACAGTTGATTTAGCTGGGGGATCGGGGCACCACCAGTGCAGAGCTTGCTCGGGAATGGCAGCAGGCAGGTGTGAGGACATCGGCACACACAGTGAGGCAGGGGCGGTGCGTCCATAAAGGGTGCAGGAGCGCCGCCCCCCCTCTCCTGTCACTCTCTATACTCCATAGATAGATTCATGCATTGCATGAATCTATCTATGGTCGCTGCTGACACCCCCTATTCAGGTGTCCGGCCCCTTTTCGGTCACCGGGCGCCTGAATAACAGCGGTGGGGGTGTTTTTTGGAAACACCTGATTAGCGCCGTAGGCGCTAATAGGCGTCCAAAAAGGTGACAAGCGGGCGCAACGCTGTGCGTTCCTTGTCACTCAGCAGCAGTGTTAACAAACCGAAGGAATTCGGTTTGCTAACATTGTACGGCCCCTTAGCCAATCAGGAGCACAGGTCTGTGTTACCTGTGCCCTGATTGGCTGAAACGACAGGCGCTGTGATTGGGCGCCTATCAGGCGTCCAATCATAGCAGAGGATGAGAGGAGGAGCGGGCAGGAGAGGGAATGGAGGACACGATGCCGCCGTCACCCAACACAAGGTAAGTGCAGGGCAAGGGGGGGGGGGGGGCACAGTGGCAGCTTCTTTGCAGGGACAGCTTTGATGGCAAAGTGGCTGTGTTTTAGATGGGCAATGTGGCTGTGTTTTAAAGGGGCAATGTGGCTGTGTTTTAAAGGGGCAATGTGGCTGTGTTTTAAAGGGGCAATGTGGCTGTGTTTTTTAAAGGAGCAAGGTGGCTGTGTTTTAAAGGGGCAATGTGGCTGTGTTTTAAAGGGACAAAGTGGCTGCATTTTGATGGGCACGGTGGCTGCGTTTTGATGGGCACAGTTGCTACGTTTTGATGGGCACAGTGGCTGCGTTTTGATGGGCACAGTGGCTGCGTTTTGATGGGCACAGTGGCTGCGTTTTGATGGGCACAGTGGCTACAATTTGATTGGCACAGTGGCTGCGTTTTGATGGGCACAGTGGTTGCGTTTTGATGGGCACAGTGGCTGCGTTTTGATGGGCACAGTGGCTGCGTTTTGATGGGCACAGTGGCTGCGTTTTGATGGGCACAGTGGCTACGTTTTGATGGGCACAGTGGCTGCGTTTTGATGGGCACAGTGGCTGCGTTTTAATGGGCACAGTGGCTGCGTTTTAATGGGCACAGTGGCTGCGTTTGGTACAGTGGCTGCATTTGATGGGCTTTTTTTTCAGAATTTTTCAGTTTATTTGCGCCCCCCAAAAAATTTTGAGCACCAGCCGCCACTGCAGTGAGGAGAAGACTTTTGGAGGATGGCCTGGTGTCAAGAGGGGCAGCAACGAAGCCACTTCTCTCCAGGAAAATATCAGGGACAGACTGATATTATGCAAAAGCTACAGGAATTGGACTGCTGAGGACTGGGGGAAAGTCATTTTCTCTGATGAATCCCCTTTCCAATTGTTTGGGGCATCCGAAAAAACCTTGTCCAGAGAAGAAAAGGTGAGCGCTACCACCAGTCCTGTGTCATGCCAACAGTAAAGCATCCTGAGACCATTCATGTGTGGGGTCGCTTCTCAGCCAAGGCAGTGGGGGGCTCACTCACAATTTTGCCTAAGAACACCGCAATAAATAAAGAATGGTACAAAAACCGTCCTCTGAGAGAAACTTCTCCCAACCATCCAAGAACAGTTTGGTGAGGAACGATGCCTTATCCAGCATGATGGAGCACCTTGCTATAAGGTAAAAGTGATAACTAAGTGGCTTGTGGAACAAAACATGAAAATTTTGGTCCATGGCCAGGAAACTCCCCAGACCTTAATCCCATTGAGAACTTGTGGTCAATCCCCAAGAGGCGGGTTAACAAAAAAAAATAAAAAATTCAAAAAAACTTCAAGCATTGATTATGCTTAACTAGCGAACTATATTCGGCAGAGAGAACGGGCACGACTGCCTCATGCATCTGAATAGTGAGTCTGCACACAAATGCAAATGATATGATACATTTTTCTCTGTATTTTTTCAGTGTTTATATAAATACTGTTCATGTTTACATATTGTATACAAAAATAATATAAAAATGTATTTATATGATTTTCTTTCTTCTTAATAACACAGAGGCTCCTGATGAAGCGATTACCATGTTGCGAAACATGTAGAGCAACCAGTTGTTATATAAAAACAGCAGGACGAATGAATACCCTATAGGACCAGACCAATAAAATAACAGACACTCCAGAGCGAGTTTATGTGGTGGTACTGGTTATAATCTGGGAGGGTATTATATAGTCCTTAGGCGTTGTTTTTTCTTTTTTCTTGTCAAATCATTATTGTAAATGTATGTGTCTATGAACAAACTATATGTGTGAATTTTTATAAAAAATTTTGTTAAATTTTACACATGCCTATAAAGTCCATCTTTCTTTCCAAAAAAAAATTCTGTCAATTACTAGGACGTGGCACACAGTTAATCGGGTGTTCTGATTGCCACCCAAGGGCCAAGCAATCTATTTTTTGTCTATATAATTAGCAAACTAACCAGTGGCGGCTGGTGGTTTCTTGTTTGGGGGGGGGGGGCGCAAACAACCACCCCCCACCTCAAACCCCCCCTCCTCGTTGTCTGTTCGTCCATGGCACTTGCCCCATCTAGGCGGTAAGCAAATCAGGCAGCGGCGGGGATCAGGCAGCAGCGGTCACATTGGGCAACGGCAGACGTCAGGCTGCGACGGCATCGGGCAGCGGCTCCTGTGTCTGCTCCTACTTGCTTTCGATGTGCGTCTCCTCGCCTCCTCCTATGCGTCCAATAGGATCGCCTGTCCTTTCAGCCAATCGGGTGACGAGTATCAGACCCGCTTCCCAATTGGCCTGGAAGTGGATCAGTATTGCAACAGCGAATATTAATTTGCTGTTGTAACACCTGGGTGGGCTCATGGCGCAATACTCCACAAGCCCACCTTATTTTGAAGCCTCTGGCTCTAATCAGGTGCTCCATAAAAACTCCCCCGCTGCTGTAATTCATGTGCCCGGCATCCTGAAAGGGGCCAGACACATGAATATGGGGTAGCGGCCGTGGATCATAGAGCATTAGGTAGAATGTGGCGGCCATGGATAGAGGGGGTGGTGCCCAGGCGCCGCTAATGGGCGTGGCCGCCACTGGAACTAACTACAGTACATACAATAGGGAATACAGAAAAGCTGATTGAAACTGAGGGTTCAGGGAACATATAAGAAGAGGGAACCAAAACTGGGATCAGGAACAAGGCAGCAAAGAGCATGATCAAGAGAAGAAACAGATAAACTGCTAGCAGTATCTGACAGCAAAGCAAAACACTGATGCAAGAGGCATTTAGTAGAAGAGGAACTAAATACCCTCCCAGCAGCCAGCAACAGGTGGAGACTGATTAATAGAAACTGCTGGTTGCTGGGAGACAACTGCTGGTGGACACCAGAATTACTACCTCCCACTCTGGGAAGCACAGTGCCACCAACAGGTGACCCAGGTCCTGAAATACTGTGGGTGAGCAATAGCATAACATTACAGCATTATGTCGACCCATGCCAGCCAGTCCACACTGAGCTGACACACAACATAGGATAGCACATGATCATCTGCCCCAGCCCCTTAGTTATTGCAGTGCTTACTTGTACAGTGCTTCCTCGTTCCTCCGTGCTTGCAGCGCCGCATGCACTTCTCTCCCATCGAGCCTGGACCGGCTTCTGGATGACGTCATGTTGGCCGGTACTAAGAAGGTCATGTTGGGTGGAGATCACTCCGCCTGACAGGGACGTGTGTTAGACTCCTAGAGGAGGAGGACGACGCTCAGCCTCGGCGCACTGGTACCGCGATATGCAGCTGTCTGTGGGCAATGTGACAGCCGGGGATTGTGTTCAGTGTCACTTCATCGGGCCTATATTATGGCATGCCTGACGAAGGGGCCCTGCGTGGCTCCGAAACGTTGCACTATCCTTGTGCAATAAATCATGCAATCATGCAATAAATCACCCTTTTGGACGCTATTTGTGTCGCTCCATGGTGTGCTGGCAAATATCTTCATTATATTATGGTAGGGGCCCTGAGCTGCAGCTCCAATAGCCCCTACGTTAATCCGGCCCTGATTACCACTACCAGCTATGTACACCTTGCAGAGGGGAACTTGGCAGAAATGCACAGGGTAGCAGTTAAATGCCTATGCAGAACTGCTAATACAACAAACCCTACACTACTGAGAACTGCCTTATACAGCATACATTAACAATAGTAGGGTTCCACTCCATCAGTGGGCCCTAGGCAAGAGCCTCTTTTGCTTAGCAAAGTTAGTTCCCTTTATCAGTCTTGTTTCCATGTTTCCAGTGCAGCAAGAGAAAAGGGGTATGTTGGTTTGTGTGAGCAATCAGTGCAGTTCCCCACTTCAGACATTTATAACGCATAGGCAACCTCCCATCAAAAAAAATGAAAAACAGAAACTTGTAATTTTTTTTTATGAGCACTGCTGACTTCCCCTTCTGTACAAAGCCTGTTCTGTTAACGAGGTAGGAGCCTGACATAATGGGCATCGTATGAAGATAATTAGCAAAGAACAGATTGCTCGGGGTCTATTAAGGAAGGTGATTGGGAAAAATGCCAAAAGCTCACTAACTATTGTACAGGGAATTGAAACATCCACAATGTACGAAATCGTCTTTGCAACATTTTGGTAGCTGAACAAGTACCAAATTCACCCACACCCGCCAACAATTGGCTGTGAAAAGAATTTGGTTTCAGCTTGCACCTTATCTGTCCATTGGCTCTGTCTTAAAGACAATCATCTTGTAGAGTGGCCTGGCCTGCTTGATAAAGCCTAATGCCGCGTACACACGACCGGACTTTCCGGCAAACTAGGTGCGACGGTCTTATTGGACTTTTGGCGGAGTTTCGATGAACTTTGTGAACGAACGCACTTGGCCACACGAACGGACTCCGGAGTCCATTCGAAAGTCCATTAGTTTTTAACGTGGTGACGTAAACGGGGCTAAAAAAGGAAGTTCAAAAGCCAGTAGCCCATAGCTGCCCTTGCATCGTATTTGGTCCGTCGGACCAGCACACAGACGAATGGTTTTCCAGATTTGAGTCCGTTGGAATTGAGTCCGTTGGATAGATTTGAAACATGTTCTATTTCTAGGTCCGTCTGATTTTTTTTCCGAAAAACTAACAGATTAGCCCACACACGATCGGATTGTCCAACGGACTAATCCCGTCGGACCTAGTTTGCCGGAAAGTCCGGTCGTGTGTACGCAGCATTATCTATACTGCTTATTCCCTGAATGACCCTGAAATTAATTTAATTTAAGCAAATACAGGCTGGCTCCTCCCTGATTCCGAGCACCGTCCTCTCTAGTTCGGAGATATGGACAATGCACAGTACACTATCATGTCATGGAAGGACAATCTAGGACATGCAGAATAATAGAAGTGCCCTGCCAATGGTTTTGGAGTTTATTTATTTAACCACCTCTGGAAGATTTACTGTAGCCATCATAACACCGCACGTAAAGGGGGAATGACAACGTGTTTCGGGGCAAAGTCTCCTTTCTCAAGCCAGACCACTGTGGTAAGATCATTCATTAACCATTTGACCTGATGTTTGACCCCCCCTTTCATGACTAGGCCATTTTTGTGCGATACGGCACTACGTTACTTTAACTGACAATTGCGTGGTCGTGTGACGCTGTACACAAATGGATTGTATGTCCACAAGGAAACAACCTGCAGCTGTGAAACGTCACACCTAAAAGTGGGATGACAACGTGTTTCGGGGCAGAGTCCCCTTTCTCAAGCCAGCGCACTGTGGTAAGATCGTTTATTAACCATTTGACCTGAAGATTGACCCCCTGGCGGTGTGGAGAATCGGAGGGTACGATGTTGCATATTTTTTAGGAATGTGTGAAAATCTGAGAATATTGGAGGAAACAGTAAGATTCATGCATTGCAAAAAAAAGATTGACCCCCACCTTCATGACCAGGCTATTTTTTGCGATATGGCACTGTGTTAATTTAGCTGACAATTGCACGGTCGTGTGACGTTGTAGCAAAATTAAATTTATTTTTCCCACAAATAGTGCTTTCTTTTGGAGGTATTTGATCACCTCTGTGTTTTTAATTTTTTGTGCTATAAACAAAAAAATACAGACAATTAAAAAAATAAATAATAATATTTGTACTTTCTGCTGTAAAACACATCCAGTAAACCATTAAATGTAAAACATCTAATGTCTTCATAAACTTAGACCAATATGTATTCTGCTACATATTTTTGGTAAAAAAAATCCCAATAAGCGTATATTGATTGGTTTTTGCAAACTATGGGATATATATATATATATATATATATATATATATATATATATATATATATGTATATATATAATTTTATGTGTTACTAGTAATGGCGGGGATCAGTGACTTATAGGGTGGACTGTGATATTGCGGCGGACCAATCGGACATTAACTGTCACTTTTGATACTTTTTGGGGACCAGTGACACCAATAAGGTGATCAGTGCTAAAAAAAATATGCACTGTCACTGTACCAATGACACTGTCTGGGAAGGGATTAATATCAGGGGTGATAAAGGGTTAACTGTACGCCTAGGTTGTGCTTACTCATTGTGTGGGAGGTGCTTTGACTGGGGGAAGGCATTGATCCATGTTTCTGCTTTACAGGAACACAGGATCCATGCCTTCCCTTCTGACAGAATGGCAATCTGCCTTGTTTACATTGGTAGACTTACATTCTGCCTGTTTAATGACTGATCAGCGATGATGCGATCTCTGCTGGGACCTTCTGATCGTTTGGGTAACAGGTAGAATGGCGGTCTGCCTATCTGCCTATGTAAACAAGGCAGGTCGCCGTTCTGTGAGAAGGGAAGGCTGTGATCCTGTGTTCCTACAAAGCAGGAACACTGATCTCTCCCTTCCCATAGTAGAAGCACCTCCCCTACCATTAGCAAGCACTCCCTAGGAACAGATTTAACCCTTTGATCGCCCCTGATGTTAACTCCTTCCCTGCCAGTGTCATTAGTACAGTGACAGTGCATATTTTTTTAGCACTGATCAGTGTATTAGTGTCACTGGTCCCCAAAAAGTGTATAAAAGCTATAAGTCGCCGATCGCCGCCATTACTAGTAAAAAAAAAAAAAATTCTACAAAAATATTCCATAGTTTGTAGACGCTATAACTTTAGTACAAACCAATCAATATAAGCTTATTGGGATTTTTTTTTACCAAAAAGATGGAATAACAAAAGAAAATGGGACTTGGACTTTTTTAGGCACAACCAAATGATTATACAAAAATATCATTTTTATTATAAGCACATAAAAATTTGTTTACATGATGTCTAAAAAACACTTATTGATATATCAACACATATTATACAATACCGCTACTGCTCAAGCGAATTCTCTTTTGAACATCTTTCTACCGCTTCCCTGTAATTAAACCAAACTCTTAGATTCTTGTACACTATGAAATTATTTTTTCATCTCCTGGTCTCCCTGCACATATGTTATGGTTTTGTACAGTAGCGGTATTGTATAATATGTGTTGATATATCAATGTGGGGGTTTTTAGACAAATTTTTATGTGTTTATAAAAAGTCCAAGTGCCTAAAAAGTCCAAGTCCCATTTTCTTTCGTTATTCCAAATTTATAGGACGTGGCGCTGGTTACTGTCTATGTATCCACAGGACCGCTCTGTGATATGATACAACCAATAATCTCATTTACCAAAAATATGTTGCAGAATACATATTGGCCTAAATTGATGAAGAAATTCGATTTTTTTACATTTTTTATTGGAAATGTTTTATAGCAGAAAGTACAAAATATTGTTTTTTTATTTTTAATTGACTTTTTTTTTTTTGTTTATAGCGTAAAAAAAAAAAAAAAAAACGGCAGAGGTGATCAAATACCACCAAAAGAAAGCTCTATTTGTGGGGAAAAAAAGAACATCAATTTTATTTGGGTACAGCGTCCCACCACCGCGCCATTCTCAGTTAAAGTAACGCAGTGCCGTACCGCAAAATAAAAACAAAAAAAAAAAACAGCCTGGTCATGAAGAGGGGGTAAATCTTCTGGAGGTGAAAAAAAATAGAAAAAAAATAAAATAAAAAAAAATAATTATATAGCATATAAAATTGCTACACAAGTCATATTGTAATTTAATAATATTAAAAATTACCTTTCTTTTCCAATCTGCAGCCTCTGTAATTTTTTGTAAAATGCAATTTTTTTTCTCAACAAAAATTTAGTTATTTTAGTTATTCCTTAAAATTGAACAGCTACAGTATTTTTAGCTGCTGACTTTTTTCTTTATTTTATTTTTTCCAGCCCGGAACTCTTTAAAAAGTAGGAATCTCAACAATATTTTTCAGCTTCGTAATTATCATATATATCTTTTATGTCCTGCGTATATTCTATGGTTTTCCTACACTCATTTACTTGCTGTAATTCAGAAACTAATGACCATGGTTCAAAAAGCCAAAAACTGTAAAGATTAAAAAAATAAATAAATAAATAAAAAAGTAGAAAAGCATCATTTGCATTGCAGCGATCCTCTGTTGGTTTTTAGTTCTTTTTCGCAGGGTGCATCCCACTGTTTTAATAGCCAATTAGCAGTGATGCCGCCATTATGTATCTACGTGGGCTGCAACCGTAAAGCGCATCAGCTTAAAGCATCTCTGTGAAAAGCTTGCAATTCCGCAGAGCTCCTTAGTTCCCAGTCCCACATTAACTTGAGCAAAATATAAAGCTGTGCGTACTGTGCCAGATAACGCATGTGATTTGCACCACATACATGGGCCCGTCACATGTGATGTCTGTGTGATGCAAATTCAGCTATACAGTTTGTATGGCTGAAATCACATCGCATTTGCACCAAAATGGTGCAGGACCCTTCTTTTTTTTGGTCCGCACTGGAATCGGATCGCATGGGTGTTCACACCCATGTTATACAATTCTACAGTTCGCACTGCGTTCTGTGAACCGATTTGGGGGTGTCAATAACTTTATATTGACACCTGAACTGCCTGCGATTCAGATGTGATACGGGAACCCCACACAGGAATCGATGTGGTGCCCGCATCTCACCAGTGTGAACCGAGCCTTTAAGTGTAGCTCCACCCAAAAGGGGAAGCAGTTTGTGCCCATCAGTGATGCAAGTCAATGCTGCCTTTCAAGGCCCATCAGTGCTCTTCAGTGCTACCCATCAGTGCCCATCAGTGCCGCCCATCAGTGCCGCCCATCAGTGCCACCTATCAGTGCCGCCCATCAGTGCCCATCAGTGCTGCTTATCAGTGCCCACCAGTGCCCATCAGTGTCACTCATCAACGCCCATCAGTGCCAGCTATCAGTGCTTTATATCACGGTCGCCTACACTGCCCATCAATTCCGCCTATCAGTGCCCATCAGTGCTTTATATCAGTGCCGCCTATCAGTGCCCATCAGTTAAGCCTATCAGTGCCCATCAGTGCCGCCCATCAGTGCCCATCAGTGTCAGCCCAATCAGTGCCACCTATCAGTGCTGCCTATCAGTGTCCATCAGTGCTGCAAATTAGTGCCTCCTCATCATTGCCCCCTCATCAGTGCCCTTCAGTGCCATGTGAACAAATTCTACAGTTCACAGTTCTACAGTTCTGCAAACCGATTTGGAAATGTCATTAACTTTATATTCTTTAAAGCGGTTACGTATCACCACAGAGTGGTACTGTGGATATGATAAAAAATAAAAAAATGGCACGTCCCAATACTAGGAATATTAGAGAAGAGATTTAATTGGAGATGATGGACTTTATAGGCATGACACACATATTTTAGAAAGTTTGACAAAATTTATTTACAAAATAAAAGTGCTAAAATGCAAAAAACATACAGAAATTTGCATATTTCAAACAACGATTGCCGCAGAGCATAGTAATTACACTGTCATTGTAGTCAAATTGGACCATGCATCAATCCAAAACTCGAATAATTGTACTTAAATCACAAAACAGTCCATGTTTGGTTTTATCGCTCTCACTGTCTCATACTGGTCACTGGAAGTTCAACATGGCACCTCATGGCAAAGAAAGAAAAAAAAAGAATTGTTGCTCTACATAAAGATGGCCGAGGCTATGAGAAGATTGCCAAGACCCTGAAACTGAGCTGCAGCACGGTGGCCAAGACCATCCAGCGGTATAACAGGACAGGTTCCACTCAGAACAGGCCTCGCCATGGTCCACCAAAGAAGTTGAGGAAAATAGACGTATGAGTGCTGCCAGCATTGCTGCAGAGGTTGAAGGGGTGGGGGGTCAGCCTGTCAGTGCTCAGACCATACGCCGCACACTGCATCAAATTGGTTTGCATGGCTGTCATCCCAGAAGGAAGCCTCTTCTAAAGATGATGTACAAGAAAGCCTGCAAACAGTTTGCTGAAGACAAGTAGACTAAGGACATGGATTACTGGAACCATGTCCTGTGGTCTGATGAGACCAAGATAAATGTATTTGGTGTCAGATGGTGACAAGCGTGTGTGGGGGCAACCAGGTGAGGAGGACAAAGACAAGTGTGTCTTGTCTACAGTCAAGCATGGTGGTGGGAGTGTCATGGTGGGGGGAGTGTCATGGTGGTGGGGAGTGTCATGGTGGTGGGGGTGTCATGGTGGGGGGAGTGTCATGGTGGTGGGAGTGTCATGGTGGTGGGAGTGTCATGGTGGGGGGAGTGTCATGGTCTGGGGCTGCATGAGTGCTGCCGGCACTGGGGAGCTACAGATCATTGAGGGAACCATGAATGCCAACATGTACTGTGACATACTGAAGCAGAGCATGATCCCCTCTCTTCAGAGACTGGGCCGCAGTTCAGTATTCCAACAAAATGACCCCAAACACATCTCCAAGACCACCACTGCCTTGCTAAAGAAGCTGAGGGTAAAGGTGATGGACTGGCCAAGCATGCCTCCAGACCTAAACCCTATTGATCATCTGTGGGACATCCTCAGACGGAAGGTGGAGGAGCGCAAGGTCTCTAACATCCACCAGCTCAGTGATGTCATCATGGAGGAGGGGAAGAGGACTCCAGTGACAACCTGTGAAGCTCTGGTGACCTCCATGCCCAAGAGGGTTAAGGCAGTGCTGGAAAATAATGGCGGCCACACAAAATATTGACACTTTGGGCCCAATTTGGACATTTTGACTTAGGGGCATACTCACTTTTGTTGCCAGCGGTTTAGACATTAATGGCTGTGTGTTGAAGTTATTTTGAGGGGACAGCAAATTTACACTGTTATATACAAGCTGTACACTCACTACTTTACATTGTAGACAAGTGTCATTTCTTCAGTGTTGTCACATGAAAAGATAGAAGAAAAGATTTACAAAAAATGTGAGGGGTGTACTCACTTTTGTGAGATACTGTAAATATATATATATATATAATGTTTGGGGGTTCTAAATAATTTTCTAGCAAAAAATACTGATTTTAACTTGTAAGCATCAAATGTCCAAAAAAAAGGCCTGGCCAGCAAGTGGTTAAAACCCCTATATAAATATATAAAGGAGCAAAGGCAACCTAGGAATGTAAGAAATACTGTATTCCTCTAGAAATGATCAGGTACAAAACACACAACAAATATCATTTACATCTATGGGGTAGTGAGATCGTAGATTTGGAGAGAAGCAGAGCAATTAGCGTAATCAAGCAATGTAATTGCAGGCAAATCTTAATGAATGGGACTCCCGTTGTGGCTCAATGAGGTGGGAAGCGTCTCGTAATCCAGTCACGTCGGAAATAAATGATTAGACTCATAATATACTTTTCTGCTGCAAAGCAGTACTTTTCTATTAGTTACATCAGGAAATGTGGTTTGGGTGTATATCAAGTGCTTTTATTTTTTATTTTTTTATCTACAGTAAATGTGATCTAACTCGTATGGGTTTTTCATTGATTGCAGATAGCACGCTGTTTCTACAGATCTGTATTCATTTGTACCTAAAGGTCACCAGATGACCCAGGCTTCTATAGAGACAATCTTCATTTGTACAAGGCAACCAGAACGTCTGAGAACAACCCCTGTTTGTACATGTGGGTGGGGCTAATGGGCGGGGACACTTGAACTACACTCCCTAATTACCCCGGTTCTAGGCAGGAGTTTGCTTTCATGTTACAATCAGCATTGAGGCATAACTCCCGACTTAAAGTGGAGTTCCACCCAAAAGTGGAACTTCCACTTGTACACCTCCCCCCTCCGATGCCACATTTGGCACCTTTTTGGGGGGGGGGGGGAAACCTGTCTTTCACAGGTATCCTGTTCCCACTTCCGGGATCCTCAGTCACGGTTATTGACGTCACCACTCGGGCTCCCTCCTCCTGCCTCCTCCTTCCCCAGTAGGAGAGATGAGCAGAGCCTCGCGCATTCGCAGTAGGGTTCCCGGAAGTGAAGCCTTCACTGCCGGGTTCCCTTACTCACAATGGAGTCCACTCCATTACTTACTCACAACACCGCTGGACTCCAGGACAATTAAGCGTCCGATTATTAAAAGTCAGCAGCTGCAGTATGTGCAGCTGCTGGCTTTTAATTTTTTCAGCGGTAGGTGGTCCTCCGCTTTAAGCCGGCAATATATGGGTTCGAATTTCGAAAGCATTTTCTTACGAAAATTGTAACCACTTTAATACCAGGACACTTTCGCCCCCTTCCTGCCCAGGCCAATTTTCAGCTTTCAGTGCTGTCACACTTTGAATGACAATTGCGCGGTCCTGCAGCACTGTACCCATATGAAATTGTTATCATCAAATAGAGCTTTCTTTTGGTGGTATTTGATCACCACTGTGGTTTTTATTCTTAGTTTTTTCTTAGTTTCTGTTATAACATTTTGTAAATAAGTGTTTTCTCCTTCACTGATGGGCACTGAAGAGGCTGCACTGATAGGCACTGATGAGGTGTCACTGATAGGCACTGGTAGGCATTGATGATGAGGCATTAATATGCAGCACTGATAGACGGCACTGATATGAAGTATATGCAGTACTGTGACGTCATCGTGCCGTTGTTTCAGTGCCGATGACGCCGGGACATGAAGATAAAGGGGACAGTCGGAGTTCCCTGAGGGCTCTTTACTACCAAGGATGGACTCTTAAGCCCCATACACACGCGCGGACAATCCGTGGACCAGGTCCGTCGGACCATGTCCGTCATACTTTGTCTGATGTTGGTTTTGCGTACACACGATCGGACAAAGTTGTCGGAAAATCCGATCATTCTGAACGTGGTGACGTTTGTTGCCTACGACGGGACTACGTAGAGGCTAGTAGCCAATAGCTTTGGTCTTGTAATGTGATCTGAGCATGCGTAGCACTTTGTCCGGTCGGACAAGCGTACACACGCTCGGATTTGGTGTGATCGGACCGGGTTGACGGGAAATCTTTCCAGCAGGAGATAAGACTTTGTCCGACGGACAAACCGACGAACACTGTCCGATGGTGCATACACACGGTCTGATTTTTCAACAACCTTGTCCGATCGGACCAAATTGATGAAAAAGTCCGACCGTGTGTATGGGGCTTTAGCCTTTCACTACAGGTAAGCCTATAATAAGGCTTACCTGTAGCTACCCTGGATATCTCCTAAACCTGCAGAGCTTTGCTGAACTTCCACTAAACAGCAGTGTGTAAGGAGGGGGTGAGGTTATGCATTCCTCGTTTCCCCTCACTGCCACAGGCAGCGGAGGCCAACTAAAACTTCCAATGGCTGGGTCCCTCCCCCATAAGTAAACTCGCAGATCACAACCCACAGATACTCCCACCTCCCCAGATTCCCCCACCTTAATTATACTCCCATATACCCCCCCCCCCCCATCCTGATCACACCTCCACGAATATCCCTACCCCAATTACAACCCCAGATACCCCACACTCTGATCACAACCCCAGATAAACCACCCCACCCTGATCACACCTCCCGAGATACCACTACCCTGATTACACCCCTAGATATCCCTCTACACACTACAGAGCACACCATCTATAGAGAGGGGGGCTGAGAGAAAGAGGGGGGCTGAGAGAGAGAGGGGGGCTGAGAGAGAGAGAGAGGGGGGTGAGAGAGAGAGGGGGGATGAGAGAGAGAGAGGGGGGCTGGGAGAGAGAAGGGGCTGAGAGAGAGAGGGGGGCCGGGAGAGAGAGAGAGGGGGGCTGAGAGAGAGGTGGACAGAGGGTGGGCTGAGGCGAGAGGGGGGCTGGGCTGATAGACAGGGGCAGGAGATGAGAGAGAGACCCCTAGCCCTGTCCCTATCCACAGTCCCTCCTCTGCCCCCCCCCATCCTAGTCTGTTACTGCAGGTAGGACTTTATCAGTTTATGATGCCCCTTCCAGCAGCTGCCTGGTAGCTTGCGCCTCCTGCTAGTCCTTGTCATCCAGGCCTCACTGACTGCTGATGCTGCAGTAGAGAGGAGGTTGGAGGAGGCGGAGTCCAGGAATTGTCTTCAAAGGCACAGATTGGCTGCACAAAGGGGTTGTGGGCGGGCACAGGGGAGACATGGGGAGGAGGTGAGGCAGACCTAGCCTACCTCCTCCTTCAATGGGCTATACAGTGGGCAGGGATGTGTAGCAGGCACGTCAGCAGGCGGGGATGTGCACACTACACTGGGCGGGTGAGTGGGCAGTGGAGGCACTGAGCGAGGCCACGGTGCCCTCGACTGACGTGCGCTCTAGGCAGCCAGGAGCCGCTGCTGGGGACTGACGGTGCCCTGACGCTTTGGCACCCCCCTCCTGTGGCGCCTGGGTATGGTGCACACTGTGCACCCGCCCAGGGTCGGCCCTGACAGTCCCTGTTTGTACAGGGCTGAAGGTAACCAGACAACCTTAACATCTGGGGACAGTCCCCATTTGTGAAGCCGTGAAGGTGACCGGCTGAACGGGCATCCAAACCCTGCTGAGCGGTCTACATTTGTTGGCTTCCTCACCCTTCATCTTCATGCCCACAGCTTGGCCCAAGTTCCTTGAATAAAGCTCCCAACAGCTGGCCACATTGAGAAATATCTTCACGATATAGGGAATCCTGTCCAGAGATGACCACGGCCCACACTAGGAGGTCCTGCCACCTCTTTATAATGCCATGAAAAGTTTGACTGCTTTCATTCATTTCTGAAAATGTTACATTTAGTTTTCACATTTGGGTCACCAAAGCTCAATTTGTTTATACAAAGCTCATTATCATCGCTACCAGAAATAACAAAACAGCGAGCTCTGGAAAGTGTCTCCAGCAGGAGCTTCCTCTATTTAAAGGGTTTGTTCATTAGTGTCACAAATCACTGATAATCAATAATAGGATTTTCTCATCTGGTCTGTTGACTTAGTTTTTCATATTTTCAATTAATTTCTGGCGCTTATTCGGCTTTGATAAGGGGAGATAGCTCTAAACCGCCTTATCTTGCAGAGGCATTTACATAAAATGAAAAGTATTGTGACGATCCTGTTAACTCTGTGAGTACCGGTTTGTTATAAAGTAAAATATGGCACTTTGGAGTCTACTTACAAAGATTTAAGATGGTCAGTTTAGCTTTTTCTATTTCATAGTTAAAATCATTATTAAAAAAATTGAAGATCAATGCTGTATGAGCCAGTGGCTGGGCACATTAAACTTTCCTAATACACAGAAATACACTATATTACCAAAAGTATTGGGACACCTGCCTTTACACGCACATGAATTTTAATGTCATCCCGGTCTTAGTCCGTGAGGGTTCAATATTGGGTTGGCCCACCCTTTGCAGCTATAACAGCTTCAACTCTTCTGGGAAGGCCATCCACAAGGTTTAGGAGGGTGTCTATGGGAATGTTTGACCATTCTTCCAGAAGCTCATTTGTGAGGTCAGGCACTGATGTTGGATAAGAAGGCCTGGCTTGCAGTCTCCACTATAATTCATCCCAAAGCTATTCTTTCAAGTTGAGGTCAGGATTCTGTGCAGGCCAGTCAAGTTCCTCCACCCCAAACTCGCTCATCCATGTCTATGGACCGTGATTTGTGCACTGGTGGGCAGTCATGTTGGGAGAAACTGTTCCCACAAAGTTGGGAGCATGAAATTGTCCAAAATGTCTTGGCATGCTAACGCCTTAAGAGTTCACTTCACTGGAACTAAGGGGCCAAGTCAAGTCCAGTTCCTCCACCCCAAACTCGCTCATCTATGTCTTTATGGACTTTGCTTTGTGCACTGGTCCATATAATTTGGTGGAGGGGGGATTATGGTGTGGGGGTTTGTTTTTCAGGAATTAGGCTTGTCCCCTTAGTTCCAGTGAAGGGAACTCTTAAAGGGGTTGTAAACCCTCATTGTTTTTCACCTATGCATTCTTTCTGTAATTTTTGTCAGCTTGGCAGCTGTAGTAGACATGTGCACTGCTGAAAAATTTGTTTGTTTTCGTTTCATTACATTTTTTTTTTTCGGGTCATACGGAAATTCGGAAATTCGTAATTTCGTAAATTCGAAAAATCTGAAAATAAGAAAATTCTAAAGAATAACTAACTAACTAACCAAAAATAACTAACTATTAAATTATAGGTATTGGAATTTCTTTTCAAATTTGTCTGTTAGTGAACGAAGTTACGAATTATCTGAAATAACGAATGCCGCATCTAAACAAATGGAACAGAACGAATTAATAATAAATAATAATGAAACGTTTTTATTATTATTATTGTTATTTATTATTATTAATTCATTATGTTCCATTCGTTTAGATGCGACATTCGTTATTTCGGATAGTTCCTCACTTCGGATGAATTCGTATTTGTTACGTTCATTCACAGCCAAATTTGAAAGGAAATTCCAACACCTATAATTTGATAGTTATTATTCAGTTTTTCTAATTTTCTGACTTTCGAATTTCCGAATTTTCGAGTTTCCGAATTTACAAATTTACAAATTTTTTGAACTTCCGAATATTCTGAAAAATGTGGGTGATGCCTTAAAGTGGAAATAAACCCTCCTATCGTTTTCAGCCAAGGAAGCTGCCATCTTGGCCTCCGTTTAATCTTTAACTGCCATGAAGCTGCACATGTGATCAATTTTGACACCAGCTATTGGATCGATGGGTTTACTTCCGCTTTAAGAGTTCCCTTCACTGGAACTAAGGGCCCAAGCCCAACCCTGGAAAGAAATGCCCCATACCATAATTCCCCCTGCAAAGTGAAGCTTTACCTCTTTACTAAGCTCTGGAGCAACTGCACTTTGCAAAGTATTGAGTCTATTTGCCTTTAGTAAATCAACCGCAGTGAACCTAATTGGAGTAATTGTATAATTATCAATCAGCTGCAGGGCTCTAATGAGGAAAGTGGCAGGTTCTACATCTTCTTTCGACCTGATTTTTCCTTTGGGAGTATCTCACCAAAAATGAAATTTTTGTTGCAGGGGATGCCTGACTTGTATCTTAGTGCAGACTTCTGGGAGAATCAGTGAGCCAATCACACAAGCAGGAAATTTCTGTATACCATTTGTGTACAGAGCGCCTCCAGGTGGCCATATTGCATTTTACAGAAAATGACAGCGGCTGCAGATTGAAATGACAAATTGACTTGTGTCGCAAGCATATAAACTATATTATAATTTTTTTGTTTGCTAATTTTTTTTCCCCGCGGAAGTGGAGTTACCCTTTAAGATGGTTATCTCTAGGGGAAGGTTTAGCTATGATGCACGCAGCTAGTCCCCTAAGTTATGTCATCAACGCTAAACTCTCTGTAAAGAGCTCAGGATGAAGTTTGTAAGGGAGAGAGCAGGTGCAGAGGATTGACGCATGAATCAGTCGGCTTTTGCTTGATTACACCTGTCTTCTCTTCAGCCAATGGAATTTCGGGGCCAGGCGACCTCATCAAATATTTAAGTTGTTGTTCTGTCAGAAAAATGCTTTTACTCCTTGCTTCTCTCCAAGTCGATAATTCAAAAGACTGTGCAAATCAATTAAACTATTTCTGGCTGTGCTTTACACGCTGTTGTCTTTTTTGTCTTGTTTTTCCATAGATTTGGTTAAGAAAAAAAATGAAAACAAAAAAAATGAAACAAAAGCAAAAAAGATAAAAGCGTTATCTTGATTTATGCACACCAGCAGTAGATGCAACAACTATCAACAGGCTTCTTTAATGCCGAAGCTTGCAGAAACTTCAGGTATTGGCTTGCTATAGATTTCACAGGGCAGGTGAGGGAACGCAAGCATGATCAAATCAAGAAAAACTCACAAACACGTGTGACTCATTGTAATCATCTGTCCAACCCAACACCTCTAAATAGTTAGGCTTTTGCAAGCACAACAATCCGTGTTTTGCAGACATTAGAGGAAATCCCTCCAAGGTGAGGGGAAGTACCAGTGGCAGCTGGTGAAGTTTTAGGATGGGGGGGCGCCAAAAAGGAACCCCCGCCCTTCCTTTTTGACCCGTCCCACTTGGTGAAAATGAGCGTGGTTTTGGTGAAATAGTGGGCGTGGTTAGCGTCTGGGATGAACGAGGGATGGAGGGATAGGGAGGGAGAGAGGTAGGTAGGGACAGCAGGCCCAGATCCTACACAACAATAGAAATATGTGTATTCTATAAAGTTTAACAATCAGCAGATAAGGATACTCCAAACACCTGGTGTTAGCACTTCAATAATCCCGTCACCATGGTTTTTATGGTGTCAGGATGATTGAAGCGCATTATTTCTATTATTACATTCAACTCACCATAATACAGAATCAGTGGGAGCCCTGAGCGTGTCACTTGCCACGTCGCCTGCCACCAGGTGTCCCCAGCGGAGTCCATCCTTACATCAGGTGCCCCCAGCGAAGTCCATCCTTACATCAGGTGCCCCCAGCGAAGTCCATCCTTACATCAGGTGCCCCCCAGCAGAGTCCCTCCTTACATCAGTTGCCCCCAGCGGAGTCCCTCCTTACATCAGGTGCCCCCAGCGGAGTCTCTCCTTACATCAGGTGCCCCCTGTGGAGTCCCTCCTTACATCAGGTGCCCCCAGCGGAGTCCCTCCTTACATCAGGTGCCTCCAGCGGAGTACCTCCTTATATCATGTCTCCCCAGCAGAGCCCCACCTTACATCAGGTACCCCCAGCAGAGTCCCTCCTTAAATCTGTGTCCCCGTCAGCAGAGTCCCTCCTTACATCTGTGTCCCCGTCAGTGGAGTTCCTCCTTACATCTGTGTCCCTGTCAGCGGAGCTCCTCCTTACATCTGTGTCCCTGTCGGCGGAGCCCTTCCTTACATCTGTGTCCCCTTCAGCGGAGCCCCTCCTTACATCTATGTCCCCATCAGCGGAGTTCCTCCATACATCTGTGTCCCCATTAGCGGAGTCCCTCCTTACATCTGTTTTCCTGTCAGCTGAGCCCCTCCTTACATCTGTGACCCTGTCAGCGGAGCCCCTCCTTACATCTGTGTCCCCAGCGGAGCCCCTCCTTACATCTGTGTCCCCAGCCGAGCCCCTCCTTACATCTGTGTCCCCAGCGGAGTCCCGCTTTACATCTGTGTCCCCAGCGGAGCCCCTCCTTACATCTGTGTCCCCAGCGGAGCCCCTCCTTACATCTGTGTCCCCAGCGGAGCACCTCCTTACATCTGTTTCCACAGCGGAGCCCCTCCTCACATCTGTTTCCCTGGCAGCATAACACTCCTTCAAGCCGCGTCTGTAGCTAGTTCCTGGCTTTCTCTTTGTGTTCAGTGGAGCGGGGAGGTGCCCCCTATGGACAGGCCGCCACTGGGAAGTACCCTCTTAGACAATTGTCACCAGAACATGTGCCCCCATTGGATGATTTCCCCTCACCTCCTGCCCCAGTTGCAAATGTAAAAATGTTGGATTACCCTTCATTTTCTATTCCTGTAACAACAGACTCCAAGACATGGTGGTGGTGGTGTAATGGTGTGGGGGATATTTTCTTGGCACACTTTGGGCCCCTTAGTACCAATTGAGCATCGTTTAAATGCCACGACCTACCTGAGAATTGTTGCTGACCATGTCCATCCCTTTATGACTACAGTGTCCCCATCTTCTGATGGCTCATTCCAGCAGGATAATGTCCAGCAGGACCATGTCACAAAGCTCCAATCATCTCACCACTGGGCAATGAGGTCACTGTACTCCAATGGCCTCAACATTCACCACATCTCAGTCCAATAGGGAAGCTTATCACACCCAGAACTCTACAAAGTCTCTAGGCTCCAGGACATAGACAGAACTTAATAAGATACTGACAACACATCAAGTTTGTTTCTCCATCAGTCATCGACCCTGGAGTCCCTCACCAATGTGTATGTGAGGAACCTAAGTGACACATATACACCATCTATAATCCTGCCCCCGCCAGTGCCTCACAATATTTATATATATGAAATATGATTGCAACCTGCCAAGCTGGCCTCCCCCCAATGTAAGTAGTTAAATTATGAAATGAACTTGTTTACTGAAATGAAAATCTTGCTGCCCCAATCTTAATGCCATTTGAAAGAAATCCATTAAATTCTATAGATGAATGCCAGATTGCACCCGATTCAGCAGTAAAGAACATTAGTGATTCATTTATAATAGGATAAAGTGATATCGGTAATAGTCATTACTGCATGCTAATTCGCTGTGGCTTTTGCTTCCTTAGTATGCATACAATTTTTATGTGATGTAGTTCTTGTTTTCATGACCTGATGTAGACATTTGTGGTTTTCTGAATAAATTCAGTGCCGGAGTGGACAGCGAAAAATTTACAACACAGCAGTGGCTGATGCATGGATTCCAATGGTTATTTTTTTTTGAAGCACATGATTAGAGCCTAAAGGGTCTAATTGGCTTAAAAAAGGGCAGGCTCAGGGCGCAGAGGACTGCGCCTGGAGTTTGCCCAGTTGTCTTCCTGTTTCTACTCCCGGCCAATCAGGAAGCGTGTTCTGAGACCCAATTTGCTGGGAGTTCTATAACCCGATTGTCCATGAGTCCTAAGTCCTGATTGGCCAGGGGGGAAAAAAGCCACCGGGACTCGGGAGGAGATGCAGGGGGGGGGTGTCGCCGAAGCCGCGACTTGGATGGGGTAATTGAGTTTGCCCAGTTGTCTTCCTGTTTCGCCTCCCAGCCAATCAGAAAGCGTGTTTTGAGACCCAATTGGCTGGGAGTCCTATAACCTGATTGTCTGTGAGTCCTAAGTCCTGATTGGCCAGGAAGAAAAACGACCACCGGGACTCGAGAGGAGACGCGGGGGGGGGGGGAGTTGCCGAAGCTGCAACCTGGATGGGGTAAGTGCGGGGCTGGCAGGGGGCCTGGCGGGCGACAGGCGAGCAATGCATCGATCAAGTGACGGGGGTAGGGGGATCGATTGAGTGAGCGCTGGGTGGGGAGGTGGTTGATTGGCTGGCTGGCAGGTGGGGAATTGAGAAAATTGAGCACCAGCCGCCATTGCAACACAGTGTAAAAATAAAAACACGAGCGTAATACATTGACCATGTTATATACTCATAGGAGTTGGGTGAAAAAGTAGTAGTTGTCAGCCTTTTGGTGACCTCTGACCCCGAATGCTCAAGCCCTCGCTCACATTGAAGCGACTTGTCATGCAATTTGACAAGTCGCACCCTATTGACAGCAATGGCACCGTTCAAATCGGTGTGACGCCGACTTTTTGTGGTGCCGCATTGATTTGAAAAAAAGTAGTTCCTGCACTAATTTTGGCGATTTCGGGTGCGACTTGCATGGGCATCTGTACGAGAAGCCGCACAAATGTCTTCAAAATTGCACAGACATGCGCCTTTGAAATCGTGCAATTTGAAATGGAGTCACACAATTTCAAAGCCGCCTTCAATGTGAACGAGGGGTAAGTGAGAGAGCATTTTCTTTGAATAAGTGTGAACAATTGCAATCATCTCACCACTGGACAATGAGGTCACTGCTGATCAGCTTTGGGATGTGGTGGATGTGCAGTCGACAAATCTGCAGCAGCTGCGTGATGTTATCATGTCACTATGGAGCAAAATCTCTGAGGAACGTTTCCAACACCTTCCAACACCTTGTTGAATCTATGCCACCAAGAATTAAGGCAGTTCTTAAGGCAAAAGGGGGTCCAAACCAGTACTATTAAGGTGTACCCAATAAAGTGGCTGGTGAGTGTAGACTTATGAAGCTTATCACACCCAAAACTCTACAAAGACTCTGGGCTCCAGGATACAGCAGAACTTAATAAGATACTGACAACACATCAAGTGTGTTTCTCCACATCAGTCATCGACCCTGGAGTCCCTCACAAATGTGTATGTGAGCAACCTAAGTGACACATATACACCATCTATAATCCTGCCCCCCGCCAGTGCCTCACAATATTTATATATATTAAATATGATTGCAACCTGTCAATCTGGCCTCCCCCCAATGTAAGTAGTTAAATTATGAAATGAACTTGTTTACTGAAATGAAAATTTTGCTGCCCCAATCTTAATGCCATTTGAAAGAAATCCATTAAATTCTTTAGATGAATGCCAGATTGCACCCGATTCAGCAGTAAAGAACATTAGTGATTCATTTATAATAGGATAAAGTGATATCGGTAATAGTCATTACTGCATGCTAATTCGCTGTGGCTTTTGCTTCTTTCTTATGCATACAATTTTTATGTGATGTAGTTCTTGATTTCATGACCTGATGTAGACATTTGTGGTTTTCTGAATAAATTCAGTGCCGGAGTGGACAGCGGAAAATTTACAACACAGCAGTGGCGGATGCATGGATTCCAATGTTTTTTTCTTTTTCTTTAAGCATGTGATTAGAGCCTTAGGCTCTAATTGGCTTCAGAAAGGGCGGGCTCGGGGCGCAGAGGACTGCGCTTGGAGTTTGCACAGTTGTCTTCCTGTTTCTCCTCCCGGACAATCAGGAAGCGTGTTCTGAGACCCAATTGGCTGAGAGTTCTATAACTCGATTGTCCGTGAGTCCTAAGTCCTGATTGGCCAGGAGGAAAAACGACCACCGGGACTCGGGAGGAGACGTGGGGGGGGGGAGCTGACTTTTTCCGTCTGAATTTCCAACGGAAAAAATTTGAGATCCTGCTCTCAAATTTTCCGACAACAAAATCCGATCTGACTTTTTCCGATCGGGTGTAGAGAATTCCGACGGACAAAGTGCCACGCATGCTCAGATCAAATTACGAGACCAAAGCTATTGGCTACTGGCCTCTACGTAGTTCCGTCATACGCAACGAATGTCACCACGTTCAGAATGATCAGATTTTCCGACAACTTTGTCCGACCGTGTGTATGCAACACCAGTGTCGGACAAAATCCGTCGAAAAAAACGGACGGATTTTGTGGTCGGAATTTCCAACCATGTGTACGGAGGGGTTAGTCCCCCTGTTGCATTGCTATCATGGCTTTAGATCATGTGAAATAAAACCAGGGCACCTTAGGACTTCTTTTTCAAATTCCAATGGTAAGTGATGAATACTCCTGTAGCATTGCTACCACGGCTCCAAGTCATTACTGCCATGGCTCCAGGTCATGTGACCTAAAACAAGGGCACCATGGGACTTGCTTTTCAAATCTCAAGAGTGACTGATCACTTCTCCTAGTTCCTCTGCTGCATTCCTACCATGGCTCCAGGTCATTGCAACCAGGGCTCCAGGTCATGTGACCTGAAACCAGGGCACCTTGAGAATTCTTTTTCACAACCTTGAGAATTCTTTTTCACATTTCAAGGGTAAGTGATGACTACTCTTCGTCACCCCTGTTGCACTGCTACCATGGCTCTAAGTCATATGACCTAAAACCAGGGCACCATGGGACTTGCTTTTCAAATCTCAAGGGTGACTGATTGATCACTACTCTTAGTTCCCCTGCTGGATTCCTACCATGGCTCAAGGTCATTGCTACCAGGGCTCCAGGTCATGTGACCTGAAACCAGGGCATCTTGGGACTTCTTTTTCAAATTTCAAGGGTAAGTGATGACTACTCTTCCTCCCCCTATTGCATTGCTATCATGGCTCCAGATCAAGTTACCTAAAACCAGGGCACCTTGAGAATTCTTTTTCACAACCTTGAGAATTCTTTTTCACATTTCAAGGGTAAGTGATGACTACTCTTCGTCACCCCTGTTGCACTGCTACCATGGCTCTAAGTCATATGACCTAAAACCAGGGCACCATGGGACTTGCTTTTCAAATCTCAAGGGTGACTGATTGATCACTACTCTTAGTTCCCCTGCTGGATTCCTACCATAGCTCAAGGTCATTGCTACCGGGGCTCCAGGTCATGTGACCTGAAACCAGGGCATCTTGGGACTTCTTTTTCAAATTTCAAGGGTAAGTGATGACTACTCTTCCTCCCCATATTGCATTGCTATCATGGATCCAGATCAAGTTACCTAAAACCAGGGCACCTTGGGACTTCTTTTCAAATCTCAGGGGTGACTGATTGATCACTACTCCTAGTTCCCCTGTTGCATTCATACCATGGCTTCAGGTCATGTAACCTAAAACCAGAGCACCATCAGGCTTGCTTTTCAGATCTCAAGGGTAAGCGATTGATCACTACTCCTAGCCCCCCTGTTGCATTGCTGACATGGCTACAGGTCATGTGACCTAAAACCAGGGCACCATGGAGCTTTCATTTGAAATCTAAAAGCTAAGTGATTGATGAATACTCCTAGTCGATCTTCTGCTTGGGTAATATATTAAAATTAATCTAACGCTACAGTTTAAGTCTGCTTTAAGATACTTTATAATTGTTTTTATGAAAACAAAAATTGAAGTCTACAACATTACCTGCAATAAGTTTTCTGACTGCTTGAAGCTTTTTTATTTTTTTATTTTGCCAGGCTCATTTAGCAGTAAGCATATGCTGGAGAGGGCAGGTAGATCTGAGCCCATCTCCCTAATTACTCCCGTTCATTATTCCAGGAACAAACAGTATAATTGTTTTGGGCTTAGGTTTCCTGTAGAGCAGACTGGAAGCGTAGCTGGTGGAACCTGATTTTAGCATAACCTTCTTCCTTTTCCATCTCATTATTATTGAGGAAAAAAAAAAACTGCTGAGAGTTACAGAAAAAGAATATCTCACTATTTTCTTGAAAGATCATTTATCAAGAAGTTCCCACGGAGAGTCGGAGAATAGTTAGATACATCTAACGGAAAAAAAGGGCATTTTGGGTTTTAGATGTCAACATCTGCCCAATGTTATCGGTGCTGAAAAGAGTTATGGGTAGCAGAGAGCAAATCAGAAGAAAAAATATGCTCTGAAAGCAAATTTAGAATCGGGACAATGTGTCTCTGAGTTGACCTGAAGGATTGACGTGTAGCAATATATTTATAAAAAGGGCAACAAAAGGGAAAAGAAAGAGGTTCACTTTAATGGTGGCCACACTAATTGGATTTCCTTTGCTCTTCAGACATTCCGTTTAGTTGCTAAGAGTGATAAAAAGCACTTTGTACCTTCAGGTATGTAACTCCCTTCTCTTCCTCCCATGTAATGGCTCTGATGCTTGGTGAGTGGCAGCTCAGTAACAAAGCACTGTCACACGGTGGTGGCAGGAGAGTCCTCACCCCTGCGTAAGCTCCCAGTTTTTGCCACTAGATCAGAAGTCTTCAAACTGTTGACCGTGGGCCAGATGTGGTCCTTTGCTTGCCTTTATCCAGTCCTCTGGGCACTATTCCTTCCACTGACACCAAAGACGAAGCACTATTCCTCTCACTGACACCAACAATGGAGTACTATTCCTCCCACTGACATCGGAGATTAGGAACCAATTCTCGAAACTGACACCAGTGATGGGGCACTATTCCTCCCACTGACACCAATGATGTAATTGTTTTACTCCCACTGGCCGCCAAACTGATTGCATTTTTTTTTCTCAACTATTTTATTTAAACCAGGAAAAGGCAGTTCCAAGTCATCACATCAATGGTACATAGTTACGTTGTTACATAGTAGGTGAGGTTGAAAAAAAAGACACAAGTCCATCAAGTCCAACCTATGTGTGTGATTATATGTATATGACACCTGATAGCAACCCAAAAAGTCATGTCATGAAGGCCCGGAGAAAAATTGCGGGTTCCCTAAGATTGTGAATAATGGAGAATCTCGAGAGGAAAGGGAGGTATGTATAAATAGGTGTGAGCATAAATGAGTTGCGGGTCCTAACAAGGGGTGCGATTTCAAGGCGCAGGGTAGAGCCTTGTAGGACCAGGGGGCACTCGTTAATGGTATATCACTTTGAGCTTGTTCAATTTGTGTCCAGAGTTTGGCGTCATAGTGGCGGCGCCAATCAATTAGTCTACCAAGATGGGTTGCCTTGTAGCATTTCAGGACAACTGGGGCTGCTAGACCTTCATACTGCTTGGGAAAAAAGAGTGGATGGGGGGAGCCATGGGCCCAGATGAAGTTGACAAATAAGGAGTGCACTTGATAAAAAAAATAGGAGGGTATCGCTATTGGCGGGGCTTGGAAAAGGTAAAGGTATTTTGGTAGAATACTAATTCTACTAAGAAGATTGCAATCCACCATGCCAAGTCTCCAACAAGGTGAGAGTCTTGTTAAAGAGATGGGGGAAGTTAAGTTTGAAAGGATGGGACAATCTGAAAGGGATATACGTGCCTAAATACTTCAAAGCCGAATCCGTCCATCTGAACCTGAACTTCAATTTCAAGGTCTGGCGAAGAAGAGGGGGAAGCTCAGCCCCTATTGCTTCCAATTGGCTGAAATAAATTTTTAAATTGGATAGCATGCCATATATTTTGAACTCATGGATTAGGTTTGGGAGGGACACCGATGGGTTGGTCAAGGAAAAGAGCATACCATCGGCATATGCTGATACTTTGTGCTGGACACCTCCAACGGCCAACCCTCTGATGTCCGGATTTAAACGAACTTTGCAAGAGATAAAGCAACGATTGAATTGTTTACTCCCACTGATGCCAGCAGGGCATTTTCTACTTCCACTGGCCACAGTTCGGCCCCTCTAAAGTTTGAAGGGCAGTAAACTGGTCCTTTGTTTCAAACGTTTCAACTGTCTGCAATAGACAAAGTGATGGAGGTGCGACAGAAAAGTAAGCATGTGCAGCTGGTGTGGTCGTCATTAAAGAAAACGTATTAATTTGTTCTACTTGGGCAAAGTAAAAGTTTCCTTTAAGTCGGGACTAAATTGTCTACAAAATACGAAGAGCCACCTGGTAGCTGCAATGTCTGTTCCCACACAGTAAAATAATTGCCGTCCCTCTTCAAGTTCGAAGTTATTCTACAATCCTCATGACACCATATTCTTTTTCTTTCTGTTTTTTTTTTTTTTTTTATGTATCTTCACCTGTTAGAAGTTGGAATTTATTAATCTCTGTGCTTTGGTCTTGGTAATCTGTAATATAAGATAAAAAGTGAAAGGCAACAACTGAGGAGCGAGGGTTATATTGCTGAATCTGCATAAACGGCAAGGCTTTTCGGCGTAAGCACATTTTGCAATATGTGTATTTCTCTTGTCTTGAGATAAAAAAAAAAAAAAAAACACCAAGGGGAATCAGCCTGAGAAATTAAGCTGAGAATCTAGCTCGCTTCCAGGAATGTATGCTTCAACAAGACGGGAATGCAAACATTTCCCAAATATTTTAACGGATATCTTAAAGTGAAAACGCCAGGTTCGAGATATAGAAGCTCACACATGATAGAAAAAAAAAAATACCTTGCCACTGCTGACCTACTTCTGAAAATGCTAATTGTCATGCTTATCCTCTGGCTCCAGTACTCTCTGAGTCACTGACCCAGAGCAAGTAGAAAGATCAGAAGTTCTGAGTTCATTTGCTGCATATTTGTTCCAGATCAATAATTTAGGAAGTGTTGAGGATGTCAGCCATAACCAGGTTAAGTTGAAGAGAGGAACCTAACCAGGCCTATTGTGGCCCGCCTTAGTCTGTACCTATAGACACACTCCTAAACCTTGTGGACGGCCTTCCCAGAAAATTTGAAGCTGTTATAGCTGCAAAGGGTGGGCCAACTCAATATTGAACCCTACGGACTAATGCCCCGTACACATGATCGAACTTTCCGACAACAAAACCGTGGAATTTTGTTCGAAGGTTGTTGGCTTGCATACACACGGTCACACAAATGTTGGCCAACAATTACGAACGTAGTGACGTACAAGACGTACGGAAAAAGGAAGTTCAATAGTCATGCGCCACCCTTTGGTGAGCCTTGATTCCGAGCATGCATGGACTTTTGTGCGACGGACTTGTGTACACGCGATCGGAAAGCCCAAGAACAAAAATTTGTTGGTGTAAAATTTAAGAACCTGCTAGCCAACATTTGTTGGCGGAAAGACCGCCAACAAATGTTCGATGGAGCGTACACACGGTCAGACTTTCCGCCAACAAGCACACATCCAACATTTGTTGTCGGAAAATCCGATCATGTGTACGCGGCATTAGACTGGGATGCCATTAAAGTTCATGTGCGTGTAAAGGCAGGCATCCCAAGACTTTTGGTAATATAGTGTATGTTTCAATTCCACCACAATATCAGTAATGGGTAGAATTGATCTTTACAAAATGGCATTCCTGAGTCAAATGTAGACTTCTTACGCTGCGTACACATCGGAATTTCGGCCAGCAAAAGACAGATGAGAGCTTTTTGTCGGAAAATGAGACTGTGTATATGCTCCATTGGACTTTTGCTGGCCTAATTTCCGCCAGCAAAAGTTTGAGAGCATATTCTCAATTTTTCGGTCGGAAAAAGTTCCGATCGGAAATTCCAATCGTCTGTAGCAATTCAGACGCGCAAAGTTCCTATGCATGTTCGGAAACAACTCGACGCATGCTCGGAAGCATTGAACTTCATTTTCTCGGCTCGTCGTAGTGTTGTACGTCACCGCGTTCTTGATGGTCGAAAGTTCAGAGAACTTTTGTGTGACCGTGTGTATGCAAGCCAAGCTTGAGCGGAATTCCGTTGGCAAAAACATCCAAGATTTTTCCGACGGAAAATCCGCTTTTGTGCATTAGGCTTGTTATTGACACCAGATATGCTCTATGGAACTTTGTGTCTTTCCTTCTCCCACAGGGCCACTCTTTCCTGGATAGACTCTCCAGTTATTTTTATATTCTCTATTATGAAGAGTAAATCAGGGAATTCTGACACCATCATTTTGATTTGTAATATCTAAACTGGGGGTTAACAAACCGTCACTCTCAATCTACCTGCCAACCGCGGGCAGCCAACGGGTAGATCGTGAACACGTTCCTGCTTTGCCGGTCATTTACCTCAGCTTCCACTGCTCTCATCATCACTGCAGAACGGAGAGTGGGAGGCAGCACAGCACTGGACAGAGGGCGGGAGCAGGAGTTGTTTCAGGTAAGTTTAAAATTAACAAGAAGCAACCTTGTTTTTTTCCCCCTAATATTTTCATGCAACTATCTGAACATTACGGACGGTTCCAAAGACTCCTGGATGCTTGCGGTTTTGGAAATGATGCGCTGTGCTCTCTTCCTTTCTCAGCGCTGTCACCTCAATTAGCAAAACTCGCATGACGTACACGTGGCTTGTTTGTTTCCGAACTATTAATGTACTTAGTGAGTCACTTCTGAGTTTGACACGCATAACATTTGCATATTAATATCCCTTTGTCAAGGTTCAAAAAACACAAAAGAAAAAGCTAGCGTTTAATCTGAGGACGCAAATCCTGACGGTTTTTCACTTCCAAGACAAAAAAAAAAAAACGCTATATATTTTGGGATTTTATTTTTTATAGTACATTACAAAAAGATGCTAAAACTGTCTTCACTAACATTTTAAAGCGTCGGTCTACCAGGAAAAAAAAATATATATTCCTGCTTTAAGGTTATTCCTGCTGAGGTTTTCTTTTACGTTACTGTGAAATTCAGAATCAGAATAATTTATTATCATTTTACAATAAAAATAGTATCCTGTAGAATTTGTCTGGCATTAAACAAAACTGTCAGAACTGGGTGACTTTTCTAAATTAATATCAATTGCAATGTTCTGGAAAGGTATAGGGAGTTCAATGGTTGGGTTTGGCTGTTTCCCAGATATGCTCTTTAAATTTTTGATGATTGCAATGATTCATCCATCCCTCCAGTCTCCACAACGCACCGCCACCCACGCCCAGCACCATCCATCCCTCCAGTCTCCACAACGCACCTCCACCCACGCCCAGCACCATCCATCCCTCCAGTCTCCACAATGCACCGCCACCCAAGCCCAGCACCATCATCCCTCCTGTCTCCACAACGAATCCCCACCTATGCCCAGCACCATCCATCCCTCCAGTCTCCACAATGCACCGCCACCCACGCCCAGCACCATCCATCCCTTCAGTCTCCACAGCGCACCGCCACCCACGCCCAGCACCATCCATCCCTCCAGTCTCCACAACGAATCCCCACCTACGCCCAGCACCCTCCATCCCTCCAGTCTCCACAACGCACCGCCACCCACGCCCAGCACCATCCATCCCTCCAGTCTCCACAATGCATCGCCACCCACACCCAGCACCATCTATCCCTCCAGTCTCCACAACGGACTGCCACCCACGCCCAGCACCATCCATCCCTCCAGTTTTCACAACGCACCGCCACCCACGCCCAGCACCATCCATCCCTTAAGTCTCCACAACGCTTCGCCACCCACGCCCAGCACCATCCATCCCTCTGGTCTCCAGAACGGACCGCCACCCACGCCCAGCACCATCCATTCCTCCAGTTTCCACAACGCACCGCCACCCATGCCCAGCACCAGACATCCCTCCAGTCTCCACAATGCATCGCCACCTACGCCCAGCACCATCCATCCCTTCAGTCTCCACAACGCACTGCCACCCACGCCCAGCACCATCCATACCTCCAGTCTCCACAACGGACCGCCACCCACACCCAGCACCATCCATCCCTCCAGTCTCCACAACGGACCGCCCCCCATGCCCAGCACCATCAATCCCTTCGGTCTCCACAACGCACAGCCATCCGCGCCCAGCACCATCCATCCCTCCAATCTCCACAACGCACTGCCACCCACGCCCAGCACCATCCATACCTCCAGTCTCCACAATGCATCGCCACCCATTCCCAGCACCATCCATCCCTCCAGTCTCCACAATGCATCGCCACCCATGCCCAGAACCATCCATCCCTCCAGTCTCCACAACGCACCCCCACCTACGCCCAGCACCATCCATCCCTCCAGTCTCCACAATGCACCGCAACCCATGCCCAGCACCATCCATCCCTCCAGTCTCCACAACGCATCGCCACCCACGCCCAGCACCACCCATCCCTCCAGTCTCCACAACGGACCGCCATCCACGCCCAGCACCATCCATCCCTCCAGTTTCCACAATGTACCGCCACCCACGGCCAGGACCATCAATCCCTCCAGTCTCCACAACGCATCCCTACCTATGCCCAGCACCATCCATCCCTTCAGTCTCCACAACGCACCGCCACCCACGCCCAGCACCATCCATCCCTTAAGTCTCCACAACGCTTCGCCACCCACGCCCAGCACCATCCATCCCTCTGGTCTCCAGAACGGACCGCCACCCACGCCCAGCACCATCCATTCCTCCAGTTTCCACAACGCACCGCCACCCATGCCCAGCACCAGACATCCCTCCAGTCTCCACAATGCATCGCCACCTACGCCCAGCACCATCCATCCCTTCAGTCTCCACAACGCACTGCCACCCACGCCCAGCACCATCCATACCTCCAGTCTCCACAACGGACCGCCACCCACACCCAGCACCATCCATCCCTCCAGTCTCCACAACGGACCGCCCCCCATGCCCAGCACCATCAATCCCTTCGGTCTCCACAACGCACAGCCATCCGCGCCCAGCACCATCCATCCCTCCAATCTCCACAACGCACTGCCACCCACGCCCAGCACCATCCATACCTCCAGTCTCCACAATGCATCGCCACCCATTCCCAGCACCATCCATCCCTCCAGTCTCCACAATGCATCGCCACCCATGCCCAGAACCATCCATCCCTCCAGTCTCCACAACGCACCCCCACCTACGCCCAGCACCATCCATCCCTCCAGTCTCCACAATGCACCGCAACCCATGCCCAGCACCATCCATCCCTCCAGTCTCCACAACGCATCGCCACCCACGCCCAGCACCACCCATCCCTCCAGTCTCCACAACGGACCGCCATCCACGCCCAGCACCATCCATCCCTCCAGTTTCCACAATGTACCGCCACCCACGGCCAGGACCATCAATCCCTCCAGTCTCCACAACGCATCCCTACCTATGCCCAGCACCATCCATCCCTTCAGTCTCCACAACGCACCGCCACCCACGCCCAGCACCATCCATCCCTCCAGTCTCCACAATGGACTGCCACCCACGCCCAGCACCATCCATCCCTCCAGTCTCCACAATGGACTGCCACCCACGCCCAGCACCATCCATCCCTCCAGTCTCCACAACAGACCGCCCCCCCATGCCCAGCACCATCCATCCCTCCGGTCTCCACAAAGCATCGCCACCCACGCCCAGCACCATCCATCCCTCCAGTCTCCACAACGCACTGCCACCCACGCCCAGCACCATCCATCCCTCCGGTCTCCACAACGCATCGCCACCCACGCCCAGCACCATCCATCCCTCCAGTCTCCACAACGCATCCCCACCCACGCCCAGCACCATCCATCCCTCCAGTTTTCACAACGCTCCGCCACCCACGCCCAGCACCATCCATCCCTCCAGTCTCCACAACGCATCCCCACCTACGCCCAGCACCATCCATCCCTTCAGTCTCCACAATGTACCGCCACCCACGCCCAGCACCATCCATACCTCCAGTCTCCACAACGGACCACCACCCACGCCCAGCACCATCCATCCCTCCAGTCTCCACAACGTACCGCCCCCCATGCCCAGCACCATCCATCCCTCCAGTCTCCACAATGCATTGCCACCCACGCCCAGCACCATCCTTACCTCCAGTCTCCACAACGCATCGCCACCCATGCCCAGCACCATCCATCCCTCCAGTCTTCACAACGCACCCCCACCTACGCCCAGCACCATCCATCCCTCCAGTCTCCACAATGCACTGCCACCCACGCCCAGCACCATCCATCCCTCCAGTTTCCACAACACATCACCACCCACGCCCAGCACCACCCATCCCTCCAGTCTCCACAATGCACCGCCACCCATGCCCAGCACCATCCATCCATCCAGTCTCCACAACGCATCCCTACCTATGCCCAGCACCACCCATCCCTTCAGTCTCCACAACGCACCGCCACCCCATGCCCAGCACCATCCATCCCTCCAGTCTCCAAAGGTGTAAGAGTGTTAAAAAAAAGTGTTAAAAAGTGTTAAAAAGTGTTAAAAAAAAAAAGTGGGTGCACCAAAAGACTCAGTGTGATGGCCTATGGGCGGATTCGGTGGGACGACCAGTGGGCAGGCTCTGAAGAATGTTGGGGGTCGGGCCTCGTGGGGCCCAGGCCTAAAGCTGTGTAAGGGGCCCCAAAATTTCTGATGGCTGCCCTGGCTACACGTGTTTGTAGCAAACTCTCCTCATCACGAAACAAAATAAATAAAATCAGGTGATGCGGGTGGGATTTTTCCTGTTCTTCTATCTAATGTGCTGAGATAGTGGAGGGTATGGGCAAAGACTCATTGTATGTTAGGTTTGCAGATGACACCAAGAATAACAACTTACAAGTCAACCTCGATGCATTTTTAATTGGGCAACTAAGGGGCAAATGAGGTTTAATGTTGATAAATGTAAAGTTATGCACGTAGGGGCTAAAAACACGCATTCATCATACATTCTAGGAGGAGAACAGCTGGGGGGATCAATGATGGGGAAGGATGTGAGTGTTCAGGTAGATCGTGGACTTGATAATAGCATGCAATGCCAAGCTGCCCATTTGCTGCTCTCCCATTACAAGGACAGGAAAAAGTTACAAGTATTAAATGTTGCGATTTCAGGCACAGCTCCCTTTAAATCACGTTCTATCTGAGTTCTTTCTTGCCAATTTGTGTCTTAATTTTGCACTGTGAACATCACACCACCTTTCTCTGCCATACTAATGACTGGAAACCAAGTGGCGACAGTTACCGTAACAATTTTTACATCTGTTTTACCTGCTCATTCCTCAGCACACAAGGTCTGTACAGCATACGGATATTACCATTAGCGGTGTCGAGTTTGCAGACGCACAGGATGTACACTTCTCTGAAAAGTGTTTTTACCGTAGCAAATTTTTAATTTTTTCCTCCTTGTGTTTCTGTGTATTGTGTTTGGCGGCAGGCACAGAACTGCCCTGAGAGGAGTACAGTTAATAAAAGAGAAAGAAGTGAGTCAGGACAATATATTTATTCCCAGCCTGATATGAATTTGCTGTCGCTGTTCTTGTAACTAAGACGCAGGAATGTACATTCATCATCTCCCTGCTCGGCGCTGACAACGCGAATTAGACGGGATATTGATGGAGAACAGAGGTAAAAATGGGCCAGTCTGCGTATCGCAGACGGAGAAACTGAAACCGCAGCTCTGCACTTTAATAGGGAGGCACAGTCATTAAAAATTAGGAACATAAAATGACAAAAGAAAAATACTCCAGGGAGTATCTTACATTTAATATATGTACAGTGCCTTGAAAAAGTATTCACACCCCTTGAAATTTTCCACATCTCGTCATGTTACAACCAAAAACGTAAATGTATTTTATTGGGATTTTATGTGATAGACCAACACAAAGTGGCACATAATTGTGAAGTGAAAGAAAAATGATAAATGGTTTTCAACATTTTTTTACAAATAAATATGTGAAAAGTGTGGGGGGGGGGGGGCATTTGTATGGCGCCCCCCTGAGTCAATACTTTGTAGAACCACCTTTCTCAATTACAGCTGCAAGTCTTTTTGGTGGTGTCTCTACCAGCTTTGCACATCTAGAGAGGGACATTTTTGCCCATTCTTCTTTTCAAAATATCTCAAGCTCTGTCAGATTGGAGAGCGTCTGTGAACAGCAATTTTCAAGTCTTGCCACAGATTTTCAATGCGATTTAAGTCTGGACTGTGACTGGCCATTCTAACACATGAATATGCTTTGATCTAAACCATTCCATTGTAGCTCTGGCTGTATATTTAGGGTCGTTGTCCTGCTGGAAGGTGAACCTCCGCCCCAGTCTTTTGCAGACTTTAACAGGTTTTCTTCTAAGATTGTCCTGTATTTGGCTCCATCCATCTTCCCATCAACTCTGACCAGCTTCACTGTCCCTGCTGAAGAAAAGCATCCCCACAACATGATGCTGCCACCACCATGTTTCACAGTGGGGATGGTGTGTTCAGGGTGATGTGCAGTGTTAGTTTTCCTCCACACATAGAGTTGAGACAATTTTGGTCTCATCTAATCATAGCACCTTCTTCCACATGTTTGCTGTGTCCCCCACATGGCTTCTCACAAACTGCAAGCGGGACTTCTTATGACTTTCTTTCAACAATGTCTTTCTTCTTGTCACTCTTCCATAAAGGGCAGATTTGTGGAGAGCACGACTAATAGTTGTCCTGTGGACAGATTGTCCCACCTGAGCTGTGGATCTCTGCAGCTCCTCCAGAGTTACCATGGACCTCTTGGCTCTTCTCTGATGAATGCTCTCCTTGCCCGGCTGGTCAGTTTAGGTGGACGGCCATGTCTTGGTAGGTTTGCAGTTGTGCCATACTCTTTCCATTTTCAGATGATGGATTGAACAGAGCTCCATGAGATGATTGGGATATTTTTTTATAACCCAACCCTGCTTTATACTTTCTCCACAACTTTATCCCTGACCTGTCTGGTGTGTTCCTTGGCATTCATGATGCTGTTTGTTCACTAAGGTTCTCTAACAAACCTCTGAGGGCTTCACAGAACAGCTGTACTTATACTGAGATTAAATGACACACAGGTGGACTCTATTTACTAATTAGGTAACTTCTGAAGGCAATTTGTTCCACTAGATTTTAGTTAGGGGTATCAGAGTAAAGGGGGCTGAATACAAATGTACCCCCCCCCCACACTTTTCACATATTTATTTATAATTTGACAAAAAAAAATGAAAACCATTTATCATTTTCTTCCCACTTCACAATTATGCGCAACTTTGTGTTGGTCTATCACATAAAATCCCCCCCAAAAAAACATTTACGTTTTTGGTTGTACCGTGACAAAATGTGGAATATTTCAAGGGGTATGAATACTTTTTCAAGGCACTGTAGTGTTAGCTATCTGACTATTTCTGACCATGTTGAGGTTTATACATGTCTGTGAAAATCTATCTTGTGGCACAGCAATATAAGCATATTTTTGGGGTATAAGAAGGCTTTTATTTTATTTAACCATGCCCCTTTAAGCACCTCCCACTGTTAAAGCACTTTGGCCACACCCACTGTTTGCCACAGCGTGCTATGCACGCCGCATTACTACTCACCTTGGTGCACCCATGGGTGTCCCATGTCTTTTACAATCCTATAGTGTACACTAAAAAAAATAATTGTCACTCACCGCTAAAGGTTTGGCTTGAAGAAAAGGTGGCAAATTTACTAAAGGCTTCCTGGTGAAGAGGAGTAAAATGTCCCACTGGTGTCCTACCGAGTGCGGCATGGATGCTGTGTCTGAGCAGAGTGCCCCGCCAGAGGCTCTTCTTTCCCAGCCAACCCTGACCAAGCCACTCCGGCACCCTCCTGCAGCCCCTGGCTGCCCCCTGTCAGCCAGTTTGGGAACCCGAAGTCGGTGCAGCAGGCGCTGTCTAGCCCATCCCGGGGAGCAGAGAGTACCTGGAGCAGAGCTTCAGCCTGGCATGGTGGTTGGGAAAAGGCAGGGAAGAGGGAGAACATGAGGGGGGCTGAATCGCTGTGCCATGGACCTCTGGGTTCTACTTGCCCCTGGGCTAAAAGTGGACAGTCAGCACCTGTTCCGTTGTATTGGAGATTGTACATGTCATGTGTGGCTTCCCAGGCACCACAAAGCATTGGGGATTTTATGCCTCAGCACACAGGAGCTGCTAAGCGTTCATGTACATGAGGCTTAAAGGTGCTCCAGATTCTGTGTGTGAAGGGAGAGTGGACAAAAAAAACCTAGCCTTCCTGGGTCATTTCTGGGGAGCCATTGAGGCTTATCAGGGTTTCTCTTGCTGGGAACTACCAGCCATCCCTTTGGCAGATGGGTTAGATGCCTTCCTAGTTGCAAATGAAGGCGGATGTTGGCAGATATCTGTCCCTGGTGATGGCAAAGGTGAGGAATGAATTCCTAGTTTGACTTGTGTTTTTTTTTTTCAACCAGACTAACTATGTAACTGAATGAATGAATGAATGAATGAATAACTTGTATAGCGCTACATCAAGGCGCTTTTGCCTCCAGTGTCCATCTGGGTCTTCAGAAGAGATGGGTCTTGAGCTTCTTCCTGAAGGCCAGATGGTTTTCTTACAAGCGGATGTCCTTGGGTAGAGCGTTCCATATCCGTGGTCCTTGGACTGCGAACCTTCTTTCGCCTTTTAATTTATAACGGGTCTTGGGGATGTGGAGGAGGTTCTGGTTAGTTGACCGGAGTGGGAAACCTGGGGTGTAGTGTTTTTTTTTTGTCGCAGAGGTATTGCGGGGCTTTTCCTTGTGTACATTTGTGAGTGAGGCAGAGGGTCTTAAATGTAACCCGGTCCATCACGGCTAGCCAATGGAGGGTCCTCAGGGCCGGGGTGGCCAACTATGTAATTGTTGTGGCTTGGATTAAGATTTTGGAATCTTGAAAACGGAGCAATGCCTACCGGCTTACAGCCGAGGTGAAGTGACAGTAAATGCAGTTTGAGGGTATGTTTAGTCGAAAACATGGCGCCGTGTATACGGAAATCTAGTTGGCTAAGGTCCAGGGTGGAACACCAGAAAACCATTGTGGCCTTGCTGGAAGGTAGAGATTGGCCATTTAAAGAAACATTTTCGAATAACCGAAGGTTTGAGAGAATGGGAAGAGATGGAGATGACGAAGATGGAAGAGGAGAACCCCAGTTCGGATCCCCTGCACCCTCAATTTGAGGTATGAAGCCCTATACTATCACAAGACTTATGCCCCGTACACACGGTCGGATTTTCCGACGGAAAATGTCCTATCGGACAATGTTGTCGGAAATTCCGACCGTGTGTAGGCTCCATCAGACAAAGTTTTATCTCCTGCTCTCAAATTTTCCGACAACAAAGTCCTATCGGACTTTTTCCAATCGTGTGTAGCGAATTCCGACGGACAAAGTGCCACGCATGCTCAGATCACATTACAGGACCAAAGCTATTGGCTACTAGCCTCTACGTAGTCCCGTCGTACGGAACGCACGTCACCACGTTCAGGATGATCGGATTTTCCGACAACTTTGTCCGACCGTGTGTATGCAACACCAGTGTTGGACAAAATCAGTCGGAAAAAATCCGACGGATTTTGTGGTCGGTATTTCCGACCGTGTGTACGGGGCATTAGATGGCATCTTAAAGGTGATCCAGTCAATGGAGAGGTAACAGAGTCCTCCATTAAATGTTTAGGGCAGACGTCGTGCACAGAGCACTAAGCGTACACAGCCAGTGGCTGGTGTTTTAATGGATTCCATGCTAATCTATGCATAAAAAGAAAACCCAGAAGGCTCATCATAATGTATGAAAAACGACATGGTCAATTATTTCCCCATTACCAGTCTCTGTAATGTCATATTTTGATAATGTATTTCAATCATATTTATCTATAGCATTAACCCTCTCCATACTGTGAAGGAAAACACATACAAGAGTTCAGCATATGACATAATAAAAAAAAAAAAACAGACTAAAAGATCATTGGGTTTAACGCTCCGGGTCAGCAGGCAGATGTCTCTTTCTTCAGACGTGGTTCTCATCTTCCCTTTGTAAACAATGTGCTCAGATCCATCCCGAATTAATGCAGCTTTGTGACCTTTACCAGTTGTCAGACTGCAATAATGTTAGCTGTTTTGATCTGCACTGGATCCGTGAAAGGGTCAGCGCAACAAAATCTTAATGAATTGACATTCGAGATATCGTTGCTGAGCCAGCGGAGCTGAAAATCACATCTTCATATGAGCAGATGCAACAGAGAAAAAGCCTTAATTTCATTAGCTAGCGAGGGTCTCCTTCTTGGCTGCCCCAGATATTAGCCAGACGCAGGCTGGACTAATGTAGAGCATTAAAAGGCCCTTTCAGTCCGTTCTTCTTTTTTTTATTTTTTATTTTTTTACACTTTAGTGGAATCCACATAATAAATGAATAGCTGTGGTATACATGGAGGGGCACTTATAGAGCATGTTACTGACAAAACCAGATGCTCACCTTTTGCATTTGTTTTTGTAAATGTTAGTCAACCTGAGTCTTTATCCCTGGACAGGGACAGTTTGGGAAACAACTAAGAGAGGACTTATTGGCTAGGTATATTCAGGTAGGCACCTCCTTTTAACCACTTCAGCCCCGGACCAATTGGCAGCCAAAGGACCAGGCCCCTTTTTGCAAAACGGCACTGCGCCGCGTTAACTGACAATTGCGCGGTCGTGCGACGTGGCTCCAAAACAAAATTGGCGTCCTTTTTTTCCCACAAATAGAGCTTTCTTTTGGTGGTATTTGATCGCCCCTGCGGTTTTTATTTTTTGCGCTATAAACAAAAATAGAGAGACAATTTTGAAAACAATGCAATATTTTTTGCTTTTTGCTATAATAAATATCCCCAAAAAATATATAAAAAAATGTTTTTATTCCTCAATTTAGGCCGATACGTATTGTTCTACATATTTTTGGTAAAAAAAAATCGCAATTAGCGATTATTGATTGGTTTGCGCAAAAGTTATAGCGTTTACAAAATAGGGGATAGTTTTATAGCATTTTTATTAATATTTTTTTTTTACTAGTAATGGCGGCGATCAGCGATTTTTATTGTGACTGCGACATTATGGCGGACACATCGGACATTTCTGACACATTTTTGGGACCATTGTCATTTATACAGCAATCAATGCTATTTAAATGCATTGATTCCTGTATAAATGACAGTTGTAGTGAAAGAGTTAACCACTAGGGGGAGGGGAGGGGTTATGGGCTGTGACGTGTGTGTTTTTTTTTTTTACATTAGGGGGCGGGGCTGACGTCTGACGTCATGGATCGGCTTTCCCGATGACCGGGAACAGCCAATCAATGACAGGCAGTGTAGGAAGCGCGGGGAGAGGTTTGTTTACACAGACCTCTCCCGTTCTTCAGCTCTATGACCCGATCGCGGGACACCAGCGGCGATCGGCTCCGCTGGTGCTGCGGCCGGGGTCACGGAGTTCCCGACCGGGTCGCGAGCGCGCCGCTTAAAGGGCCACATACAGCTACGGGATTTTGCCTGCCCATGCCATTTTGCCGCAGTATATCTGCGTTAGGCGGTCGGGAAGCAGTTAAATAACTACGCCATTTTTTTTTCATTTGGCGCAGGGTTCCCCTTAATTTCCACACCAGACCTGAAGGGCCTGGTATGGATTTTGGGGGGACCCCCACGCAATTTTTTTTTCTATCTTTGGTTCGGGGTTCCCCTTAATATTCATAGCAGACCCAAAGGGCCTGTAATGGAATAGGGGGGGGGGGGGGACCCATGCCATTTTTTTCAATGAGTTTTATCTATAGTGCAGAGACCCGACAATTCATTACAGCCGTGATCAGTTTTAAATGACTTTTAGAAATGTAATTTTGCTGTGGTAATGTTATAAACATGGAAAGAATGCGCCACTTTACGGCCAGTTGGCCAGTTGGGCGCTCTCTCCTTCTGAGTGGACGTTCAGGAATGTCCCTCAGAAGAAGAGGGATCGCGCGTGCGTGCCCACGCTGCTGCGCGATCCCGATGCACTTGTGTGACCCGGACACGGCGCATCTCTGATCGGCAGGAGGGCTCTGTGATTGGCCCTCCTGATCACATGACGGCCATGTCCAATCACAGCTGTCATGTGATGTAAACACACAGGCAATCGGCTCTCCTCTCCTCACACGGAAGTTGTCAGTGAGGAGAGCGGATCGCTGCAGCCGGCTGGTGATCAGTGAGTATGTGCTGTTTTTTACAGCTTTTTACTCACTGAATACCAGTCTAATGTAAACACACAACACACCACACAGTAAAAACACACATGTCCCCACACAATGTCCCCAAAACACATGTCCCCAAACAATAAAAACACATGTCCCCCACATATGTCCCACTAAAATCACATGTCCCAATGATTATCTGCACACATGTCCGTGATCACCTGCACACATCTGTACATGATCATTTGCGTACATATGTCCATGATCACACGAACCAATTATTATACACTTATCAAATTTTTTTTTTCCAAAAACAAGTAGCAGAATAAATTTTGGCTTACATTTATGACAAAATTCGATTTTATTGGATTTCTTTTAAAATAGAAAGAAGAAAATATTTTTTTTTTTTCCAAATTTACGCTCTTTTTTCGCTTATATCGCAAACATTTTTAAACGGAGTCGTGAATAAATACCACCAAAAAAAAGCTCTATTTGTGCGAATAAAATTTAAAAAATTTCATTTGGGTTCATTTGGGCATGACCGCACAATTGTCATTGAAAGTGCGAGAGCGCTGAAAGCTGAAAAATGGTCTGGGAAGGAAGGGGGCGAAAGTGTCTAGTATTGATGTGGTTAAAGGAATATAACATTTTTATTGTTTCAAGAATCTTTAAGAATCATTAAAATCACTGCTCCCGAAAAAACGGCCATTTTTAAAACTTTTCTTTTGCATTGATACATGTCCCCTGGGGCAGGACCCGGGTCCCCAAACACTTTTTATGACGATAACTTGCATATAAGCCTTTAAAATGAGCCCTTTTATTTTTCATGTTCGTGTCCCATAGACTTTAAAGCCGCGTACACACGGTCGGACTTTCCTGACGGCAAATGAGCGATCGGAGCTTGTTTTCGGAAATTCCGACAGTGTGTAGGCTCCATCGGACATTTTCCATCGGAATTTCCGTCGCACAAAATTTGAGATCTGGTTCTCAAATTTTCCGACAACAAAATCCGTTCGCGTAAATTCCGATCGTGTGTAGACAATTCCGACGCACAAAGTGCCACGCATGCTCAGAATCAAGCAGTAGAGCAGCACTGGCTATTGAACTTAATTTTTCTCGGCTCGTCGTACGTGTTGCACGTCACCGCGTTCTTGACGTTCGGAATTTCCGACCAACTTTGTGCGATCGTGTGTATGCAAGACAAGTTTGAGCCAACATCCGTTGTAAAAAAATTATGGATTTTGTTGTCGGAATGTGCGATCGTATGTACGCGGCATTACAGTGTTTGTTTGTTCATCCAAATTTTTTGCCTTTTCGGATGTTCTGGTGCGAACCGAACCGGGGAAGGGGGCGTTCAGCTCATCGTTAATTACTAGTAAGAAAAAAAAAAAATAATAATAATAAAAATATCCCATCGTTTTTAGGCGCTTTAACTTTTGCGGGAACCAATCAATATACGCTTATTGGATTTTTTTTTGTTACCAAGAATATGTAGCAGAATACATATTGGCCTAAATTGATAAAGAAATTAGATCTTTTACATTTTTTTATTGGATATTTTTTATAGCAGAATGTAAAAAATATTTTATTTATTTTTTTAAATTGTCAGTATTTTTTTTTGTTTATAGCGAAAATAAAACCCCCAAAAAACCTGCAGAGGTGATCAAAAATCACCAAAAGAAAGCTCTATTTATGGGAAAGAATTACATCAATTGTGTTAGATACAGCATCGCACGACCGCGCAATTGTCAGAAAAAAAAGGCGAAAACTCAGAGCGATAAACTTAACCACACACAAGACTGCTCGCAAAATATGTTTTTTTTAAATATTGCTTACCTCTAAATGGTAATCAATTTACTGGAAACCTTTTCATGCCTTTTCATGACTTTGCGCTCCGCAACCCAGAACTCTACTGAAGATGAAACTGTAACCAAAAAAAAAAACAATAACGACCTCCTGCATTTTCCTGACTTTTGGAAAAAAAAACTTAATTTTTTGAACTTGAAACATTTTGACTGAAGTGTAAATTAACAAAAGAAAGTGAAAGAGAAAATAAATATTCAGTGAACACGAGAACTCAAGAAGACAGAAAGTCACAAACTGTGAGAGAGGAACCAAACTGACTACAGCGTGCGACCTAGGTGCTAAGAAAGCCTAGACTTGCACCTCGCCGGGTAACGCAGGTCGATGTTTCTGTTTTACCGATCGGATCACGAACGCCAGCTGTTCTCACATCAAAGCAGACGTATGTCGTTAGTTTTGGAACAAAACTTTGTCTGTTCTGTAACTTCTGTTCCTGCCTCTGCAGATGGTTTCGCTTTCCTCGTGAGAAATGAACTGACATCCTGATGTTCCCGAGGGGCATGTACAGGTAGAAGGTGATATGTTGTCACAAAACTTCACCGGCTGCTAAGAGAAACATTTTGCGAGGTGCAGATTTTCTACAGCTGTGATGACATGATTATTAGTCTAAAAATCTGCAAATATTTGGATATAAAGTTACTGCACTGCTCTTTCTTTATAACTCTCCTCCAGTGCCGAGACAAGGTCATTCGGTGCCCAGGGCAAACTGTCCCGTCCAGGGCATCTGCCCCTTTGTGCCCCCCCTCCTTGTACCCTGCTCTCCTCTCCTGAAATACTCTGCACTGCTGGAGGACTCTGCTCCTTGCTCTATAACTCTCCTCTCCTGAAATACTCTGCACTGCTGGAGGACTCTGCTCCTTCTTCTATAACTCTCCTCTCCTAAAAATACTCTGCTCTGCTGGAGGACTCTGCTCCTTCTTCTATAACTCTCCTCTCCTAAAAAACTCTGCTCTGCTGGAGGACTCTGCTCCTTCTTCTATAACTCTCCTCTCCTAAAAAACTCTGCTCTGCTGGAGGACTCTGCTCCTTCTTCTATAACTCTCCTCTCCTAAAAAACTCTGCTCTGCTGGAGGACTCTGCTCCTTCTTCTATAACTCTCCTCTCCTAAAAAACTCTGCTCTGCTGGAGGACTCTGCTCCTTCTTCTATAACTCTCCTCTCCTAAAATACTCTGCTCTGCTGGAGGACTCTGCTCCTGCCTCTATAACTCTCCTCTCCTGAAATACCTGTTGACCCGTTCTATGATTGGATACAGCATAAGTTTGGCAGCAGATTTCAGCCAAGGATTTGGCTGAAACCTGCTGATCAGCTGTGTACAATCACACACACATACTTCTGTGTTTACAAACACACAGAACTCTGTACAGAGAATAGCAATCTGGCTGTTTCTTTTCCCTGAAAAGCAGGGAGAAAAGACAGTCAGACCAGTAAGTAAAAGCTGCACACATTACACACATTACATATTGTTAGGCGCACAGTTAACCCCTTGATTGCACCTCGATGTTAACCCCTTCCCAACCAGTGTCACTAGTACAGTTTACAGTATTATCCCAGATCCCTGTATTAGTGTCACCAGCAACATCAGTGTCAGTTAGGCAGTTAGTGACCCTCCCAGCCAGTGTCTGTTAGCGCCAGATTGCTCGTCGCCCTATTACAGTCACACAAAGTTGCTGATCGCCGTTTTTACCAGTATAATGTCTATAGTTGTGGAAACTCTGGTATAGTTTGTAGGCTCTTTTGCACAAACTAATATACACTTTTTTTTTTTTTTTTACCAAAGACAGCAGAAGCAGAATACATTTTGGCCTAATTTTATTTTTTATTTTTATTGGATAGATTTTGTAACAGAAATTAGAAAATTGTTGTTTATTTTTTAGAACATTTTGGTCTTTTTTCATTTATATAATGTAGCGGTACCCCCGTAGGGGCTGCTGGATATTGTGGTCCCACTTGTCACCTCTGCCCAGCCCGGCATTCACTTCCCTTAGAGACAGTGAACAGTCCATAGGTTTGTTTTGTATTTTATATTGGATAAGGTAAGAGAAATTATGGGATGCCCAGAATCAATAGTAGAATCAATTGAATGATCGGCATGAACCTCTATTTACTCTTCTAGATCTCCAGCACAACTCTTATTTGTAGACTGTTCCTCTATCTCTCCTGTACAATACTTGTTTCCTGGTACAGCTAACCCGGCTCTGACTCTGTCAGACTTTAGCAACTGCCGTTTGCAGGCAGGGACCGCGGGACCCTTTGGTATAGCAACAAAATAGGATAGTCTTTTTTATGCTAGCTGACCTTGTGTTGTGGTGGACTATTGCTCCCAGTCAGTCCTCTTCAGGTCCTGTCAGCCCTCCTGGCTGCAACTGCCCGACTCCACTGCCCGTGACATCACAGTCTCTCCTGCTGGCTCTACATCCATCCCAGACTGCACACTCCCAGTCCAGTCTGGCATGCCTCCCCAACTCTCCCGACTGTGCCTGTCACTCACCAGCCCTCCTGGCTGCACTCCGGTGGATCCCCCCTGGAGACTTGCCCAGCAACACTAGCTCCTGCTGTCTTTCTTGGTTCCTCTCTGTGCCTCCAGATCCTCCTTTGTTACTCGGAAAGGCTCTGACTTGAACCCAAACCCCTCAGGCCCAATGTCACCCCCCCCCCAGACTGGGGGGGTGCCTCAAAGGCCCCCGCAACCTAGTGCTCCATCTCCAGCTTCTATCACCCGACAACTCCGCCCCAGCTGGGCTGACTCTGGGTATATCAAGGAGGCCTGCCCCCTGCCAATCCTAATTGGGGATTGGTCAGGGCTACCTGAGACACCTCAGACAGCTCCACCTCCCTTCCCCTCCTCTCTTCTAGAATCACCAAAAGCCAGAGGGAGGTAACCGAAAGATAATGCTATCTGTGAGTCACCAGCCCACTCTGAGCCACTCCCAGCCCACTCAGATCAAAACAAAATGGCCTAGCTTTCAGCTTGGCCTGTCTAAATCTACCTGCTCTGACAAAAAAAAAATCTCACCTCTAGCACCTACCTAGGTAGAGAGTGCTACAATAATAAAAAATAAAAAAACCTAGTGGTGATCAAATACCACTCAAAAAAAGCTCTATTTGTGTTTAAAAAAAATTATAAAAATGTAATTTGCATACATGCGTGTTGCGTGACTGAGCAATTGCCAGTTAAAGTAGCGAAGTGCTGAATAGCAAAAAAGGCCTGGTCCTGAAGGGGGTAAAACCTTCTGGATAGTAAGGTGGTTAAAATAGAACTAAAACTGGCTGTCAGCAGAACTAGTGTCCCCATTGGAAGACATATCCTCTACAGTGGAACCTTGGTTTACGAGTAACGCAGTGAACGGGCGTTTTGAAAGACAAGCAACTTTTTTTTTTTAATTCGGACTCAGTTTATGTGTGTTGTCTCGCAAAATGAGCAGAATTCAAGCTAATAGGGGGGGCAGTACTGCATTCGGCCAGATGTGCAGGGGCGCCGGGGACACTCCGAACGGTTCGGAGCCGTTCAGAAATACTCACTTGGAAACACTCGGAAATACTCAGTTTCCGAGTATCTTCGAGGCTTTCCGAGACTTTCCGAGTTCAGCCGAGCTTTCCCCGAGTATTTCCGAGGCTCTCCGGCGCCCCCCACCATTGACCACATGCGGTATTGCATGTAATAGAAGTCAACGCAAAATGAATTATCTTCATTTCCATTGACTTCTATGGGGAAACTCCCTTTGATATGCGAGTGCTTTGGATTACAAGCATTCTCCTGGAACAGATTATGCTTGTAATCCAAGGTTCCGCTGTATTCCTGTTCTGGTGACAACCCAAAATTTTTATTTCACTTTTTGGTGATAATGGTAAACAGGACAAATAGAGAGGTTGAATTTCCCTAATGCTGCGTTCACACGGTCGGGTTTTCCGATGGAAAATGTTCAATGGGAGCTTGTTGCCGGAAATTCAGACCTCTGTGGGGTGTAATACGCTCCTGTGTAAAAACTTCAACTGAATGTAGCGGTCTATGGCCAAAATCATAGAGGGAATGAAGGAAGAGACGCACAGTCCCAGTCATCCTCCCTCAAGTCAGAGATGTCCACCCTCCATTTACCCAAAGAGGTGGTAGTTTTAACGTCATGGGCCACGGTCAAATATAGGTATAGGGATCAAAGAGGTTTCCCCATCACTCCCCAGGTCAGTAGTTGCTCAACTGGGTCCGATTCAAGAGTCACCGGGTTTGGGAATTGTGAGTTGAAGGCATGCCGGAGCTGCCAGTATCTGAATTGAAAAGATCTAGGGAGGCGGTATGCCTGTCGCAGTTCCTGGAATGACATGACTCTACCGCTCGTCATCACATGCTTCAGTGTGAGAATTCCCCGGGGAATTGTGTACACAAGATCGGACGCACAAAGTTCCACGCATGCTCGGAATCAAGCAGAAGAGCCGCAATGGCTATTGAACTTAATTTTTCTCCGCTCGTCGTACGTGTTTTACGTCACCACGTTCTTGGCGATCGGAATTTCCGACAATTTCCAACAAGATTTGTGTGACCGTGTGTATGCAAAACATGTTTGAGCCAATATCCGTCGTAAACAAAAAAAAAACATGGATTTTGTTGTGGGAATGTGCGATCGTGTCTACGCGGCGTAACAGGGGCACAGAGAGCAATACAAAAATGCCTATAGTTAATCTTAATGAAATGTATTTAATAAAGTAAAATAAAGCAAGAAAAATATGCTTGGTTTTGTATGATGACAGATGTCAGGTTTAGGACTACTAGGAGAATATCAAAGTGAAGTAAAGGGTATTACAACTCATTTGCCCAAAATGTCTTTGAAGAATGTGTAGCAAGGTAGTGAAACTTACTCACTTATTCTGTCTGTGGGTGCAGAAATATTGTCCATCACTCGCGTCTATACCAGCCATACATCAAAAGTCAAAAAACAAAGACCCAACATGGAAATAGAGGGCGCGGGGAATTTTGCATTAACATAGATTGATGAAAATGTTTTTCAGATGAATTTGGTTGGTGCTCCTCTGAGGCCCCCCGTACCGATTCAAGCTTGCAACCTTTGTGGCTTCCTGATATATTGTGGAAGACAGACCAGACTCCTGCAATATAGCATAACAGACATATCCTGGCAGCTTTTAGTTTGGTTCTTTGATCAGAATGAATGATAATTCGTGACTTGAGTCTCGATTCAGACATTAAAAAAAAAAAAGGAAATGCCTGCAGAACTCTGCAGTACAAGAGGTTGCAATCAAATCAACTCAGAATGCATAACCAACTGCAGCAGAAATTAAAACTGGGCTTGACTGTGAATGGGTAGACTGCAGATAGAGGCAACATAGTTCCACAGTTTGGATAGACATCCCACAACTGTTATGCCGTTATGCCCCGTACACACGGTCGGACTTTCCGACGAAAAATGTCCTATCGGACCATGTTGTCGGAAATTCCGATCGTGTGTAGCGAATTTCCGACGGACAAAGTGCCACGCATGCTCAGATCACATTACAAGACCAAAGCTATTGGCTCCTAGCCTCTACATAGTCCCGTCGTACGCAACGAACGTCACCACGTTCAGGATGATCGGGTTTTCCGACAACTTTGTCCGACCGTGTGTATGCAACACCAGTGTCGGACCAAATCCGTCGGGAAAAATCAGACGGATTTTGTGGTCGGAATTTCCGACCGTGTGTACGGGGCATAACAGTGCCTTGAAAAAGTATTCATACCCCTTGAAATGTTCCACATTTTGTCATGTTACAACCAAAAATGTAAATGTATTTTATTGGGATTTTATGTGATGGACCAACACAAAGTGGCCCATAATTGTGAAGTGGAAGGAAAATGATAAATCGTTTTCAACATTTTTTACAAATAAATATGTGAAAAGTGTGGGGGGGAGGGCATTTGTGTGGTGCCCCCCTGAGTCAATACTTTGTACAACCACTTTTCTCTGCAATTACAGCTGCAAGTCTTTTTAGGGATGTCTCTACCAGCTTTGCACATCTAGAGAGGGTCATTTTTGCCCAATTCTTCTTTGCAAGCTCTGTCAGATTGGATGGAGAGCGTCTGTGAACAGCAATTTTCAAGTCTTGCCACAGATTCTCAATGGGATTTAGGTCTGGACTTTGACTGGGCCATTCTAACACATGAATATGCTTTGATCTAACCCATTCCATTGTAGCTCTGGCTGTATGTTTAGGGTCGTTGTCCTGCTGGAAGGTGAACCTCCGCCCCAGTCTCAAGTCTTTTGCAGACTCTAACAGGTTTTTTTCTAAGATTGTTCTATGAATACTTTTTTTTAAGGCACTGTAGTTGTATATAAATTGCACAATTTATCTTTCAAAAAGTGTTTTCCAGTGCTAAACCTTTCACCTAAATTCTAAATTGCTGCATTTTTAAATTTCAAAAGCCAGTATAAAGTAATAGTAGTGGTAAAAAAAAAGCACTCGTGGGTTTAACAAATTTTCTTTGTATAATTCTCCTTTAAAGGGGTGTGTCCTATGCCTACATATTTTTGCTAATAGGTGTCCCTCATTCCCATCCCAAAAAGTTGGGAAGTATGCCTTTATCTTGAGGGCAACTACAACCAAGTGGCCGTAGCAGGCTACGGATAGAATTTTGAGGACTAAGGGAAGTATACCACATAGGATCACAGTACTTAGAGGGCATGATGTAGGGTATTGGCCCTGGAAGACAATTATCTGCCAAGTGCTATGATTGCAGCTCTCCCCTCTCTCTAAATATACTGTATATATACTGTATATACAAAAGGTTTCAATTTTATTAGTACTGTCATAGAGGGCAAGTGCCCCACAATTGAGTCTTCCCCTGCTTCCTTCTGGTGACAGACTCACCAGGGACAGAGGCTTTTGGTGGGGACTGAATTCCAGCCTCTTGCCTACCGATTATGGGCCCTGGCATTTGGGAGAACAGTGTTCTTTGTGAGCTGTATGCCTGGGGACCCTTGAGGTGGTGTTACTTTGGATTCGGGTCCTTGTCCCCCAGGACACACGGACTCTGGGAACCCTGTGTATGCCATATTGGAAATGGTGACTGGAAGGGTATGTCTTGGATTGCTTAAAATGGGACAGTAATAATTATCCACAATATCTCCCAGGATATATGTAAAGACTATTCTTGGTTTGTTTGATTCTGAACTCAGCGTGTTAGTTGAGAGAGCTGATCACATTGGCCTCTAGAACTGGGTAGGAGCCGGACAGTCTACTCCTACTATAGTTTGTTGCCTACTTGGCTGAGGAGGGGCGAGATCACTGTATGTATTGTTAATTGTAATTAGCTCCTGCTATTGTGAGAAGGTGTCCTGTGTTTATACTACTGTGTGAAGCTCGTTGACCACAAGTCTGTCCTAAAGGTCATGTCTCTGAGTCACCTAGTCTGGGTAAATGATTTAGCCTCTTCTTTAACTGTATATAAAGACTTGTAATTTTGGTTCTAATAGAAAGAGTCCATGTTTAGCAACTAAACAAGTGTCGTCTTGTTTTGTACTTTGTACTGTGCGCGGTTGGAATATCTGACATCTATATTCAGACTGGAAGAAGTGGTATATGACGAAAGCACTCAAGCGGAGTGTGCGACGTTCCATTACACTTCTTATACTACCTGGCAAAGACCACATACAGTATGTCCCGCAGCCTCCCTGGTTACACACAATCCCACTTCCCTGACCTTGTTGTCAAAGGACAAGCTCAGTGATCACAGATCTAAAAAGGAAGCAGGTAGCTAAATAATGGTCAGCATGTTTCACTGGTTGCAGGCACGTTTCTGATTGATGTCTAAAGGGTAATGTATCTCCACACTGGTCCACCTGCCCAACACATCTTATTTGTATTGACCATGGAGGCAAATGCCACGCTGACTCCCAGATGAGTCCCTTGCTCATACTACCTGACAAAGTCCACATATGTCCCACAGCCTCCTTGGCCACACACAGTCTCACTTCCCTGGCCACCTTGCTTTCACCAGACAAGCTCAATCCTGCATTTAAGTTTGTGAAGTGTGGAATGTTGGTGCCTGCGGCTGACACAGATAACCAACAGCTCCCAGTGCCTTTTAACAAAATAAGGACTGTACCTTTTAGGTAGACCCCTGCCTCTGCCATGCTGATGCTCTGGGGGCTTTGGCTGGAAAGAAACCCCCTTTGCTTTGCACACTGTCTTTCAGGAACCAAGGCAGCTGCATAGTATGGTGACTGGAGATGAAAAAAAAAAGGAAAAATTGGAAAAAAAAAAGTTTTTTACCTGTTTTTCCCAAAGCCATTTATTTTATTTTTTTTTTCTGTAAAAATAAAGATTTGTGGAATATGTTCTTTTAGAATGATAAATAATATATCTAGGACATGGTGTTCGAACTATATAACATGAAGACTTTAATGAAAGATTTCTGAGATTTATGCAAAGTCTTAAATAATTGCAAGTAAATTCTGGAATACAATTCAAGTAACACTGTACTTCTCAATGCAGTTCGGAAACAAGAGAAATATGCATTTCTGCCACTAGGGGACACTGCAGAGGAAATGCTCCAGTTTAGTTTGCTTGTTGGCTCCATCCTGTACCTCCTACATTTGAATGATTGTTGGTATATAGTAGATTATAGTTTCTGTCCCCACGAGTCATGATTGACAGGTAAGAGGGTAAATGTGTCTGACAAATTAGTTTATGTTTTTTAATATTTAAATCAACAGTCCACAACCCTTTTGACACTGGGGACCGGCTGCCTGAAAGAAAATTATGGCAAGGCCCGTGGGGGGTAAGTGATTTTTCGCGGACGCTATGTTGAGGTAATGGCTGGTGTTTGCGCTTCGATCATCACGGCACCATGGTTGATATGGTGTCAGGATGATTAAACCTCATAATTTCCTTTATTACATTGTAATAAATAAAGAAATAGTTCAACTCACCATAATGTAGAATCAGTGGGAACCCTGAGTGTGTCACTTGCCAATGTCGCCTGCCACCAAATTCAGCTTGTCACCGTCGCCTGCCAACAGATGCAGCTTGTCACTTGCCAGGTGCAGATTGTCACTTGCCAGGTGCGGATTGTCACTTGCCAGGTGCGGATTGTCACTTGCCAGATGCGGATTGTCACTTGCCAGGTGCGGATTGTCACCTGCCAGGTGCGGATTGTCACCTGCCAGATGTGGATTGTCACTTGCCAGGTGCAGATTGTCACTTGCCGGGTGCGGATTGTCACTTGCCAGGTGCGGATTGTCACTTGCCAGATGCAGATTGTCACTTGCCAGGTGCAGATTGTCACTTGCCAGGTGCGGATTGTCACCTGCCAGGTGCGGATTGTCACCTGCCAGATGTGGATTGTCACTTGCCAGGTGCGGATTGTCACTTGCCAGGTGCAGATTGTCACTTGCCAGGTGCAGATTGTCACTTGCCAGGTGCGGATTGTCACTTGCCAGATGCAGATTGTCACTTGCCAGGTGCAGATTGTCACTTGCCAGGTGCGGATTGTCACCTGCCAGGTGCAGACTGTCACCTGCCAGATGTGGATTGTCACTTGCCAGGTGCAGATTGTCACTTGCCGGGTGCGGATTGTCACTTGCCAGGTGCGGATTGTCACTTACCAGGTGCAGATTGTCACTTGCCAGATGCGAATTGTCACCTCCCGGGTGCAGATTGTCACTTGCCAGATGCGAATTGTCACTTGCCAGGTGCGGATTGTCACTTGCCAAGTGCGGATTGTCACTTGCCAGATGCGGATTGTCACTTGACAGGTGCAGATTGTCACTTGACAGGTGCAGATTGTCACTTGCCAAATGCGGATTGTCACTTGTTGGGTGCAGACTGTCACTTGCCAGGTGCGAATTGTCACTTGCCAGATGCGGATTGTCACCTGCCAGGTGCGGTTTGTCACTTGCCAGATGCGGATTGTCACTTGTCATGTGCGGATTGTCACTTGCCAGGTGCAGATTGTCACTTGCCAGATGCGGATTGTCACTTGTCATGTGCGGATTGTCACTTGCCGGGTGCAGATTGTCACTTGCCAGATGCGGATTGTCACTTGTTGGGTGCAGATTGTCACTTGCCAGATGCGGATTGTCACTTCCCGGAACAGCTGTGATGTGGGGCGGGTGGCTAGAGGTGATGTCATCTGCTTGCCCGTCGCCTCTGAAAGTGCAGCCTTTGCGGCGGCCCAGCTGCAAACATGCTACGGCCGGGGGGTTGGGGACCCCTGCTTTAAATGATTATCTCCACCAGCACAGCATAATGTTTGCCTATAGTCTACTCAGTAAATTGGCTTTTCTTTTCCTGCTCTCAGTAAAATGGTGAGACCAACAGCTAGAGTTTTGGGTACATTTCCACATTGCGATTTCTGCTGAGAGCAAAGCTGCAATTTGCAAATTTTGTGAGAAGAAATATTCTTTTCCAAATACTACAAGGATGACAAAACACATCCTGGCATGCCCTAAAGACATTAAAAATACTTTATGGAATGAAATGATGAGGGCCGGAATGAAAGTGCAAGGAGCTTTTCCCTCCAGAGTTCTTATTCCAGAAACACTTTTTCTGATGCTTCTGGATCATCACAAAGTGTTGATTCACCAGTAGCATCTTCAAGGAAGAAAGTGTTACAAACCACGGTCTCCCAAAAATCAATTATAGGGAAAACGACACCTGAAAATCAGGAGAAAATTGATCAAACTCTTTATAGAGCAACATATGCTTCTGGATCAGCATTGTCAATAACTGAAAATGCATGACTAAATGATACGTCAACTTCAGTCCCATCAACCCTTTTTAAATAAAGACATGTCATTTTATTAATAAATAATAAATAAAAAACTACAACAATTTCAATAATGCAAATGTATCAATGCAACCAGGAGGGGTTCTTTGGGTGTCCTTAAGGCACACTTTTGCAACCATAATCACCCATGTCCTCAGCCGCACCCCAACCAGTTTAAAAACGATTACATGAATGAATGACTTGTATAGCGCAACCTATGCGAACTGAATCGCCTCAGGGCGCTTTTTGCCACTGGTGTCTATCTGTGGTATAGTGCGGTCCTTGCCCTGTGGGGTCCCGACACGCTTACAAACACATACACATACAACATACACATATTTGGCCAATTTTATCGACAGGATCTAATTAACCTACCAGCATGTCTTTGGTGTGTGGGAGGAAACCGGAGTACCCGGAGGAAGCCCACGCAGGTACAGGGAGAACATGCAAACTCCAGGCAAGGTGTCGTGGTCGAGATTTGAACCAGCGACCCTATTACTGCTAGGTGAAAGTGCTAACCACTACACCACTGTGCTGCCTCAACATTCCTAAATTTTCCCCCAGGAGACCTCGCTCCTGGGAGAAGAACCAATAACCAACTGGAAGAGACAGTTTTGGAACAATATAATTAAACACTGACCCCCCAAAGACCCCCAGGACCGCCAAGCTGCTGTGAAAAAATTATATATATATATATTTTTTTCATGCATAGTTGAGAAGTTCTTATCATATACAGTCCTTGTTAGACATGTGCAGTTCATTTCGTTACGAATTAATATTCGGACAAGTTTTTTGTTATTCGGAGATTCGAATCTATCCGGATACCGGAATTACAATATAAACAAATTTTACCGAATGCTCCGAATAACGTAACGAAATTCGTCTGAATTTTCGGAAATTCTGACTGAAATTTTAATCTAATTTTACATTGAATTCCAGTCGAATTATCACTACACATATTGCTGAAATCAAAGACTGTGTGTTATTAGAGTACCATTTCCAAATAATGCTGTTTTTGTTAAGCCAAAGGTGATTTAAAGAGTCATTGTAATCATTTTGTTTGTTCACTTTACTGCATTTAAAATCAATATAACATTTTTGTTTCGAAAATTTATCGATTTAATCGTTTCGAATTGAAAAAGTCAAAAAATTTGGAGAAAATTTGAAAATTCTGAATACAAATTCTGAACATGAATTCCGAATATGAATTGAACAAATCAACCGAATTTAACTAAACTAAATAACTAGATTAACGAATCAAAACGGAACAAAACTAATTTTTTCGTCAAGCACATTTCTAGTCCTTGTTAATCCATTTGTAAAAAAAATAAAATAATACAATTTTAACCACTTGCTGACCAGCAGCCGTCATTATACTGCGGCAGATTGGCACGATCCTGCGAGCCGTCAGAGCTATAAATTGGCTCCTTTAAGCAGGATAGCAGATGCACACACGTGCCCGCTGCACTGCGGGGGTGTCGATGCTCATGGCCAAAGGGTCGCAATGACCGCCGGCCATGAGCGGTCATGGGCACGAGAGGCAGAACATGGACGTGTGTGTGCAAACACACAAATCCCTGTTCTGTGAGGAGAGACCGATCGTGAGTTCCTAATAGCTCGGAACCACAATTTGTCATCCCCTCTAGTCAGTCCCCTCCCCTTATAGTTAGAACACCCAGTCAGGGAACACAGTTAACCCCCTACTGTTAACCCCTTCCCTGCTAGTGACATTTATACAGTAATCAGTGCATTTTTATAGCACTGATCGCTGTATAATTGTCAATCGTCCCAAAATAGTGTCCGATGTGTCTGGCATAATGTCACAGTCACAATAGAAAAAAAACGGATCACCGACATTACTGGTAAAAAAAATAATAATAATAAAAATGCCATAAATCTATCCCCTATTTTGTAGACGGTATAACTTTTGCGCAAACCAATCAATATACACTTATTGTTATTTGTATTACCAAAAATATGTAGAAGAATACATATCGGCCTAAATTTATTTTAATTTTTTTTTAAATGTGGGATATTTATTATAGCAAAAAGTAAAAAATATTGTGTTTTTTTCAAAATTGTCGCTCTTTTTTTATTTATAGAGCAAAAAATAAAAACCGCAGAGGTGATCAAATACCACCAAAAGAAAGCTCTATTTGTGGGAAAAAAAGGACGTCAGCATCGCACGACCGCGCAATTGTCAGTTAAAGTGACGCAGTGCCGAATCGCAAAACGTGCTCTGGTCAGGAAGGGGGTAAAATCTTTCGGGGCCGAAGGGATTAAAGAGTCATTGTAATCATTTGAAGATTTTTGTTTTGTTTTTTCACTTTGCTGCATGCTGAATCGAAAACAATATAACATTTTAGTTTCGACCGATTCGAAAATTTATCGATTTTATCGTTTCGAATTGAAAAAGTCGAAAAATTTGGAGAAAATTAGAAAATTCCGAATACGAATTGAATGAATCACCCCAATTAAACTAAACAAAATAACTAGATTAACGAATCAAAACGAAACGAAACACATATTTTTGTCAAGCACATGTCTAGTCCTTGTTTATAATACACCGCATTTCTCCTTCCCAGTGTAACAAAAAGACTTTCAATTTGTAAAACAACTCCACACTAACAATTTTTTTAATTTTTTCAAATATTTAAATTTTTTCAGAAAAAAAAGAATTTTCTTTTTTTAATGGCTTCAATATTTCTGGAACTTTTACATCTCTTTTTTTTTTAACAAGAAAAACTTTTACATCTCTAGTGGTGACCCCATCTTCTAACACACAGTCTACAAAATAACAGGACTGACAATTTCCAATAGCGGAATCAAACTCTGTGTACACAAACTATGTTACTATGTGTATACATAAAAGTTCTTTGGTTGTACTGAGTGATTCCAGCACTTACTTATTTCAGAAGAACGTCTGGACTTTCAGTGACATTTCTGTTCTTTCATAAGCTGTCTGTGCCCTCTATCCTCTCTAAATGGATGCTTTATGTTTTCTACATGTCCTCTTTGAACTGTGTTAAAGAGCCATTGTACTATAAACACATAATGGTGTTAAAAAAAAAAAATAATAATAAAAAAAAGAAGATAGTGAGTCAGATGGCTTGAACTGCTTGCTCCAGTAATGAATGTGCTTCCAATCCTTGGCCTTGTCACCATGGCAGAAATGGCAAGCTAGCCTCTTGGTGAGTTAGGTATGAAGTGTTCTTTATATTGTTACATAACAGTGATTAAAAAAAAAAAAAAAAGTCTAAATAAATATATATATACAGTATATATCCAGAGATAAAAACTTTAATCCTGCCACTTTATAAAACTCTGGTCAGGCCACATCTGGAGTATTCCGTCCAGTTCTGGTCACCAGTCCTCAGAAGGAAAGTGCTGGAGCTGGAGAGAGTCCAAAGAAGGGCAACAAAATGAATAAGGGGACTGGAGGACCTCAATTACGAGGAACGACTGACTACAAGCACTAAATTTATTCTCGCTGGAGAATCCCTGGTGACCCTAGCGTAGGAAAAAAGTATTCAGTCTCAAGGAGTGTAAGAGGGCCCGGGGCCACACAATGAGATTGGGGGAGAAGCAGTTTAACCTCAAGCTGCGTAGGGTTCTAAAAAAACGCTCTTCCACAATTGGTGGTGTCAGCGGGGAGTATTAATGTTTTTAAAAGACTCTTGGATGTGCATCTTAAAGAAAACAACATACAGGGATATGGGAAATCATTATCGACACCGACACACGTACACCTACACAGGCTGAACTGGATGGACTATTTCTTTATTCAACCTTACCTACTACAGTGGGGAGAACAAGTATTTGATACACTGCCAATTTTGCAGATTTTCCTACTTGAAAAGCATGTAGAGGTCTGTAATTTTTCTAATAGGTACAATTCAACTGTGAGAGACGGAATCTAAAAATCCAAAAAATAACATTGTATGATTTTTAAGAAATGAATTAGCATTTTACTGCAATACCATAAGTATTTGATACATCAGAAAAGCAGAACTTAATATTTGGTACAGAAACCTTTGTTTGCAATTACAGAGATCATACGTTTCCTGTAGTTCTTGACCAGGCTTGCACACACTGCAGCAGGGATTTTGGCCCACTCCTCCATACAGACCTTCTCCAGATCCTTCAGGTTTCGGGGGCTGTCGCTGGGCAATACGGACTTTCAGCTCCCTCCAAAGATTTTCTATTGGGTTCAGATCTGGAGACTGGCTAGGCCACTCCAGGACCTTGAAATGCTTCTTACGGAGCCACTCCTTTAGTTGCCCTGGCTGTGTGTTTCGGGCCGTTGTCATGCTGGAAGACCCAGTCACGACTCATCTTCAATGCTCTTACTGAGGGAAGGAGGTTGTTGGCCAAGATCTCACGATACATGGCCCCATCCATCCTCCCCTCAATACGGTGCAGTCCTCCTGTCCCCATTACAGAAAAGCAGCCCTAAAAAAATATGTTTCCACCTCCATGCTTCACGGTTGGGATGGTGTTCTTGGGGTTGTACTCATCCTTCTTCTTCCTCCAAACACGGCGAGTGGAGTTTAGTCCAAAAAGCTTTATTTTTGTCTCATCAGACCACATGACCTTCTCCCATTCCTCCTCTGGATCCTCCAGATCGTCATTGGCAAACTTCAGACGGGCCTGGACATGCGCTGGCTTGAGCAGGGGGACCTTGCGTTCATTGCAGGATTTTAATCCATGACGTCGTAGTGTGTTACTAATGGTTTTCTTTGAGACTGTGGTCCCAGCTCTCCTCAGGTCATTGACCAGGTCCTGCCGTGTAGTTTTGGGCTGATCCCTTACCTTCCTCATGATCATAGATGCCCCACGAGGTGAGATCTTGCATGGAGCCCCAGACAGAAGGAGATTGACTCTCATCTTGAACTTCTTCCATTTTCTAATAATTGCGCCAACAGTTGTTGCCTTCTCACCAAGCTGCTTGCCTATTGTCCTGTAGCCCATCCCAGCCAGGTCTACAATTTTATTCCCGATGTCCTTACAAAGCTCTCTGGTCCTGGCCATTGTGGAGAGGTTGGAGTCTGTTTGATTGAGTGTGTGGACAGGTGTCTTTTATATAGGTAATGAGTGGAGAACAGGAGGGCTTCTTAAAGAAAAAATAACAGGTCTGCAAGATCGAAATTCTTACTGGTGATCAAATAATTATGTCATGCACTAAAATGCAAATTAATTATTTAAAAATCATACAATGTGATTTTCTGGATTATTGTTAGATTCCGTCTCTCACAGTTGAAGAGTACATATGATAAAAATTACAGACCTCTGCATGCTTTGTAAGTAGGAAAACCTGCAAAATCAGTAGTGCATCAAATACTTGTTCTCCCCACTGTATGTAACTATGTACTGTATGTAAACATTGGTGTGCCAATCTGTGCCAATCACTCACTGTGTGCATTCAGAAAAGGAAGTGGCCAGTAAATGACACAAGCCCAGGCAGCAGGAGGAAGCTACGCCAGACGGGGGTGATTAGGATGTGCCCAGGAACACCTGGCACACCCCCTGCGCACGCCTATGTATATAAATGTATGTACTGTTGTGGCATTCCTCTTCTCAGACCTCGGCGTATTTTATACACTCATTCTGTCAGTCTCGTATTTCAGGAACCCCTGCAGGGTAGGTGCTCAGACACACAGAGTCCGGGAATCCAGCAAGCGCCAACTCTTTATTCCCAGGATAGTTCGATGGATCAGATATCCTCGTCCACCTCACAGTTAAACAATCTATCTTTCGTGAGGGCGCGCCCCCAGCTTTTACAGCGAGATATGTTGCTGCTCTTGCAAATTCGGCTTAATGTAAAAGTTTTTAATTAGAAAAAAAATAAAAGCTCAGGGAAGAAAGGGCCATAAAATCAGGAGATTTCTTTGTATCTGCACTTAAGAGCCCGGCTGTCCTGCAGGCAACTTCCAGCATCCAAATATCGAAGTCGTATCACAGCCAGCGTCTGATGAAAGCATTTATTGCTCCAATAAAATGCCACGGTGCTTCATAACAAGACATAGAAAGAAAATAACTCTCTAATCTTCTTTGTATTTCTTTTTCCCTTACGCCCAGGGGCAAACAAAATATTTCACATCATCAAACCTTCAGCCCCGCTTACAGCAAATATTTATCATTCCCGTCTGATAATATTTTGGATTTCTGGATTTAGTGCTAAGCTCCATGGATGATTTTCATCTCATGCTATTGGCCAATTTAAAGGGAACATCTCAGATAGTAAAGATGGAAACTGATACCAATGACTGTATTTAAAGCTGAACTCCACGCATATACAGTTACAGTATCTCACAAAAGTGAGTACACCCCTCACATTTTTGAAAATATTTTATTCTATCTTTTCATGTGACAACACTGAAGAAATTACACTTTGCTACAATGTAAAGTAGTGAGTGTACAGCTTGTATAACAGTGTAAATTTACTGTCCCCTCAAAATAACTCAACACACAGCCATTAATGTCTAAACCGCTGGCAACAAAAGTGAGTACACCCCTAAGTGAAAATGTCCAAATTGGGCCCAAAGTTTCAATAATTTGTGTGGCCACAATTATTTTCCAGCACTGCTTTAACCCTCTTGGGCATGAAGTTCTCCAGAGCTTCACAGGTTGCCACTGGAGTCCGCTTCCACTCCTCCATGACGACATCACGGAGCTGGTGGATGTTAGAGACCTTGCGCTCCTCCACCTTCCATTTGAGGATGTCCCACAGATGATCAATAGGGTTTAGGTCTGGAGACATGCTTGGCCAGTCCATCACCTTTTCCCTCAGATTCTTTAGCAAGGCAGTGGTCGTCTTGGAGGTGTGTTTGGGGTTATTATCATGTTGGAATACTGCCCTGCGGCCCAGTCTCTGAAGGGAGGGGATCATGCTCTTCTTCAGTAGGTCACAGTACATGTTGGCATTCATGGTTCCTCAATGAACTGTAGCTTCCAGTGCCGGCAGCACTCATGCAGCCCCAGACCATGACACTCCCACCACCATGACACTCCCACCACCATGCTTGACTGTAGGCAAGACACACTTGTCTTTGTACTTCTCACCTGGTTGCCCCCACACACGCTTGTCACCATCTGAACCAAATAATTTTATCTTGGTCTCATCAGACCACAGGACATGGTTCCAGTAATCCATGTCCTTAGTCTACTTGTCTTTAGCTAACTGTTTGCAGGCTTTCTTGTGCATCATCTTTAGAAGAGGCTTCCTTCTGGCATGACAGCCATGCCGACCAATTTGATGCAGTGTGTGGCGTATGGTCTGAGCACTGATAGGCTGACCCCCCACCCCTTCAACCTCTGCAGCAATGCTGGCAGCACTCATACGTCTATTTCCCAAAGACAACCTCTGGATATGATGCTGAGCACGTGACCTCAACTGCTTTGGTGGACCATGGAGAGGCCTGTTCCGAGTGGAACCTCTCCTGTTATACCGCTGTATGGTCTTGGCCACCATGCTGCAGCTCAGTTTCAAGGCCTTGGCAATCTTCTTATAGCCTAGGCCATCTTTATGTAAATCAACAATTCTTTTTTTCAGTTCCTCAGAGAGTTCTTTGCCATGAGGTGCCATGTTGAACTTCCAGTGACCAGTATGAGAGTGAGAGCAATAACACCAAATTTAACACACCTGCTCCCCATTCACACCTGAAACCTTGTAACACTAACGAGTCACATGACAACCCGGGGAGGGAAAATGGCTAATTGGGCCAATTTGGACATTTTCACTTAGGGGTGTACTCACTTTTGTTGCCAGCGGTTTAGACATTAATGGCATGCATGGCTTCCAGTGGCACTGGGTCATTGGTGTTTATTGATGATGTGACAGAAGACAGAAGTAGCCGGATGAATTCTGCAGTGTTTAGAGATATACTGTCAGCCCAGATCCAGCCAAATGCAGCAAACTTGATTGGACGGCACTTCACAGTACAGATGGACAATGATCCAAAACACACTGCAAAAGCAACCCAGGAGCATTTAAAGGAAAATAAGTGGAATATTCTGCAATGACCGAGTCAATCACCTGATCTCAATCCAACTGAGCATTTCACTTGCTGAAGGCAAAACTAAAGCCACAAACAAAGGAATACTTAAGACAGCTGCAGTTGGAGCCTGGCAAAGCATCAGAAAGCAAACCCAGTCTTTGGTAATGTCCATGGGTTCCAGAATTCAGGCAGTCATTGCCAGTAAAGGATTCTCAACAAAACATTTTATTTATGATTATATTAATTTGTCCAATTACATTTAAGCCCCTGAAAATTGAAGGGGGAAATTGCTGCCTGTGTTCCCACTGGAGGGATTCCCTTTATTTCCTGCTCCAGCTACAGAACAGGAAGTATGAGGAAAAGGGGTGTATAAAAATGGTTGCAGTTCCTAAAATTTGTACTTGATATTTTAATTAATTAAAGCTGAAAGTCTGCACTTCAAACTTATTTGGATTGTTTCGTTTTAATTTTATTCTGGTGGCATACAGAGCCAAATGTATGAAAATTGTGCCTGTGTCCAAATATATATGGACCTAACTGTATTAACCACTTCCATACCAGGCACTTTCATCCCCTTCCTTCCCAGGCCAAATCATCAATCATGCAATGCTGTACCCAAATGAAATTTTTATCATTTTTGTGAGGCAGATACAGCTTTCTTTTGGTAGTATTTAATCACCACTGTTTTTTGTTTTTTTATCTTTTGCTAAATTAAAATGTTTTTTCTTGTTTCTTTTTTTAATCATACATTTAGGCCAAACATTATTCTGCTACATTTCTTTGATAAAAATAACCTAAAATCGGCGTATATCATTTAGTCTGTAGGGAAGTTATACAGTCCACAAACTATGGCATGTACAGGTGCATCTCAAAACATTATATTATCATCAAAAAGTTCATTTATTTCAGTAATTCAATTCAAAAAGTAAAACTCATATTATATAGATGCGTTACACAGAGTGATATAAAAGAAAATTAATTAAAACTAATTAATTAGAACCGCGCTCTCTTCCAAGATATAATATTTCAAAGTGTTTTAAAGTGCAAATGCTCTAATTCCAGAGACCAAAATCAGCAAACAGTGGTGTAGTGGTTAGCACGCTCACCTAGCAGTAAGAAGGTTCGCTGGTTCGAATCCCAACCACGACACTACCTGCCTGGAGTTTGCATGTTCTCCCTGTGCCTGCATGGGTTTCCTCCGGGTATTCGGGTTTCCTCCCACAATCCAAAGACATGCAGGTAGGTTAATTGGCTTCTGTCCAAAAATTGGCCCTAGTATATGAATGGGGACCTTGGATTGTGGGCTCCTTGAGGGTAGGGACCGATGTGAGTGTGCAATGTACAGGGATAGGGACAATTGTAGACACTCACTCAGGTTGAACTGGATGGACTGATGTCTTTATTCAACCTTACTAACTATGAAACTATGAAACATAATCTATCATATAATGAAAATAATGTAAATTGTGTATGACAGCCACAAAATTACAAACAAAATAAGTGATCAAAAAGTTCATTCAATTCATGTGAATCTTCCGAATCTTGGTGTATAACAAGGAATAGATCTTTCCACCACCATCACCTGCCACACATCCTACTCACCAGAATCTAATGAAGCCCCATTACAGGTAGTCATATGCGCCTGTGGGTAATACCAATGGAAATTCCTTGCGGTCACAGCTCTGGTCCAAGTGGACGATCAATCGGGAATCGATCAGCAGGGCGCCACAGTTCTCCACAGGACTGTTCTCTAGATGGCCCAACAAGCCCAATTTCCAACATAGAGGTATATGCTGATTTCTTCCATGTAAAGGGAAGATGTTATCTCAAAAAGGAGAAGGGGGAACAGTAGAGATTACAGATCTAAGTGATAAATTAACATAGATTTATAGATCCATAACCAACAAGGCTTGGTTTGGAGACCATCTATAGCAATGGTCTCCAAACTGTGGTCCTTGCGGTTTGCCTTTATCAGGCCCTTGGGGCAATATTCCTCCTACTGATACAAGACACTATTCGGCCAACTGACACCAACAATGGGGCACCATTTCTCCCACTGACACCAACAATGGGGCACAAATTCTCCCACTGACACCAACAATGGGGCACCATTTCTTCCACTGACACCAACAATGGGGCACCATTTCTTCCACTGACACCAATAATGGGGCACTATTTCTTCCAATGATACCAATAATGAAGCACTGCTCCTCCCCCTAATACCAAATGTGGCAATGTTTACTCCCACCGATGCAAATGTCCACTCACACTGGTCATAGTCCGGCCCTGCTAAAGTCTGAAGCACAATAAACTGCCCATTTGTTTAGAAAGTTCGGAGACCTCTGATCTATAATATTCCACAAAATGTTCTCCAATACACAAATTAATTCAGCTCTGTAATCCTTAATGCGCTATTAAATGTATTTTTTTTGTAATACAAGCAGTGTAAGGACCTGAATCTGACCTGGTGTCAGCCTCTTGTAGTCCCAATACTGCAGGGCTGAGAGGAAGCAGCAGCACAAGAAGAAAATCAGTTAATGTGTTGACAGGAATTATGCTAATAAGAGGAGAGAGCAAAGTGACAGAGAAATTAGCTCATCACTGTGTTGGTTCTCCTACCATTGTCCGGTAACAGGTTGGGGGCGGGTCCACGATGACTTGGGGCTCATAGGAATTGGGTTGAATGATATTGGCCATCAGACTGAGGACATCTAGCAGCAGGAAAAGTACATTGGGGAAACTCTCTTGATTAAGGCTGGATACTGCAACCAAAGGGCTTTTAATGGACTTTTCATTTCATTGCTATTTTTCCCTGAAGTTCTACTTTGAATGTCGTCTTTTTACTGCAAGCACTCTACACTCACCCGCCACTTTATTAGGTAGACCTTGCTAGTAGCGGGTTGGACCCCCTTTTGCCTTCATTCTTCGTAGCATAGATTCAACAAGGTTTTGTAAACATTCCTCAGAGATTTTGGTTCATAGTGACATGATAGCATCATGCAGTTGACACCATTACACCACCACCCTGAACTGTTGATACAAGGCAGGATGGATCCATGGCTTTCATGTTGTTTACCCCAAATTCTGACCCGACCATCTGAATGTCGCAGCTGAAATCAAGACTCATCAAACCACGCAACGTTTTTCCAATATTCTATTGTCAAATTGTGGTGAGCCTGTGCCAATTGTAGCCTCGGTTCCCTGTTCTTACCTGACAGGAGTGGCACCCGGTGTGGTCTTCTGCTGCTGTCACCCATCTGCTTCAAGGTTGGATGTGTTGTGCATTCAGAGATAGCATTCTGCATACCTTGGTTGTAACGAGTGGTTATTTGAGTTACTGTTGCCTTTCTTGTCATCTGGAACCAGTCTGCCCATTCTCCTCTGACCTCTGACATCAACAAGGCATTTTCCTCCACACAACTGCCGCTTACTGGATATTTTCTCTTTTTTCCACCATTCTGTGTAAAACCCGAGAGATGGTTGTGTGTGAAAATCCCAGAAATACTCAGACCAGCCCGCCTGGCACCAACAACCATGTTTTTTTCCAATTTAGAAATGAGAGAGCTCAGTAATACTTCATACTGCAAGAATATGTATTTTCTCTTCCGAAAGTCATTTAAATTTTCTTTTTTTACTCAAATACAAAATTCAGTCCAATTTCCGTAAATTTCAGGTTTAAAACCAATATAATGTCAGCAATCTGAGAACATCAAAACAGTGGGTTTAATGATATCTAATGGGGTTTTATGCCTATATCCGATCTCCACAAGAGTAATCTGGCTGTGTGTAGATGACCAGAAGACGCTTATTCCATTGTAAAGTCCCCGCATGTTTTCCTCCCACTCAGCCACTTTCTACAGCAAGTGAACAAAGGACGGCGTACTTTGGCTCACAGACAGTGTGTTCCGGCTTTCTGTTTTATTCCGCTGGCTGTAAGCTGTGAATGTTATACGTTGCGGAGGAATGAAGGCATTGAACGCTCTGAATTCTAAGTTCTTCATTGGAAAACTCAGGTTTAAATAAAAATGGATATAACGTACATGCTGCGTGGGTTGATTTGCGTTTCGGTGGCATACCTTGACACTAGGGCTGTTACTGATTAAAATTTTGTGTTCGATTAATCTATTTTTTTTTAAATCGATTAATCGACTAATTTCGATTAATTATAATGCACATACAGATCCAACTACTTTTAGATGATCTCCTTGCATTGCAACTCTGCATTAGTCAGTGGTAAATGTGGTATACACTATATACAATCACCCGACACTAGTTAGTTTCCACAATCCATGACTTCACTTCACAGTTCACACAAATACGTTTTAAATTCAAACTGAAGCACTGACGTAAGTAATTTTTTTTCCCACAGTAGCGTGACAATCCCTCCACCTCCGGTCTAACTAATCACTCTCACCTTATGGCATGGACCCCTGTGCCAACAGGTGGTCATGCAAGCGGGTATCAAAAGGGTTAACACCGACCATAAACTTCTCTCACGTCTCCTTATCTCAGCAAGGACACAGGTCATGGGTAGAAAGAAAAGATCTAAGTGCTCACCGCTTAAGTATAAGATTACATTTTTGTGTTCAAACACAAACTACTCACATAAAGATGATAAAAACACAGCATGTAACAATCGCGTTAGTTCCGTAGGGCAGCAGCGGGTGACGTCATGTGTAGCTCCTCCCCCGTACGTGTTACGTTTAATCAGAACTTCAACATCACCGGACTCCTCCCCCTTCCCTTCGTTAGCAGACGGAGGCACTTGGGGAAGGGGGAAGGAGTCTGGTGACGTCGATGTCCGTGACGTCACCGGATCTCCGACGGAACTCCCTGGAGACCCGGAAGCCGGCGGAGAGGTAAGTACCGATCAAAAGAATTTTGATCGATCAAAAAAATGTATCGATTAATCGAGTAATTAATATTTCATTTCCACAGCCCTACTTGACACACTTGAGTCCTTGGGACTTTGGCAATGATACTTTGATACCAATAAGGTACAGGGTTTGAGGAGGGAACTTGTGCTTTACTCAGAGCACTGCTCTGCTGTGTATGGTTTGAGAGAGAAGAGAGCAGGACCTGTGTAGAATCCAAGCCATGACTTCGAACTTACAGCCGCGCCCAAAAGTTTTGAGAATGACACAAATATTAATTTTCAAAGTCTGCTGCCTCAGTTTTTATGATGGCAATTTGCATATACTCCAGAATGTTATGAAGAGCAATCAGATGAATGGCAATTAACTGCAAAGTCCCTCTTTTGCCATGAAAATAAACTTAATCCCATAAAAAAATATTTCCACTGCATTTGTGAAGAAGGCTTCGGGGGCACCCATGAAAGTCCAGCAAGCGTCAGGACCGTCTCCTACAGTTGATTCAGCTGCAGGATCGGTGGCATCACCAGTGCAGAGGTTGCTCAGGAATGGCAGCAAGAAGGTGTGAGGACATCGGCACACACAGCGAGGAGAAGACTTTTGGAGGATGGCCTGGTGTCAAGAAGGGCAGCAAAGAAGCCACTTCTCTCCAGGAAAACCATCAGGGACAGACTGATATTCTGAAAAAGGTACAGGGATTGGACTGCTAAGGACTGGGGGAAAGTAAATTTTTCTGATGAATCCCCTTTCTGATTGTTGTGTTTTGCATACTGTTATTGTCATATTGGACATCCATTATGAAAAAATTGTTGTACACCAGAACTCATGTTGTTGTCCTTTTTTGTTTATGTATTTCCCCTTCTCCGGTTTTGGTAATGTGATACAAAAAAAACTATTTTTTATCAATTTAAATAAACAATATATTTTTATAAACACAAGTATTTATTTACTGGCAAGCTTCGTATTGCCTTTTTTCTACATAAGCTTAAAGTGTTTGTAAACCCTTACAAACCACTTTGACCTACAGGTAAGCCTAGATTAAGACTTACCTGTAGGTCCAATAACTATCTCCTAAACCTACATGGTTTAGGAGATATATAAAACACTAAAAAGGGGTATTGGCGCTGTTCTAAAAAAGTTAGATATAAAACATATATAGATAGTACAAGGGTAGGGGTGGAGCGTATCTTAAATATTTAAAACATTTAAAATATCAAACCCAAAGTAAAGTGCATGTGTAAAAAAGAAAGTGAGCCAGCGGTGTATACTAGCACATAAACCACACTATACAAATCACACACTGTTGAAGGTACCCGAGATATGGTGTTCAACTAGCACGGAATAGTGATTTTAAAGAAATAAATATTCAGAGAGTGGGGTAAAGGAGAACAAAGTGCAGGTGCATCAATAAATAAATGAGGTAGACATATTAGCTGAATCCTTAAATACGGTAAAAAATTGATTATAACGTAAACAATATTAAGAAATATAGTATAAATTAGAAGATTATATAAAGAAATAATTAATTCACTATAAACAGACACTGATGTCACCCGTAAAGCCTGGGTGCCTTTGCCTTGCAGGTTCCGTTTTTTTTTTTTTAAAGGAGGCTTTACTTCCTCTTTAAGTGTTATGCGATAGTTTAACTGTCAATTTGAAAGGGTTAAATTGATTGTAAAGGTAAATAAAAAATAAACAAACATGTCTATACTTACCTGCTCTGTGCAATGGAATTGCACAGAACGTCCGGGAACCTCCTCTTTTCGGTTCCCCCGCCAGCGCTCCTGGCCCCTCCCCTCTGTCCTGTGCTCCCATGGGAAGCCACTTCCCATGGGGGCACTCGTGCTTGCCCAAACCCGAGCCCCGCTGCTGCATCTCTTGACAAAGACAGCAGCACTTGGCCCCGGCCCCTGCTCCCTCGTCACTGGCTTTAATTGACTGCTCTGGGAGCCAATGCCCCTGCAAAGCCAAGGAGATCCGGAAGTGAGTAGAGAGAAGAGCTGCAGACGTGCACGGTGCTGGATTGAATGAGGGCTCAGGTAAGTAAAAGGGGGAGTCAGGGGAGATGCTGACACCTAAACAAAAAAACCTTTTACCTTACCTGCATTAAGGTAAAAAATGTTTAGGCTGTACAACCACTTTAAGTTAAGGAAAAATGTAGGGGGAGGAATGGGGTTAACTGTTATGCCGTGTACACACGAGCGGAATTTACGACAGAAAAAGTCAGACGGGAGCTTTTCATCGTATATTCCGATTGCGTGTATGCCCCACCAGACTTTTTACGTCGAAAATTCTGACGGACCTAGAAAGAGAACATGTTCTAAATTTTTCAGACGGAACCAATTCCTATCGGGAAAACCGCTCGTCTGTGTGCTGTTCTGATGTACCAAAAACGACGCATGCTCTGAAGCAAGTACGAGACGGAAGCTATTGGCTACTGGCTATTGCACTTCCTTTTTCTAGTCCCGTCGTACGTGTTGTACATCACCGCGTTCTAGACGATCAGACTTTGGTGTGATCGTGTTTAGTCTAGATCTAGTTTAGAAACCCTTCAGAGTTTATTCCGACGGCAAAACCACTCGTGTGTACGTGGCATTAGGGTCAAAGGGATAGGTCATAACTAAAAGACACAGCCATGCATTAAAATGTAGTGTGTTATGGTCCCAGAGCTGAAAACTCCAAGTGGTCAATGTGGCCAAAGAAGCACAATTTTTTTAAATCCTAGATAAGGAAAAACTGAACATTTGCATACTAGATCCTCCCCATTGCAAGAAAAGCAAGTAAAGGGTTCAAATGGACATATTTAGTGGCTTCTCGTGGTCTTGGTTTTAAACAGATATCCAGATTACTCATGAGGCTGGAAATTTTCCTTATCCCTGTTCCCAAACAGAAACGTGTGCGGTAACGGCACTCATCACCTCTCCCAGCATTTCAGTCTAAAATCAGTAACAAGTATACATCTGTCCTCTCTCTTTGTGCATAAAAAACACTTTCATCTTAATTGTACTGAAATCAACAAAAGCGCCACGCGGCCTTCATCACAAAATGTAAACGCCATTGTCGAACATATCAATTTGTTTGCTATCTTCTGCTTCAAAAGGAAATAATTACAAAAAAAGAGCCGTTTTTATTTCCATTGTTGTGTTTATGAGATTAGGACTGCGGAATTGTTGGGCGTTTGATGTGAGCACGAATTCCGATCTTGCGTTTTTTTTTTTTTTACTGTCACTCATCACTGAAGAATTGCTTCAAGTCTTCAAAACACAGGACTTGAAAAGGTGTCTGGAAAAATCACGACGCTCACTCATAGTGCCTGCTGGTTTGTGGTGGCTTTTTGTTCCGAAGGAAATAAAAAAGTGGATTTCCTAAAGTATGACTGCACCTTCTCTTTAAAATCTGCCCCACTCACCATTCCTTTTTCAGAAATATTTATACTGACCCCAGATTCTTCTACCGCTTTCATTACAATAATTTTATTAGGATTTGTTTTTTAAATTTCCAAGTTTACAACAAAAATGTTGATATTATAAATATTTCAAAGTCTCCATTTTTATACATTTAAGAGAGCAGACAACTTATTGCAAATATTAAACAGTGTCAAGATAATTGAGTATTGTCATATCAAATAAAATTGAACAAACAAAATATTATGTACAAACATAGATAGACGTCATGTTATATCTGTCTTGCACACACGGTATTAAAATTATATGTATGTGTCTGAGTTTGAACTTCGATGTCAGCTGGTGACAAGGTAGTCTTTGTTTGTCTGGTCACAACGTAGTCTTTGTTTGGTCACAAGGTAGTCCTTGTTTGTCTGGGCACAAGGTAGTCTTTGTTTGTTTGGTCACAAGGTAGTCTTTGTTTGTTTGGTCACAAGGTAGTCTTTGTTTGTCTGGTCACAAGGTAGTCTTTGTTTGTCTGGTCACAAAGTAGTCTTTATTTGGTCACAAGGTAGTCCTTGTTTGTCTGGTCACAAGGTAGTCTTTGTTTGTTTGGTCACAAGGTAGTCTTTGTTTGTCTGGTGACAAGGTAGTCTTTGTTTGGCTGGTCACAAGGTAGTCTTTGTTTGGCTGGTCACAAGGTAGTCTTTGTTTGTCTGGTCACAAGGTAGTCTTTGTCTGATCACAAGGTAGTATTTGTTTTCTGGTCACAAGGTAGTCTTTGTTTGTCTGGTCACAAGGTAGTCTTTGTTTGTCTGATCACAAGGTAGTTTTTGTTTGTCTGGTCACAAGGTAGTCTTTGTTTGTCTGGTCACAAGGTAGTCTTTGTTTGTCTGGTCACAAGGTAGTCTTTGTTTGTCTGGTCACAAAGTAGTCTTTATTTGGTCACAAGGTAGTCCTTGTTTGTCTGGTCACAAGGTAGTCTTTGTTTGTTTGGTCACAAGGTAGTCTTTGTTTGTCTGGTGACAAGGTAGTCTTTGTTTGGCTGGTCACAAGGTAGTCTTTGTTTGGCTGGTCACAAGGTAGTCTTTGTTTGTCTGGTCACAAGGTAGTCTTTGTCTGATCACAAGGTAGTATTTGTTTTCTGGTCACAAGGTAGTCTTTGTTTGTCTGGTCACAAGGTAGTCTTTGTTTGTCTGATCACAAGGTAGTTTTTGTTTGTCTGGTCACAAGGTAGTCTTTGTTTGTCTGGTCACAAGGTAGTCTTTGTCTGATCACAAGGTAGTCTTTGTTTGTCTGGTCACAAGGTAGTCTTTGTTTGGCTGGTCACAAGGTATTATTTGTTTGTCTGATCACAAGGTAGTCTTTTTTTGTCTGGTCACAAGGTAGTTTTTGTTTGTCTGGTCACAAGGTAGTCTTTGTTTGTCTGGTCACAAGGTAGTCTTTGTTTGGCTGGTCACAAGGTATTCTTTGTCTGATCACAAGGTAGTCTTTGTTTGTCTGGTGACAAGGTAGTCTTTGTTTGTCTGGTCACAAGGTAGTTTTTGTTTGTCTGCTCACAAGGTAGTCTTTGTTTGTCTGCTCACAAGGTAGTCTTTGTTTGGCTGGTCACAAGGTAGTCTTTGTCTGGTCACAAGGTAGTCTTTGTTTGTCTGCTCACAAGGTAGTCTTTGTTTGGCTGGTCACAAGGTAGTCTTTGTCTGGTCACAAGGTAGTCTTTGTCTGATCACAAGGTAGTCTTTGTTTGTCTGCTCACAAGGTAGTCTTTGTTTGGCTGGTCACAAGGTATCTTTTGTCTGGTCACAAGGTAGTCTTTGTCTGATCACAAGGTAGTCTTTGTTTGTCTGATCACAAGGTAGTCTTTGTTTGTCTGGTCACAAGGTAGTCTTTGTTTGTCTGGTCACAAGGTAGTCTTTGTTTGTCTGGTCACAAGGTAGTCTTTGTTTGTCTGCTCACAAGGTAGTCTTTGTTTGTCTGGTCACAAGGTATTCTTTGTTTGTCTGGTCACAAGGTATTCTTTGTTTGTCTAGTCACAAGGTAGTCTTTTGTCTGGTCACAAGGTAGTCTTTGTCTGATCACAAGGTAGTCTTTGTTTGTCTGATCACAAGGTAGTCTTTGTTTGTCTGGTCACAAGGTAGTCTTTGTTTGTCTGGTCACAAGGTAGTCTTTGTTTGTCTGGTCACAAGGTAGTCTTTGTTTGTCTGCTCACAAGGTAGTCTTTGTTTGTCTGGTCACAAGGTATTCTTTGTTTGTCTGGTCACAAGGTATTCTTTGTTTGTCTAGTCACAAGGTAGTCTTTATTTGTCTGGTCACAAGGTAGTCTTTGTTTGTCTGGTCACAAGGTATTCTTTGTTTGTCTGGTCACAAGGTAGTCTTTGTTTGTCTGGTCACAAGGTAAACTCATTGTTCTAATGAGATGTAACATAATTTCTTATTATAGGATGGTTAGAGGAAAGGGGGAAGCTTGATTGTGAAGCGCCAATAATCTTGGGTTGTGTAAAAGAAGAGAGAGGAAAAAAGAGGAAAAAAAAGGGGGTGGATAGGGGAGAACCAGAAAAAAAGAACCCATCGCTGTTTCCGTCCCTGGGTAGCATGTTTTAGATCATGGATCCTCAAACTACAGTCCTCCAGCTGTTGCGGAACTACGCGCCCCATGAGGCATTGTAAAACTCTGACATTCACAGACATAACTAGGCGTGATGGGAATTGTAGTTTCTGAACAACTGGAGGGCCATCATTTGAAGACCCCTGTTTTAGATGGTCTGTTCGGTGTCTGATGCCGGTTCATGATCTTCTACCGCTTCCATTACTTTGACTGGTATTGGGCTGGGAAACACACACATCGCCCCCGAAAGAGGGGATATGCTTTTTAGTGTGTGCTCCCGTGCTGACCATACAGAACTAGATTGTTGGTCTCCTTCTGTATTTCCCGCACTGTGAAGCATCATTCACCAGGCCAATTTTTGTGAAACGGGGCTGCGTTAATTTAACTGACAATTGTGTGGTCGTGTGGCGCTGGACCCAAAAAATATTTTTGTCCTTTTTTTCCCACAAACAGAGCTTTCTTTTGGTGGTATTTGATCACTTCTGCGTTTTTTCTTTGCGCTATAAACAAAAAAGGACAGACAATTTTGAAGGAAAAAAAAGCAATATTTTTTACTTTCTGCTATAAAACATGTCCAATAAAACACTTATGACTGACTTATAGCGGGACTTATAGCAAGACTGCAACACAAATCTGCCGCTGACATTTTTTTGGGGACCAGTGACACCAATACAGTGAACAGTGCTAAAAATGTACACTGTCACTGTACTAATGACAATGGCATGGGAGGGGTTTACATCAGGGGCGATCAAAGGGTTAAATGTGTTCCTAGGCATGCTTGCTAACTGTGGGGGAGGAGCTTTTACTGTGGGAAGGCAGAGATCCGTGTTCCTGCTTAGCAGAAACACAGGATCACAGCCTTCCCTACTGAAAGAATGGCAATCTGCCTCACATAGACAGACCGCCGTTCTGCTTCTCTCGAGAACGATCGGTGGGTCCCGGCGGACATCGAGTCCGCCAGACCCGCTGATTGGCTTCTGCTGTGTCCAATCACAGCGGGAGAAGGAGACAACTGTTGGAGCGATTATTCGGAAATATAAGAAATACAAAATAATTATCAATCGCCCTTGGTCTTGAGCTCCATGCAAGATTTTGCCTAATGGGGTAAGGATGATCATGAGAAAAGTGAGGGATCAGCCCAGAACTACACGGGAGGAGCTTGTGAATGATCTCAAAGCAGTTGGGACCACGGTCACCAAACAAACCATTGGTAACACAATACACCATCATGGATTGAAATCCTGCACCACCTATAGGTTCCCCTCCTCAAGAAGGAACATGTACAGCCCATCTGAAGTTTGCCAATGAACATCTAAATGATCCAGAGAAGGATTGGGAGAAAGTGCAGTGATCAGATGAGACCAGAATTTAGCTCTTTGACATTAACTCGACTTGCTGTGTTTGGAGGAAGAAAAACACTGACTATGATCCTAAGAACATCATCCCTCCAGTCAAGTATGGAGGTGGAAACATTATGCTTTGGGGCTTTTTCTCTGATAAAGGTACAGGCCGACTTTGCCGCATTGAGGGGCCAATGGACGGGGCCATGTATTGTAAAATCTTGGATGAGAACCTTCTTCCCTCAGCCAGAACACAGAAGATGGGTCGTGGATGGGTCTTCTAGCATGACAATGACCCAAAACATACCGCCAAGGCAACAAAGCTCAAGAAGAAGCACATTAGGGTCATGGAGTGGCCTAGCCAGTCTCCAGACCTTAATCCTATAGGAAATTTATGGAGGGAGCTGAAACTTCGAGTTGCCAAGCGACAGCCAAGAAGGTCTGTAAAGAAGACCAAAATCCCTCCTGAGTTGTGCGCAAACCTGGTCACCAACTACAAGAAACGTCTGACCTCTGTGCTTGCCAACAAGGGTTTCCCCTCCAAGTACTAAGCCATGTTTTGCTTGGGGATCAAATACTTATCTTACTCACTGAACTGCAACTCCATTTATAACATTTGTATCATGTGTTTTATCTGGGTTTTTGGTTGATATTCTGTCTCTATCATTTAAAATGCACCTATGATAAAAATGATAGACCCTTCATTTCTTTGTAAGTGGACAAGCGTACAAAATTGGCAACGGATCAAATTATTATTTTCCCTGCTGTATATATACTTTGTATAGATATATAGATAAATAGATCTATATATATATATATATATATATATATATATATATATATATATATATATATATTCATATATATATACACAAAATACAAAAACAGAAGTGCGCAATCCTAGTAAATTAGAAAAATTCTTATCTTAATATATATAGTCCACATCAAATGAACAAATTGAATTAAATAAATATATAGTGACTGTCCATGTATATTTTCAGTGCAAAGCATGGATATCCATGGTGTTCAGCCATGTATTCTCTTGTATCAGAAGGGAAAAAAGAAGGTTAAAGCCTCTTACCAGACAGGATGGATCCCAAATTATAGGGATCAATCACGCTTGTTATCAAGGTAACCACCTGCGACAAAAAAACAATAAAAATAGTGTGCACTCTAAAAATACACTATAATCTCTCTCAAAGATGTACATGCCACTCACAATCTTTACATTCTGCTGGGCTGCTCGTTTTCCGATTAGATTTCTACTCCCCTTCTCCGCCATAAACATCCGGAGACGTTTCATAAAAACATGGCCTACAGGGTACCTTTGACTGAACGCACACACACACATACTTGAGCGTAATAGAAAGCAGTATCGTCATCGGGGCGGATGCATTATAAATCAGCAGACCCACCGGCCTTAATTACGCATCCAAGAAAATAAACACTTTGCAGTATGGATTGTTTCATGATCCAGCTGGCAGAATGGGACTTGGTGATGGTTTGGTCAGCGCTGGCCGTTATACTTCACTGCGGGGTCATATAGCTGTGGGCAAAAGGCTGCTTCCAGTTTCTCACAATAGTAATGGTTACCATTACAGAACACCGACAAGCTCTGTTGTGATCTAAAATGGCCACATAACAGAAGGCTACCAACATTTTAAAAATCTACAAGGCCTCCCCTTCAATGCCCCCCTAGTTGAGTAGATCTAAAAATTAATAAAAAATGTTTCTGATGTTATTTCTGATGTTGTGGAATCTCTTTCAGTTTTGCTGCCTGGGGGATCCCTTGCCTGGAAAATACATTTAAATGCGCAAAATTCAGGAATTTTTTATTTATTTATTTTTTTATTCTTTTTTTATATTTTCAAAGAAAACTTACAGGATATGGAATTCTCAACATATCCACAAAAACATAGATTGCATTTTCAAACCAGTATCCTGTACCTGATGAAGTTATCTAACTCTACAAGTTATCTTCCAAAATTAAAACAGGCACCATACAATCAGCAATCACATGTGCCCAAGGATAAGCACTGAGCATACAAGGTGGGTTAAAACTAGAGATTCATTGATACCGTTTCTTTTACGGGTACGAATACCGATACTTTTTTTTTTTAGTACTCGCTGATACCAATTACCGATACCTACCGCATATGTTTTGTTTACACTTGAATGAATGAATGAATGACTTGTATAGCGCAACCTATGCAAACTGAATCGCCTCAGGGCGCTTTTTGCCACTGGTGTCCATCTGTGGTATAGTGCGGTCCTTGCCCTGTGGGGTCCTGACACGCTTACAAACACATACACATACAACATACACATATTTGGCCAATTTTATCGACAGGATCTAATTAACCTACCAGCATGTCTTTGGAGTGTGGGAGGAAACCGGAGTACCCGGAGGAAACCCACGCAAGCACAGGGAGAACATGCAAACTCCAGGCAGAAGGTGTCATGGTCGGGATTTGAACCAGTGGCCCTATTACTGCTAGGTGAAGGTGCTAACCACTACACACTTCAGCTGTCAGCAATGGTGCAAAGCATTGAAAAGCTATTTACATAAATTTACATATTGTGCAATCCTCCGGAGACCCACCCCTTAATATTTACTTTTAAATTTAATTAATTATAATATTGGGAATTTATAGGTGGAATGTGGGGGTGTCACATTAAGGGATATTATTATTATTATTATTATTATTAACAAGAAAATATTTTTTTTCTCTCCATACCCCCCCCTTGTAAAAGTTGGATATTAGGAATGGGGAACTTCAGAGTAAGAATCATAGACCTATAGGAAATGTAATACGATATGATTTATACACTTCAGGAATGTTAAATGTTAAATGTTAAATGTAACGTATTATGAAAAGATTTTTGAATGTATGTTTATTGTTTTTTTTTATTTAATAAAGAAAGATGATCAGAAAAAAGAAAAGCTATTTACAAATAAAAAATATTTTTTTTCTTTTACTTATTTTTTAATTTTGCACTGTAAAACGTGTAAATATATGTTAAAGGTGTAAAAATATTAACAAACAACTAATTTTTTAAAAAATATTAATAGTTTATAAAATGAAAAAAAAAAAAAAATCTGAAGAAAAATAATAAATAAATTGAGGCGAATAAGGAGTTAATTAAGGCTGATTAGAGTAAATTAAAGGTTAATAAGAAGTTAAAAAGAGGATCATTTACAGTGATTGTAAAGCTTCAATGTTTTTAAATAACAAACATATCATACTTCCCTCCAATGTGCAGTTCATTTTGCACAGTATGGCCCCGAACCTCGTCATCTGGGGTCCCCCATCGGCTCTCCCTGCATCATATAACCCCCTAGGACCGGGGGGGGGGGGGGGGTTACCTTGCGGCCGTACTCCCAAGTCCAGCATTCGGCGTCCATATGTAGAACTCGGCCCCGCCCCCGGGCACCCGCTTTATTGAACTTGATTTACAGCAGTGGGAGCCAATGGCTGCGCTGCTATCAATCTATCCAATCAAGAGCCGGGACCCCGTGCAGAGAGGGATATCATGTCTCTGCAGAGGGAAAGGTGAAAAAACACAAGGGTTTACACCCCCTTTAATAAAAACACAAAACATTTTTTTTTTTTTTTTTTTACTTGAGTTGCTTTAAACTGACTTCACCTGCAGATTGAAGTTCATCCCTTTGATCTGTAGATAAAGAAACAGAAAGATACAAAAAGAAACAATGTTTCTTTTTATATTAGTGTTTCAGAGGCTGAGCAATGTTGTTGATAAACATTGCCCAGCTGCTTTTTTTTGACAGGTCAAAACTGCTGGACTTCTTGAACACTTCAGGGGAGACCCATTGACAGCTGAATGAGTCATTGGTTGTTAAGGATGTGGCGGCCCCGCTCCTTAAAGTGGTTCTAAAGTCATAAGACGGGAACCCTACTGCACATGCGCGAGGCTCCGCTATTCTTATTGGCCCGGCGGCGAGGGGGAAGGAGGAGGGAGACCCAAGCGGTGACATCAAGAGGCTGCGGCGCAGGCTCCCAGAAGTGGGGACAGGATACCTGTGAAAAACAGGTATTCTCTCACCCCTGAAAGGTGCCAAATGTGGCACCAGAGGGGGGGGGGGAACAGATGAGCGGAAGATGCACTTTTGGGTGGAACTCCGCTTTAAGTAGTTAAATATTTTACTGCCATGCAACATGACAAATGATTGGTAAATCAATCAATCGCAGATTTATAAATATGCCCCATCTTTCTCGTTGCCCCCCCCCCCCCACGCCCCCCGCCCGCCCCTCCCCCCCCCTCCCCCCCGGGCCCCGCGCCCCCCCCCCCCCCCGGGTGCAGTTATTTGCGCCTCATTTATCGGCTGTAATGTTTCAGCGTTTCTGACTCTCCCCATCCACAAAACGTCAGACCTGATTGGGGTTAATAAAGTGATTTCTGGTGAGGTGGAAGGAAAGGGAGGGACGTGCGCGGGAGGGCACGCAGGGGAGAAGACATTGGACTGGCAGCTTGACTTAGTGAATTAGAAGCGGAATCTCATTAGGGCAATGCCCTGTGAGTAAATAGCGGCTTGTGTCACTCCGCATCTCCTGGACTCCCGCTGCTAATTATTGCTTTCCCTGACTCAGACCTGAGATCTCGGCTCCGTCGTATTAAAGCTTCTGTTCTTCCGCTCGTAATGAAGGCGATTCGAAAATTGAGATCACGGCTACAAGCCAGACCTCTTTGTATTAATGTACAGCGCTGTCTACACCGATGTGTCTATAAAAGATTACACAGTAAACGTGTGTAGACAGAATCAGGCCTATTTATAGAATGCCTGCCCAATGGAAGAGCGAGATACTTATATCTGAAATACAGATGATTAACACTTTCACCTCCTCTAAGATCACAGCCCCCCCCCCCCCCCTGTTATCTGATACCTGGTAGACATGTGCACAACAAAAAAATTTGTTTATTTTCGTTTTGTTTTTTTTTTTTCGTTTCCGTTGATTCATACCGATTCGTAAATTCGTAAGTCGTCGGTGTTTGTATTCGTAACGATTCGTACATTCGTAAGAGTTATTTTTTCGTTGATTTGTTTTTTCGTTAGTTTAATTTTCGTTTATTCGAAATTCGGACGCATTCGTAGATTCGTAATCGGAGCATAATTCATAATTTTATGTAATGTTTATGCTATTATTACATTTTAAGAGACACGGAAAATTACGAATCGAAAAAAAAAGTTACGAATGTACGATTTTTTTTCGTTCAATCCATTCGAAGCACGTTAAGCAACGCCATTGTAAGAGAAACGGAAAATTACGATTCGAAAAAAAAAAAAAAGTTACGAATGTACGATTTTTTTTTCGTTCAATCCATTCGAAGCACGTTAAGCAGCGCCATTGTAAGAGACACGGAAAATTTACGAATCGAAAAAAAAAAAGTAGTTACGAATGTACGAATTTCTTCGTTCAATCTATTTGAAGCACGTTAAGCAGCGCCATTGTAAGAGACACGGAAAATTACGAATCGAAAAAAAAAAACGTTACGAATGTACGAATTTTTTCGTTCAATCTATTCGAAGCACGTTAAGCAGCACCATTGTAATGGACACGGAAAATTACCAATTCAAAAAAAAAAAAAAAAGTTACGAATGTACGAATTTTTTCGTTCATTTTCATTTTCGTTGTTCCTGTTTTCGTTTTTCGGATTTTCTTCATTCGTACATTCGTTGTTTCTAATTATTTTTTTTCGGATTTTCGTTGTTTTTCGGATTCGTTCGATTCGAACGATTCATTAATCGGATTCGTTCGATTCGTTAAAATTTTTACCGAATCGTTCGTTCATTCGTACGAAAAAACGAACGAACGAAAATAACGAAAAAAAAAAGCGAAACAAAAAACAAAAAAAAAAAAAAGGAAACAAATTGCACATGTCTAATACCTGGACAAGCTTTGTGCTCATCTCTGGGGCTACTGAATGACATTACATCTTACACATGCAAGGCAAGCAGAAGCTCCCTTTGCACCATAAGAAAGGGACGCATTTTATTTCCTCATTGAGACCCTTTTGGCTGCAGGGCCAGGACAAGAGGTGGGCAGGAGGGGCAGCCGCCCTGGGCACAGTGGTAAAGGGGCGGCACCCCCTCACTAGACATGTGGACTGCCGAAAAAATTTGTTCAATTTCGTTTCCTTCATTTTTTTTTTGTTTTTCAGGTCATTCACACCTCGTAAATTTGAAAGTTCATTTGAAAATTCTAAAATACAGACATAAGAAAGAAAATCAGAAAATTCTAAAGAAAAAAAATCCAAAAATTCTAAGTAATAACTAACTTCATTCATTTTTTTCCAGGTCATTCATTATGATCACACTTTGCAAATTCGTAAATTTGGAAATTTGGAAATTTGAAAACTCGTAAAATTAGTAAATTTGTGAATTTGTAAATTTGACAATCCGTAAAGTCGAAAATACAGAAATAAGAAAGACAATCCGAAAATTCGAAGAAAAGAAAATCCAAAAATTCAAAATAATAACTAACTTCATTAATTTTTTTTCCAGGTCATTCATTATGATCACACTTCGTAAAATTTGTAAATTCACAAATTTGAAAATCCGAAAAGTCGAAAATACAGAAATAAGAAAGAAAATCAGAAAATTGCAAAGAAAAAAAAAAATCAGAAAATTCAAAATAATAACTAACTTCATTTTTTTTTTTCCAGGTCATTCATTATGATCAAAAAAAGCAATATTTTTTACTTTTTGTTCTAATAAATATCCCCCAAAAAAATATAAAAAAAATAAATTTCTCATGTTCACACTCACCACCCCCTCAATCTCCCTCCCCAACCTCTTACGAGAATTTAAGATTTATGGAGTCCTCTCCAACCTAAAAATTAATTTTACTAAATCTGAGGCAATGGGAGTATGAATACAACCAGCACAACTTACACAGCTACAATCAAATTTCCAGTTGAAATGGACACAGACAGCCCAAAAATATTTAGGTACTTACATTCATGGATAGGTCGCTGCAACATCCTCAAAATGATGATACTCCCAAAATTCCTCTATCTCATGCAGGCGATACCTATACACATTCCCACACTCTACTTCAAACAAGTACAAACCATGTTTACAGACTTTGTATGGGCTAAAAAAAGACCACGACTCTCTTATAAACTTTTAGTTCTACCTAAACAACATGGGGGACTCGCGTTACCAAACATCCGTACATACTACCAGGCAGTTCACTTGGGCAGGCTTATAGACTGGTGCCGCCACCAGGAGACTAAGCTCTGGACACAACTGGAGCAACATCAAAGCGAAACCCCACTTAGTAGAGCTCCCTGGTGCTACCCGTCTCTGCCAGCGGAAATTAAGCGACACCCGCTAATAGGAACCACAACACAGGTCTGCGCACGTCTCATCACGACGACCCCCATATCATCCCCCAACTCACCCCTCTTCCCCATCTTGGGAAACCCTGAATTTGCACCAGGATTACATGACGCAGAATTTAAAAGACTGAAAGACGAGGGCACACACCAGGCCTCCCACTTTAGCACCAATGGTCGTTGGCCCACAATAACAGAACTCTCAAATACCACGGGGCCATTTCGGCTGGACTTCTTGAGAGCCAGCCAACTGAGCCACTTTTTACACTCACTGAAAACCCCTCCGACAACATCACCTCCCCTCACAACACTAGAAGAACTCTGCAACGCATCGGGTACCATAACGCACACACTATCACAAACCTACAGCCTGCTAAACATACCACAAACAGACTTTACACCGCCAGGGCTGACTAAATGGGAAACAGAACTGAATTGCCACTTTAGCACAACTAAGAAACAAAGAATAATTAAATACACTCATAAATCCTCAATATGCGCCAAGATCCAGGAGACCAACTACAGTGGTGTGAAAAAGTGTTTGCCCCCTTCCTCATTTCCTGTTCCTTTGCATGTTTGTCACACTTAAGTGTTTCGGAACATCAAACCAATTTAAACAATAGTCAAGGACAACACAAGTAAACACAAAATGCAATTTGTAAATGAAGGTGTTTATTATTAAAGGTGAAAAAAAATCCAAACCATCATGGCCCTGTGTGAAAAAGTGATTGCCCCCTAAACCTAATAACTGGTTGGGCCACCCTTAGCAGCAACAACTGCAACCAAGCGTTTGCGATAACGTGCAATGAGGCTTTTACAGCGTCCTGGAGGAATTTTGGCCCACTCATCTTTGCAGAATTGTCCTAATTCAGTTACATTAGAGGGTTTTCGAGCATGAACGGCCTTTTTAAGGTCATACCACAACATCTCAATAGGATTCAGGTCTGGACTTTGGCTAGGCCACTCCAAAGTCTTCATTTTGTTTTTCTTCAGCCATTCGGTGGTGGACTTGCTGGTGTGTTTAGGATCATTGTCCTGCTGCAGAACCCAAGTTCGTTTCAGCTTGAGTACACGAACAGATGGTCGGACATTCTCCTTCAGGATCTCTTGGTAGACAGCAGAATTCATAGTTCCTTTTATCACGGCAAGTCTTCCAGGTCCTGAAGCAGTAAAACAGCCCCAGACCATCACACTACCACCACCATATTTTACTGTTGGTATAATGTTCTTTTTCTGAAATGCAGTGTTCCTTCTACGCCAGATATACTTGGACACACACCTTCCAAAGAGTTCCACTTTTGTCTCATCGGTCCACAGAATGTTGTCCCAAAAGTCTTGGGGATCATCAAGATGTGTTGTGGAGAAATTGAGACGAGCTTTGATGTTCTTTTTGCTCAGCAGTGGTTTTCTCCTTGGAACTCTGCCATGCAGGCCATTTTTGCCCAGTCTTTTCCTGATGGTGGAGGCATGAACGCTGACCTTAACTGAGGCAAGTGAGGCCTGCAGTTCCTTGGACGTTGTTGTGGGGTCTTTTGTGACCTCTTGGATGAGTCGTCGCTGCGCTCTTGGGGTAATTTTGGGCGGCCGGCCACTCCTGGGTAGGTTCACCACTGTTCCATGTCTTCGCCATTTGTGGATAATGGCTCTCACTGTGGTTCGCTGGATTCCCAAAGCTTTGGAAATGGCTTTATAACCCTTTCCAGACTGATAGATCTCAATTACTTTCTTTCTCAATTGTTCCTGAATTTCTTTGGGTCTCGGCATGATGTGTAGCTTTTAAGGATCTTCTGGTGGACCTTACTGTGTCAAGCAGCTCCTATTTAAGTGATGCCTTGATTGTGAACAGGTGTGGCAATAATCAGGCCTGGGTGTGGCTAGAGAAATTGAACTCAGGTGTGGACAACCACAGTTATAGTATGTTTTATCAAGGGGGGCAATCACTTTTTCACACAGGGCCATGATGGTTTGGATTTTTTTTCACCTTTAATAATAAACACCTTCATTTACAAATTGCATTTTGTGTTTACTTGTGTTGTCCTTGACTATTGTTTAAATTGGTTTGATGTTCCGAAACACTTAAGTGTGACAAACATGCAAAGGAACAGGAAATGAGGAAGGGGGCAAACACTTTTTCACACCACTGTATAAGCTACTGTCAAGATGGTACAGAACTCCAGACCTGCTCCACAGATTCTTCCTGACAACGCCGGACCTTTGCTGGCGGTGTCGAGCAGAAAAGGGAACACTGCTGCACATATTCTGGTCCTGTCCTTTACTACACCACTTTTGGAAAGTGGTCCGGGAAGTTGTACAAAAATTTACAGACAGCCCCATACCAATAGACCCCGCTTTCTTCCTTCTTCACGCATCAGACACTCCCGAAAAAACATACAAAAAATCGGTGATCAGACACTTACTAGATGCAGCCAAGGCCTGCATACCGATAATGTGGAAATCCACAAGCCCACCTACCATAGCATCATGGATAGCGAAAGTGGAGGAGATAAGATATATGGAGGACCTCGTCCTCACAGCCCAGCATAGACAAGAAACATTCTCTAACACCTGGCAGTCGTGGATTATCTTTATCTACTCGGCAGAGGGCCAGGCGCTTAAGGGAACCACAACAGACACACAAAGTTGCACTCCGCCACCGCCAATCCCATCTGACACACATGTTTGAATTACCAATGACCCATGTTCGTGGGCCCGAGTACCCCCACCCCCCACCCATCCTCCCACCTCAGCTCCCCCTCCCCTCTTCTTTCTCTCTTTCGTACTACTCTCTACTCTAATATTCTACCTTTAACCAATCCCACCCTAAACTGGGTGGATCTACTTTACTCTCTAATTTCCACTTTTTTTTTTTTTCCAACATAAATAAGAAAAACCGAGGAACTGGGCCCATGTCCTCGGTACTGCACAACACGACAACCTCAAGCACAAATACCCTAACGGAACAAATAAAACTAACAGTAGCTCAGGCACACTAAGTGACAATACACCATGGAGAGTAACCTCCAACAATTTGTCCACACTTAGATGTGTTTAAACACTGTTTCTCTCTCCCTTTCTACATTAAGACTGTGTAATGTAATGTATTCAGAATGTTTTGATTAAGTTGTTTGCTTGACACCCATGCTATTTTGTAATGTATCGACCCGACAGGGTCCCTTTCCTTGTTATAAATAAAAAAATAAAAAATAAAAAAATAAATTTCTTTCTCAGTTTAGGCCGATATGTATTCTTCTACATATTTTTGGTAAAAAAAATTGCAATAAACGTATATTGATTGGTTTGCGCAAAAGTTATAGCATCTACAAATAGGGGATAGATTTATGGCATTTTTATTATTAATTTATTTTTTTATTAGTAATGGCTGTGACATTATGGCGGACACATCGGAAACTTTTGACACTATTTTGGGACCATTGTCATTTACACAGCGATCAGTGCTATAAAAATGCACTGATTACTGTATAAATGACACTGGCAGGGAAGGGAGTTAACCACTAGAGGGGCGATCAAGGGGTTAAGTGTGTCCTAGGGAGTGATTCTAACTGTGGGGGGGAGGGCCTACCACTCACATGACAGAGATCACTGCTCCCGATCACAGGGAGTGGTGATCTCTGTCCTGTTACTAGTCAGAACAGGGAAATGCCTTGTTTACGTAGGCATTTCCCCGTTCTTTCCGCTCCGTGACACGATCGGGGCATCGAGTCCGCGGGACCCGCGGGCGCGGTCACAGAGCTTGCGGCAGGCACGCGCCCACAATGCCGCATCTTAAAGGGATGTACCTTTCCGCCCATTTGCCCAGCCGTGCCAATGTGCCGACGTATACCGGTGTGCGCTGGTCGGCATGTGGTTAAAGTAACGCAGTGCCGTATCGCAAAAAATGGCCTGCTCATGAAGGGGGGGTAATTCTCCTGAAGGTCAGGTGATTAATGGATGGAGGTGCTCATCCCTGGCCTCAGACATGTTTATGAGCTTCTCTAGCTGTTGTAGAACTATTATTCCCAGCATGCTGATAACAGCCGCAGCCTGTGAGACCCTCCACCCGAGGAAGACGGCACATCTCTGCCCACGCTGGTCCCTGATATCACTCTCTACCGCCCCGGCGACACAGCTCACCGGCCATAATGTTCCTAGGCAGCCTATAAAACAAATCTGCATATGTTTCTCATTCTGGTCCCTCTCAGCCGGAGCCCAAAGGAAACCTCGTTGTCTGCCTCCTGTGAAAAGACCTATAAATCTCCCGCATCGCAGCAATGTATCACAGGTGTTGTTATTTTTCAGGAGCCCGACTTTTTACAAATAATGTATTGATTTCGGAGTGCAAGTTATGGTCATGCAGAATTCAATTTGTTAGATCGCGAGAATCTGAATTAGGCAATGCATCAAAATATATAGCCAGTAACTTCGCGCCTCTAAGAACAGAGCAGCAAAAAATAAATAAAAAAATAACAAAAAATAAGGCAAACAAAGAGCTGGGCAATTATTTTCTAACTCTTTACTACTAGGCTAAAGTTAAAGAGGAATTCCGCACACATAACACACAATGGGGGTGAGCTTTGCATGCTCTAGTTGGCCTTTGCCAGTACCGTATATACTCGAGTATAAGCCGACCCGAATATAAGCCGAGGCACCTAATTTTACCACAAAAAAACTGGGAAAACGTATTGACTTGAGTATAAGCCTAGGGTGAGAAATGCGCAGCTACTGTAAGTGGAAAAGAGGATCAATAATGCCCATTTGCAGCCTCACTGTGCCCATTTGCAGCCTCACTCTGCCCATTTGCAGCCATAGGTCCCTCGAACTTCAAACTCTGTAGTTAAGGGTTCCTATATGCCCCCTAGCTGTAGCCAAAATTTGGGGTCTCTGGACCCAAAGGGTCCCGAAATTACATTGCTGCAGATGGACACAGTTGACCGAATTTGGGGCCCCGTATCTCGGGGCCACTTGGTGCTAGGAACCCCAATTTGATTCAGAAACCCAGTGGAACTAGCACTAGAACATATGCAAAGATGGGGTTCCTAGCTCCAAGTGGCCCGAGATACGGGGCCCCAAAGTCGGTTCGGAAAATGTCAAGCACTTTTCTGCAGCAGAGAATGATATTTTCCGAACCGATTTGTGGGTCTCTGGGCCACTTAGAGCTAGGAACCCCACCCCATAAATTGATTGCCAATGTTGCTGGATGTGGGCCTGGGCAGTGACCCTCCCTTTGTTGGATTGGGCTGTCTCTTTGCCAGATTGGAATATCTCTTTTCTGAATATATGGGGATGGCTCTCCTGGATTGGGATATCTCTTTGCTGAATATATGTGGATGTCTCTTCTGGATTGGGATGTCTCCTTGCTGGGTTGGGATGTCTCCTTGCTGTGTTTCTTTTCTGAATATATGAGGATGTCTCTGCTGGATTGGGGTATCTCTTTGCTGAATATATGTGGATTTCTCTTTGATGGATTAGGATGTCTCTTTGCTGAATATATAGGGATATCTATGCTGGATTGAGATGTCTCCTTGCTGGATTAGGATGTCTCCTTGCTGGATTGGGATGTTTCTTTTCTGAATATATGGGGATGTCTCTGCTGGATTGGGGTATCTCTTTGCTGAATATATGTGGATTTCTCTTTGCTGGATTGGGATTTCTCTTTGCTGGATTGGGATATCTCTTTGCTGAATATATGTGGATGTCTCTGCTGGATTGGGGTATCTCTTTGCTGAATATATGTGGATTTCTCTTTGGTGGATTAGGATGTCTCTTTGCTGAATATATAGGGATGTCTATGCTGGATTGGAGTGTCTCCTTGCTGGATTGGGATGTCTCCTTGCTGGATTGGGATGTTTCTTTTCTGGATATACGGGGATGTCTCTGCTGGATTGGGCTGCCTCCTTGCTGAATATATGGGGCTGTCAGATTTGGTGGGACGGCCAGTGGGTAGGCCCTGGGAAATGTTGATAGTCAGGCCCGGGGGGGGGGGGGGGGGGTCAAGCCTAAAGCCATGTAAGACTGGTGCACACAGAATCTGGTGCAACTATGCAACGTAACCAAATCAGCTTCCAACGTCAGCTTATTCTATTACGCTTGGACAATAAAAATTGGATGCTGGGTGATGTAGGTGTTGGCTATGTTATTATAGTCATGTCCTTGCTGACTGTGGCTTCATACGAATGATATTGCATGGAGGAACTGGTCTAGAAGGACAGATAGGAAGGACTTTAGCAGCTATGGAATGGAATGAGGATTAATAAATACCAATACGCTCCACTATAGACCATGTAGGATTATTCTATCCCTGAATACCCATGAACATTCGAGGATTGAACGTCTAGCTGATCATGATGCTGATACAAAATAATGACCACTGAGCTTTATTGATGTATTCTATGAATCAAGCCGAACGTAGCAGCCGAGGAGATGTTTGCACCATCTTTCTGTAAACGTCTTGTTAAATAAAGCTATTACATTGAAATGATCACTGCTAACCCTACCCTTGAATTTCCTCGGAATGTCCGAGGCCCTCCGTATAAGAAAATAAAAAAAGAAATAAAATAAATAAAGAAGTAATATGGTAGGCAGTTAAACTCTTGATATATGTCAGTTATCTCCGCTCCTGGTGTCTTCATTTAACTGTAGAGAAAATATAGGAGGCAGCTCGGGGATACGATAATAAATAATTCAAGAGTATTGATTTTAAAATTGAATTACCCACAGCCGCAGCATTTCCTGTATATATTTTTCAAAATAAATTTACTTGGAGCTACACTCTGCAAATGACTGCGAGGGGGGCTCTTCTAGGCGAGAGGCGCGCTAACCAACGCAAAGGCGCATCAAAAGAAAAGAATAAAGCCGCGTTCCGCAGATATCCTGTTGCTTTAAAGAAAAAACAGAGAAGGGAGGGTGAAAATCCCAGGTTACTTTTATTTTTTTTTGCCTTTTAGATCTAGGTCTTTAGTAAAAGCTGGATTGAGTTTCATTATGTGCAGAGGCTAATATGCAGCTGTCCATACTGTAGAAACCAATCAGCTTCCAGGTTTTATTGTCACAGCTTAACTGAACAAGCTGAAGTTAGAATCTGATTGGCTACCATACACAGCTGCACCAGATTCTGAGTGCTCCAGTTTTAGTAAATCTCCCCCAAACTTGGTAGCAGTGGCGGCTGGTGGGCTTTTTGTTCGGGGGGGGGGCGGCAAACAACCCTCTATAATAACCCCCCCATGTGCATGTCTGCTGGTTGCTCCAACACTCACCTGGATAGATAGATCCAGATAGATGGGGGTGTCATCTAGCGCAGGAACTGGGAGTCTAGTCCCCAACTAGGCTACCATAAAAATGGGGGCAAATTGGACTAGCGCAGCGGGGTGCGGGCAGAGGCTCCAGGCTAGCAGGGTCCAGGCAGCGGCTCCATGTTTGCAGGTGCGGGGTCCGGGCAGCGGCTCCAGGCTAGCGAGTACGGGGTCCGGGCAGCGGCTCCAGGCTACAATATGACTTGTATCGCAATTTTACATGCTTTATTATTTTTTCTTTATTTGCGATTTGTTTTTCCCCACGAAAGCGGCGTAAATTGAAGATCAGAGTTGCAGCAAGAGCTGCAAGTTTTATTTTTACATTTACTAGGTTTTGTTTGCTTTTTTTTTTCTATTAATGTAGAAATGATTATTTACATGAATCACTTCTTTAACCACTTCAGCCCCCAAAGGATTTACCCCCTTCCTGACCAGGCCATTTTTTTGCGATATGGTGCTGCGTCGCTTTAATGGACAATTGTGCGGTCGTGTGATGCTGTACACAAACATTTATGTCACACGAATAGAGCTTTCTTTTGGTGGTATTTGATCACCCCTGCGGTTTTTATTTTTTGCACTATAAACAAAAAAAGAGCGACAATTTTGAAAAAATAAAACATTTATTTTACTTTCTGCTATAAAACATTTCCAAAAAAAAAAAAAGTAAAAAAACAAATGTATTCATCAGTTTAGGCCGATATATATTCTGCTACATATTTTTGGCAAAAAAAAATTGCAATAAGCGCATATTGATTGGTTTGCGCAAAAGTTATTGCATTTACAAAATAGGGGATAGATTTATTTATTTATTTCAGGTACTTGTATAGCGCCGTCAATTTACGCAGCGCTTTACATATATATTGCACATCCACAGCAGTCCCTACCCTCAAGGAGCTTACAATCTAAGGCATTTTTATTATAATTTTTTATTTTATATTTTACTAGTAATGGCGGCGATCAGTGATTTTTAGCGGGACTGCGACATTGCAGCGGAAAGGTCGGACACCTAATTGACATTTTTGCCATTTTTTTGGGGAACCAGGTGACATTAGTACAGTAATCAGTGCTAAAAAATATACACTGTTATTGTACTAATGACACTGGCAGGCAAGGGGTTAACATCGGGGGTAATCAAGGGGTTAAATGTGTTCCCTGTTTGTGTTTTCTAACTGTTTGGGGGATGGGCTGCCTGGGGAAACACACAGATCCATCTTCCTGCATAGCAGAACAGGATCTGTGTGATCTCCCCTGTCAGAACAGAGATCTGCCTTGTTTACACAGGCAGATTCCCGTTCTGTCACTGCAAGGAACGATCGCGGGTGGCCGGCAGACATCGAGTCCGTCGGACCCGCTGATTGGCTCCCTAGCTGGTCGATGGGGGGGGGGGCGTGTCCAAGATGGCGACGGGATAGGATGCTCAGTAACTGAGCTCCTGGAGTCCGGCTAGTTTATCTTGCCTTTTCCCGGGAGCCTAAACTCCAAGAATACTGTGGATCGGTCCCGGGTGCACAGCAGGGGCTCCAGGACATGACCAGCGGTAAATCCCTCCATTCCAACTCAGCAGTGGCTTCTCTGGACAGAGCAAGGACCAGAGCGCAGACCGCCATTACTGCACACATGGCGTCTCAAACGGAGGCAGCAGACACCCCTCCTGCCACGGCAGCCTTCCTTGTGACTGCCATTCCTTCTAATTTTTCCCTCATTTTGGTCTGTTCTATATAGTTGTATATAAAATGCACTAGTTATGGCGGAGGTGGAGCAGCAGGTCTCGGTGGCGGAAGACACCATTAGAGAACACTCTGGGAACCTGCATACCATGAAGCCTAAAGTAAAAACCCTGGGAAATCGCGCTGAAGATGCAGAGAACTGCAACAGGCGCAACGATCTGCAAATCATCGGCCTCCCAGAGGGGGCAGAAGGTACTAACCCCACTGCATTTACTGAGCTGACCAATGGGAGCGCGTGCGTGTGCGCCTCCCACAAGAGCGAGTTCACGAGCCGACGTACACCTACGGTTGTATATAAAATGCACTATTTATCTTTCAAAAAGTGCTAAACATTTCATCCCATTTCTAAATTGCTGCATTTGTAAATTTCAAAAGTCAATATAGAGGAATAGTAGTGGTAAATAATATTAAAAAAACCCATGTGGGTTTAACTAAACTTTTTTGGGGGTTAATTCTCATTTAAGGGGGCGTGGCATGGGGCGTCACCTATTGCTACATACTTTTGCTAGTAGGTGTTTCTCATTCCCATCTCAAAAAGTTGGGAGATATACTTATGGATAAAATTGACCACCTGCAAGCCAATGTGGACTTTATCCACCGAGATCTAGACTCCGGGTGGCGGAGGTGGAGCAGCAGGTCTCGGCGGCGGAAGGCACCATTAGGGAGCACTCTGGGGACCTGCATACCCTGAAGCTTAAAGTAAAAACCCTGGAAAATCGTGCTGAAGACAAAGAGAACTGCAACAGGCGCAACGATCTGCAAATCATCAGCCTCTTGGAGGGGGCAGAAGGTGTTGTGGAAATTTTATTATGTGTGTTTTATAGATTGTCATCTGTCTCCCTGTGTCTGATTTAACCAAGGAGCGCTCTAGCAGAGCGTACTTGGGTTGAATCGGGACCAGCGGTAAACCGTTAGTATGAAAACCTTCTCATGGGCTTGAAAACGTGTTCTCTGTGTGTGTGAACGTTTGCCGGTTTGTTAGTACCAAGCGCAATGCGCTGGGCTTCTTTGTCAGGAACTTAGTACTCACCGAGGCCAAGATGCCGAGAGCGGTTGCCCTTGCGACTCAGCGCCCACTGCCCTGAAAGTGCTACAGGGACAGTTGGCACCAAGAGGCACAAGCCACCGGAGGGATGGTGACCAGGCGTGGGCTCCTGATGTTGTAGAGAAGGGTAGACTGGAGCCGGGTAGTATGTCCACGGGTTCCTAATAGAGAACACAACAAGCAGACTGGGAATCAAACACAAGCAGGTTAGGTGAAATGCAGGCCGGGGTTCACACACTGGTAGACAAGGTATCTTTGAGCAGAAGGGTCCAAGGCAGGCTGAGGGTCAAACACTGGTAGACAAGGTATCTTTGAGCAGAAGGGTCCAAGGCAGGCTGAGGGTCAAACACTGGTAGACAAGGTATCTTTGAGCAGAAGAGTCCAAGGTACAGGCCAAAGGTCCAGGGCAGGAGAAGGTAACAAATCCAAGTAAGTAAGCCGAAGGTCAAGGTCAGGAGAAGGCAGAGTAGTCAGGACGATCCGGGTTTGGCAACAGGTAAGACAATCTTCAAGGGACAAGTACAGGATACAACAGGAAGCAGCTGTCAGACGAACCAGCGTCTGTCTGGGCACAGAGGCCCTCCTTTTATAGGGCCGCTGAGGTCACATGGGGTGATGCCGCGCTACTGCGCATGCGCGCGCGCCGCTTGGCGGGAACACGAGTGCGCACGCGCAGCCGCATTCTCTCCCTGTCACTGGCTATGAGCCGGGAAGCCGAACCCCTGCGCCTGCGCACTAGCGTGTGCAGCGGACGGAAACCCTGACAGTGCCCCCCCCCTGAGGGGCGGCCTCCGGACGCCCAGGCTCTCCATCAATTCAGGGTGTTCTTGTCGGAAGATCTTGATTAATCTTGGGGCATGGAGGTTTCTGGATGGTTCCCAAGAATTATCCTCTGGTGGATAGCCCTTCCATTTTACTAAGAATTGAAGCTGGCGACCCACCTTCCTGCAGCCAAGTAACGACTCTACTTCGTATTCTTCTACTCCATCAATTGTTATAGGTGGAGGAGGACCTTCTTCTCTGTTCGGAAAAGGACTGGGGACCAAGGGTCTCAGAAGGGAGGCATGAAATACTGGGTGTATTCTGTAGGAACTGGGTAGGGCCAGTTCAAAAGCTACGGGATTTACCATATTCTTTATTTCAAATGGTCCAATAAACTTGGGACCCAACTTCCTTGCAGGACACGCGATCTTAAGATGGGTAGTTGCCAGCCATACCTTTTCTCCAATCTTGAAATGAGGGTTCTCCTCTCTCCCCTTGTTGTGATACTTTTTATATCCTTCCTGGGCGTGTTGCATGGCGTCTTGAAGTTTTTTGAAGTTGGTTTGAATGTACCTTATCCGTTCTTGTACAGCGGGAACCCGTGATTCAGAAACAACATTAGGGAGAAAGGATGGATGAAACCCAAAGTTAGCCCAAAACGGAGTCTGATTTGTGGTCGAATGGGAGGAGTTATTATATGCAAATTCTGCAAAAGATAATAGAGAGGACCAGTCGTCTTGTGCGGAAGAACAGAAACATCGTAAGTATTGTTCAAGAGTTTGATTAGTGCGTTCAGTTTGACCATTACTTTGTGGGTGGTAGGCAGATGAAAGACAAATGTTGATATCCAAGGTTTTGCAAAGTTCTTTCCAAAATCTTGAGGTGAATTGTGGGCCCCTATCCGAGACGATGCTCTTGGGTACCCCATGAAGTCTAACAATCTCCTTGACAAAAATGTTGGCGGTCTCCAGAGCAGAGGGAGTGCCGATCATGGGCAAAAAGTGACTCATTTTGGACAGCCGATCCACTACCACTAGGATGGTAGTAAAACCTTGTGATGGAGGGAATTCTACGATGAAATCCATCGAAATATCGGCCCAAGGTCGTTCTGGAATGGGTAGAGGCCTGAGTAAACCCCAAGGCTTTGCTTTAGGACCCTTGTTTCGCTGACAGGTAATACAGGAGGATACGTATCTTTGACAATCCCTTCTCCAGCCTGGCCACCAAAAGGTGCGGGAGATATGTTCTGCGGTTTTCCGTACCCCAAAGTGACCAGCTAGTTTATGGTCGTGTAAAGTTCTCAAGACTACAGGTCTTACCTCTGAGGGGACAAAAATCTTATCTTGGAGCCAGAATAGACTTTCACGTTTCTCTAGGGTGTCCAGAATGGGATCTTTACAATGAGCTGAAGCAGTGGATAAAGCAGAGATCAGGTCCGTGGGTGTGAGTAGTAGGAAGTTCTGAGGAGTAAGAATGGTGCTGGGTTCTGATACCTGAGAGGAGTCTGGGAAGATACGGGATAGAGCATCCGCCTTGCCGTTCTTTGATCCTGGCCGGTAGGAAATGTGGAATGTAAACCTTGAAAAGAAGAGTGCCCAACGGGCTTGACGGGGTCTTAAGCGTTTAGCAGTGCGAAGGTATTCAAGATTTTTATGGTCTGTAAAAATGGTAATTGGGTGAACTGCTCCTTCAAGGAGGTATCTCCACTCCTCCAGCGCGGATTTGATGGCCAATAGCTCCCGATCACCCACGTCATAGTTTTTCTCGGCCGGATTGAGTCTTCGGGAGGCGAAGGCCACTGGGTGTAACAGGGCTTTCGGCCCATGGCGTTGGGAGAGGATGGCACCTGTGGCCGACTCCGAGGCGTCCACTTCCAGAACAAAAGGTAGCAGTGGGTCTGGGTGCCGTAAGATAGGAGCGGACGTGAAGAGAGTCTTTAGTTTGACAAAAGCTTCCTGGGCTTCCTGGGACCACTGGAAACGGCTGTGTAGGCGGGTCAGTTGAGTGATTGGTCCCACAATGGCAGAGAATCCGGCGATGAACCTCCTATAAAAATTAGCAAAACCGATGAACCTCTGTACAGCTCTTTTGTCCTTGGGAGGTGGCCAGTCTACCACTGCCTTGACCTTTTGTGGGTCCATGGAGGTGCCTTTAGTTGAGATGATGAACCCCAGAAACTGTACTGTAGATCTTTCAAACTCGCACTTTTCAGCTTTAAGATAGAGCTGATGGGCTCTGAGAATGGTGAGGACCTTTCTAACATGTTCCCGGTGCAACTCCAAAGTGGCTGAAAAAACGAGAATGTCGTCTAAGTACACGACTAAAAAGTCATCCAAGTATTTTCTAAAAATGTCATTAACCAGGTGCTGGAAAGTAGCTGGAGCGTTACATAGGCCAAATGGCATCACCAAATATTCATAGTGGCCAAAACGAGACCTGAAGGCTGTCTTCCACTCATCCCCTGCACGGATTCTGACAAGGTTGTAGGCACCCCTTAAGTCGAGTTTAGAGAAAACTTTAGCTGACCGGAACCGCTGGAAGAGTTCGGGAATAAGTGGTAAAGGATATCGGTTTTTTATAGTGATTTTATTAAGCTCCCGATAATCAATGCAGGGCCTGAGTGAACCATCTTTTTTACCAACGAAGAAAATACCAGCGCCTGCTGGAGAGGTGGATGGCCGAATAAAGCCTTTCTCGAGATTCTCGTCAATGTAGGCCTTGAGGGCCTTTAGCTCGGTCTCTGATAGAGGAAATATGCGCCCAAAAGGAATTGCGGAGCCTGTGAGCAATTCGATGGGGCAGTCATAGGCCCGATGTGGTGGTAGGTGGTCGGCCTTTTTCTTGTCAAAGACATCTTTAAAGTCTTGATAGACCGGGGGAATGTGCTGAAGATTCTCTGATGTCGAGATGACCGATAGGACGGAGCAGGAGGTTGGAGAGGTGCAGTGTTGGTGACAATATGGTGACGAGAAGGAGACCTCCTTCCTGTTCCAGTGAATTTGGGGGTCATGAGCTTGCAGCCAGGGAAGTCCAAGGATGATGGGAAACATTGGAGAAGATATGAGATCAAACCGTAGGAACTCTTGGTGGCCAGAATCTGTGGTGGTGAGGATAGGAGAAGTCTCCTGGGTTACTGGACCAGATTGTGGCAGGGACCCATCAGCCAAATGGACCAATAGAGGATTTGACTTGTTGAAGCAAGGAATGTGCCATTCCTTGGCGATAGAGATATCCAGGAAGCAGCTGCAAGCACCTGAGTCAATCACGGCTGGTAGCCGGATCTTCCTTCCCGCTAGCTGTAGGGAAACAGAAAGAGTCACATAAGTCTGGGCCCGATTGACGGCTTGACAATTCATGAAAGGCTGAGATGGCAACTTACTAGGCCGGATGGGACAATTTAGGAGGAAATGTCCGGGACCCCCGCAATAGAGGCACAGATTGGATCTCCGTCTTCGTTGCCGTTCCTCCTGGGTAAGGCGGGGACGAACTAAGCCCAGTTGCATTGGTTCCCCTTCAGGGGCCGCTGGACCGGATGGAACGGTCGGATAAGCAGTTGGCATCCTTGGGGAAACCCATATTGGTCGGGACCCTTGTACACGTTCTGAGCGACGTTCCCGCATACGTCGATCCAGCTTGGTGGCTACCTGGATCAACTCCTCTAAAAAAGTAGGAGGCTCAACCCGGGCTATCTCGTCCTTCAAACTCTCCCTCAATCCCAGTCGATACTGGTAGAGGAGGGCTGCCTCATTCCAGGTGGTATCGGCAGACCATTTGCGGAACTCCGCTGTATAGTCCTCTACAGGCCTTTTACCCTGGGAGAGGGTATGCAGAGTGGCCTCAGCCGTGGCCTTACGTTGGGGGTCATCATAGAGTTGGCCCATTGCTTCAAAAAATGTATCAACAGTATTAAGGAGAGGGTTTCTTTGTTCCATGAGGCCATGGGCCCAAGATTGGGGTTCCTCGGAGAGAAGGGAGATGATAAACCCCACTTTGACAATTTCTGAGGAGAAGGTTCGGGGTTGCAGGGCAAGGTACAAGGAACAAGCATTTTTGAAGGACCTGAACTTCCTGCGATCACCTGAAAATCGTTCTGGAATTGGTACCTTGGGTTCAGGTACGGCCATCATCATGGCAGGTGGAGGTTGAGCCTGAGGTGCAGAAGTCCCACTGGTAGACCCGGAAGCTGAATTAGTTAGAGGAGCGGCCGTGGTCAGTTGTTGGAGTCGTGTATCGACTTGGGCGTAGCCTTCCTGAAGTTTCTGTACCGCCTCCGTGAGGGCAGACACTTGCTGACATAACATGTCCAGTGGAGAACCCGCTCTGTTGGCCTCTGTCATGGCTGGTTCGTACTGTCAGGAACTTAGTACTCACCGAGGCCAAGATGCCGAGAGCGGTTGCCCTTGCGACTCAGCGCCCACTGCCCTGAAAGTGCTACAGGGACAGTTGGCACCAAGAGGCACAAGCCACCGGAGGGATGGTGACCAGGCGTGGGCTCCTGATGTTGTAGAGAAGGGTAGACTGGAGCCGGGTAGTATGTCCACGGGTTCCTAATAGAGAACACAACAAGCAGACTGGGAATCAAACACAAGCAGGTTAGGTGAAATGCAGGCCGGGGGTCACACACTGGTAGACAAGGTATCTTTGAGCAGAAGGGTCCAAGGCAGGCTGAGGGTCAAACACTGGTAGACAAGGTATCTTTGAGCAGAAGGGTCCAAGGCAGGCTGAGGGTCAAACACTGGTAGACAAGGTATCTTTGAGCAGAAGAGTCCAAGGTACAGGCCAAAGGTCCAGGGCAGGAGAAGGTAACAAATCCAAGTAAGTAAGCCGAAGGTCAAGGTCAGGAGAAGGCAGAGTAGTCAGGACGATCCGGGTTTGGCAACAGGTAAGACAATCTTCAAGGGACAAGTACAGGATACAACAGGAAGCAGCTGTCAGACGAACCAGCGTCTGTCTGGGCACAGAGGCCCTCCTTTTATAGGGCCGCTGAGGTCACATGGGGTGATGCCGCGCTACTGCGCATGCGCGTGCGCCGCTTGGCGGGAACACGAGTGCGCACGCGCCACCGCATTCTCTCCCTGTCACTGGCTATGAGCCGGGAAGCCGAACCCGTGCACCTGCGCACTAGCGTGCGCAGCGGACGGAAACCCTGACATTCTTGCCTTCAAATGTCTATGCACATTAGAGAAGCGAAGTCCGCATAACGAGAGAAACATATCTGCCTTGTTAATGTACTCGTACCGTATATTGACAACAGCAGTAGCAACGTCCCCGCAGATCTTCTCAAGCCTGTAAGAACAAGTAGAATTATTTTACTAGATACTGGTTACTCTGAGCAGTATTGAGTGGGCTTCATGCTGACAAAGATGGTGGATGCCCTCCCCTTTAGTGTGGTCATTTCCTGTGTAGTAATTTTCTGTGATGTAATTTTGCATGGAGGAAGCGATTGGCTGTTAGGGCCATGACCTTTGTTGCCGATGAACATAAGGTGCCTGTGCTCCTGAGGGCAGGCAGTCGAGCGATGGAGCTAAGAACATGAGGACGGTGACTATGTTTACTTGGGGAAATGCGGCGGGACAGGTTTCTTAAGATGCATTATACCAAAAGGCTGAAAGGGCGCTTAATAGCGCAAGAGACATGGATTACGCATAACGAAATCTCCACGTCAAAGGTACTGACCCCATTGCATTTACTGAGCTGGCCAAGGGGAGCACGCGCGCGCGCCCCCCACAAAAGCGAGTTCATGAGCCAACGTACACCTACGGCGATTGGTGGGATCGTGCCAACCTGCCGCAGTATAATAACGGTGGCTGGTCGGCAAGCGGTTAAGATTTTTAACGGAAACAAAATTTTAAAAGACTATAGTTCCTCCTTTATTTAATCTGTGAAGGATTCGGATTCACAATGAAGCGGTGATGAATAATCCTCTCATGGGTACTTGGCATTATAAATCCACAAGATAAAGAGAGAGAAGTGCAGGCTCAGCCATTCCCCCAGTAAAGCAAACTCTTTGCGGATCCGATTTGTGTACCATTCCATACATTAAGGGCTCCCAGTAGTGCTCATGACACATTGAGTGTTATTTTAGTGCAGTCTTCATATTTGAACGTTCTTTTAATATTTGATGCTATTATTCCTCGTTTGGTATCAATAACTGTACAGCCAGGAGCCCTCTTGAACCTTTTTACCTTTGGGTTACATTTTACATTTCAAAGTGCGCAACACCTCGGAGGGCTTTCATCCTGTAAGGGGCCTGTCAGGTACACAACAAAGCTGGCGAGGCATTTGTCAGAATACAGATAGTGACCCCCAGAGAATTGCATGACCCCCAGATCTTTTATCAAATTCATTTTATCTCCTGATGATAAAAAAAAAATATATATATATATCACTGCAGCACTCACCGTATATATGAATGGCCTGTTTTAAAAATTTAGTAGCTGAGGATTTAAAGTATAAAAATTGATATTCTCCTGGAATTCTAATATCCTTGGAGACGTTCACTTTTTTAGGAGGAGTGCACAAGCGGGAAATCAAATGAAACTCATTGCTGTGAGGCTGATCATGTTTAATTGTGTTTGTTAGTAAAGATAAGACTGAACACCCCCCCCCCCCCCCCACCCCCACCAGTTCGGTTCACACCTGAGCTTGCGAACAGGCAAAGAATTTGGACGAACGCGGGAACACTGTTAAAGTCTATGGGACACGAACATGAAAAATCAAAAGTGCTGATTTTAAAGGCTTATATGCAAGTTATTGTCATAAAAATGTTTGGGGACCCGGGTCCTGCCCCAGGGGACATGTATCAATGCAAAAAAAAGTTTTAAAAACTGCCGTTTTTTTTCGGGAGCAGTGATTTTAATAATGCTTTAAAGTGAAACAATATAAATGTAGTATAGTATGCCTGTAAAGTGCTTAGAACAATACCACGGCAAAATTACATTTCTAAAGGAAAAAAAGTAATTTAAAACTGATCACGGCTGTAATGAATTGTCGGGTCTCTGCAATATAGATAAAAGTCATTGAAAAAACAAAAATTCATAATAAAACTTACATGGGGGTCCCCCCAAAATCCACACCAGGCCCTTCAGGTCTGGTATGGATATTAAGGGGAACCCTGCGCCAAATTAAAAACAAAAAGGCGTAGGAGTCCCCCAAAATCCATACCAGACCCTTCAGGTCTGTTATGGATTTTAAGGGGAACCCTGCGCCAAAATTAAAAAAAATATGGCATAGGGGTCCCCCCAAAATCCATACCAGACCCTTATCTGAGCACGCAACCTGGCAAGCCGCAGGAAAAGAGGGGGGAAGAGGGAGCGCCCCCCCCTCCTGAACCGTATCAGGCCACATGCCCTCAACATGGGGAGGGTGCTTTGGAGTCGCCCCCCAAAGCACCTTGTCCCCCTGTTGATGGGGACAAGGGCCTCATCCCCACAACCCTTGCCCTGTAGTTGTGGGGGGTCTGCGGGTGGGGGGGCTTATCGGAATCTGGAAGCCCCTTTAACAAGGGGACCCCCAGATCCTGGCTTTCCCCCCTATGTGAATTGGTATTGGGTACATTGTACTCCTACCATTTTACAAAAAAAAGTATAAAATCTTTAAAACAGACAGGAAACACTTTGGGAGAAGTCTTTTATTAAAAGATAAAATAATAAAAATGTCCCGCAAAGTAGATCCATCTCCTGCCGTGCGATGAGCCGAAAAAAATATAAAAAAAGCCCCAACAGCTCCGCCTCCATGGGAGGCACCTGCCGAGTGATGCTTCTTCTCAGTGACAGCTGTTATATAGCTGAGGGCGGGGCCACCCGGTGACGTAAACGGGTGACCCCGCCTTCCTCTGACGTCACTTATATTGCATATAAGCCTTTAGAATGAGCAATTAGTTTTTTCATGTTAATGTCCTATAGACTTTAACGCTGTTCCGCGGCTTTCGAAATCACCGCAAACACTGCATAATGTTCGCTGTTCTGCCGTAAGGGCTCATCGGGCTCATCCCTATTTGTTAGCGGTACCTGCTAAACGATCATTTGTTTTGCTCCTCTTTCATTTATTTCCTGCGCTTATTGCATCCAAATGTTTTTTTGTTTATTTTGGTAGAGAAGAGTAAAGCTGGCCATAGATGAGTGGTTCTTCTCAAAGCCTGTCCTCGGGACCCACTCACACGCCAGGTATGCAAAATAACTGAAATACACCACAGGTGTTATCATTTGCTGCTCAGTGATTGCAGTATTCTAGTCTGGTAAGGTAATACTTAAAATCTGGCCTGTTAGTGGGTCTTGAGGACAGAAGTTCAGAACCATGGATCAAAATTCAGCCAGTTCAGCAGGAACAATTTTCGCTCCATCTGTGGCTTGTCCTGTGCCGACAGATGTCGATCTACTGATTGACTGACTGCTCATGAACGGGCTTTGCTGAAAAACTTTTGTTTGATCAATATCGTTAATATCGCAAGCCGTAGATTAAAAAAATAAATTTTCAAATTCAACTGACATACACTATATTGTCAAAAGTATTGGGACGCCTGCCTTTACACGCACATGAACTTTAATGGCATCCCAGTCTTAGTCCGTAGGGTTCAATATTGTTTTGGCCCACTCTTTGCAGCTATAACAGCTTCAACTTTTCTGGGAAGGCCGTCCACAAGGATTAGGAGTGCGTCTATGGGAATGTTTGACCATAGTTTTTAATAGCGCGAAGGTCACCCACATTACTACTCAATATTGAGTTGGCCCACCCTTTGCAGCTATAACAGCTTCAACCCATCCACAAGGTTTAGGAGGGTGTCTATGGGAATGTTTGACCATTCTTCCAGAAGAGCATTTGTGAGGTCAGGCACTGATGTTGGACGAGAAGGCCTGGCTCACAGTCTCCACTCTAATTTACCCCAAAGGTGTTCAATCGGGTTGAGGTCAGGACTCTGCGCAGTCCAGTCAAGTTCCTCGATCCCGAACTCTCTCATCCATGTCTTTATGGACCTTGCTTTGTGCACTGGTGGGCAGTCATGTTGGAACAGGAAGGGGCCATCCCCAAGTTGGGGGCATGAACTTGTCCAAAATGTCTTGGTATGTTGACGCCTTAAGAGTTCCCTTCACTGGAACTAAGGGGCCAAGCCCAACCCCTGAAAAACAACCTCACATCATAATCTCCCCCCCCCCTCCACCAAATGGTTTGGACCAGTGCACAAAGCAAGGTCCATAAAGACATGGATGAGCTGGCTCCTTCCCAGAAGAGTTCAAGCTGTTAGAGCTGCAAAGGGTGGGCCAACTCAATATTGAATAAAAAAAGGAGAATACCACGCTGAAAACCACAGTAAATATCGAAGCAGCCAGCACAGCAAAAGACAAAATTGTGTGAAATAGTGGGAAAAGTATGTGCAGCGCTAAACTAAATGAGAAATACCTGCATTAGTAAACATGGAGGTTCATCCTTTTGGATCACTCATTAGAACATTTGTTTTTTTCACTCTGTTTGGACATCAAATGGACTTCTTTTTGCATTTCACTTTTTTGAGTGTGGTTTATTACCCTCCATGCTTGCAAATGTATGAATTTGTGGTTATTCACTATTTTCACTATTTTGTTTATATGGTATCATTATTGGTTATATACATGTATCCATATTGACTGGTTTACACTTAAATTCACCTTGTAGCATTACAGGTATTTCTCATTTAAGCCTCGTACACACGATCAGATTTTTGTCCAAAGGGCATGTGCCAGGATCTTGTTTTGCATACTAGCGGCACACAATTGTCGGCCAACAAACACGAACTTAGTGACGTACAACAAGGAATTTCAGCTCCTGAGCACCACCTTTTGAGCCCCTTCTGCTGTCATGTTTGGTGAGCATTGATTCCGAACATGCGTGTTTGTACTTTCGACTTTTGTGTGACGGACTTGTGTACTGACCAAACGAAAATTAGGCAACAGACGGTTGTCCGTCGAAAATGTACTAGCCTGCCATCCAACATTTGTTGGCCGAAAGTTGGACAACAATTGTCAAAAGGAGCGTACTAATGGTCAGATTTTAGGACAACAGTCTGTCAACAGACAATCCCCTGCAAACAATCGCATTGTGTGTACGAGGCTTAACACATGTCAAAGTTGTCAAATTGGGCTTAGGCATTAACCACTTAAAGTGGATGTAAACCCAAAAATAATTTTTTGATGTCATAATGTAGAGAATACGATTTCCTACGAAAAATGTTGACAAAGTGCTGAAAACTTTGTCAAAAACGCCCCCTTCTGTGAGTGACAGGTGATTTACATATCTCATGCACTAGCCTGAGACAGGCACATCCTGTGTAATTATAAAGAGTGAGAAATCCACCCCTCCCCCACATAATCCTGGTGATGGAAAGGAATGTTATCTGTGATCAGGTGACCTCAGACACACACACTGCACTATAACAGCCCAACTCTGACTACATACATCTCCCCTATATTCTTCTTGCTGTTCACTCGAGAATACATTTTCTTTCACTCTGGTCTGTGCCTGTCTCAGGCTAGTGCATTTTTTGGGTTTACTTCCACTTTAAGGACCCCCACACGCCGATATACATCCTAACTTTGAAGAGGAATATCATTATGGCAGCAGCTAGCTTTCAGATAAAAGTGGTCTCTGCGGCGCATTCACCGCAAGATCACTTTTATTAGTAGCGCGAGAGGGGCCCCCCTCCCGCCACGATCCTGTGCCACCCACTGCTTACCAGACCCGTCGGTAGCGGTGGAGGCGATCGGATGTTGTTTCTTCCTTGGCATGGAGACGAGTGAGGGGAAGATGGCCCCTACCTGTCTCCATACCATTGCTGGGCGGAAGCGACGCCAAAACGTCACTTCCGCCCATAGCCCTTGAAGGGCAATTTTTTTTTTTAATGACAAATTTATTACATTTTTTTGCATTTTAGTGTAAATATGAGATGTGGGGTCTTTTTGACCCCCAGATCTCATATTTAAGAGGTCCGTCATGCTTTTTTTCTATTACAAAGGATGTTTACATTCCATGTAATAGGAATAAAAGTGACAGATTTTTTTTCTTCTAAAAGACCAGTGTAAAAATAAAAAATTTAAAATAAATAAGATAAATGCGCCCCGTCCCGCCAAGCTTTTTTCGCCGCTGTTGTCCCGCGATCGGGTCACGGAGCTGAAGAGCGGGGAGAGGTCTGTGTAAACAAACTTCTCCCCGCGCTTCCTACTCTGCCTGTCACTGATCGGCTGTTCCCTGTCATCGGGAAAGCCGATCAATGACATCAGACGTCAGCCCCGCCCCCTAATGTAAAAAAACACCCACGTCACAGCCCATAACCCCTCCCCTCCCCCTAGTGGTTAACTCTTTCACTGCCAGTGTCATTTATACAGGAATCTATGCATTTAAATAGCATTAATTGCTGTATAACCACTTCCCGACCGCCCCATGTACATATACGTCGGCAGAATGGCACGTACAGGCAGAATCACGTACCTGTACGTGCCATTCTTCAGGCGCGTGGGGGGTCCGATCGGACCCCCCCCGGCCGGCGGGGACGGTCGGGATCGCTTCAGGAGCGATCCGGGATGAGGGGACGGCCAGTGGTTTCTGGCCACCCCCTCGCGATCGCTCCTGGCGAATCAGATGCTTCCTCTGTCTGTGTCAATCAAAACACAGGCAGAGGAAGTGATGTCACGCTCGGTGCGCCGGTCTATGTGACCGGAACGCCGAGCTGTCAACATGTACAGGTAGTGCACCAACAGTACACTGACACCAGTACACATAGGCACACAAAACACCCCCCTGTTACCCCCAGATCACCCCCCAGATCACCCCCTCCCCCCCCAGTCACAGTGTCACTAATTGCAGTGATCATTTTTTTACTGATCACTGCATTTAGTGTCAGTGTGACTGTAATAACTGTCAGTGCAGTTAGTTTTGCATAGCCCCCTACCCCCCCCTAATAAAGGTTTAACCCCTTGATTGCCCCCCAGGTAACCCTTTCACCCCCTTTTGCCAGTGTCACTAAGCGATCGTTTTTCTGATCGCTGTATTAGTGTCACTGCTGTCGCTAGGTAACCATTTTTTTTTTTTAGGTAACCGCCATGTTTATATAGGTTCATAAATAGGTTTATAGGTCAGGTACCCCCATATTACAACCTAAATAAAGGTTTTAACCCCTTGATTGCCCCTAGAGTTAACCCTTTCACCAGTGATCACTGTATAACTGTCACTGGTGACGCTGGTTAGCCAGTTAGTTATTTCGTTATTTAGGTTCCCCGTCAGGTTTTTATATAGCGTCAGGTACCCCCATATATTACCTAATAAAGGTTTTAACCCCCTGATTGCCCCTAGTTAACCCTTTCACCCCCTTTTGCCAGTGTCACTAAGCGATCGTTTTTTCTGATCGCTGCATTAGTGTCGCTAGGTAACCATTTTTTTTTTTTAGGTAACCGCCATGTTTATATAGGTTCATAAATAGGTTTATAGGTCAGGTACCCCCATATTACAACCTAAATAAAGGTTTTAACCCCTGATTGCCCCTAGAGTTAACCCTTTCACCAGTGATCACCGTATAACTGTCACTGGTGACGCTGGTTAGCCAGTTAGTTATTTCGTTATTTAGGTTCCCCGTCAGGTTTTTATATAGCGTCAGGTACCCCCATATATTACCTAATAAAGGTTTTAACCCCCTGATTGCCCCTAGTTAACCCTTTCACCCCCTTTTGCCAGTGTCACTAAGCGATCGTTTTTCTGATCGCTGCATTAGTGTCGCTAGGTAACCAGTTTTTTTTTGTATTACTGTTACGGGTGACGCTGGTTAGTTAGCTTGTTTTTTATACTGTCAGGGCACCCGCCATTTATTACCCAATAACGGTTTAACCCCCTGATCGCCCGGCGGGTGATATCAATTAGGTTTTAGGGTCAAATAAGGTCTGCGTCGCCCCAGGTTAGTGCCAGTACCGCAAACACCCACGCACAAAGCATACACCTCCCTTAGTGGCACAGTATCTGAACAGATCAATATCTGATCTGATCAGATCTATACTAGCGTCCCAGCAGTTTAGGGTTCCAAAAAAAAACGCATCGTTAGCGGGATCAGCCCAGATACCTGCTAGCACCTGCGTTTTCCCCCTCCGCCCAGCCCAGCCCACCCAAGTGCAGTATCGATCGATCACTGTCACTTACAAAACACTAAGCACACATAACTGCAGCGTTCGCAGAGTCAGGCCTGATCCCTGCGATCGCTAACATTTTTTTTGTGGTAGCGTTTTGATTCAGTCGCTTCAGTCAGGAGCTTTTTTACCTGTGAATCTCAAAAAAATAAAAAAAAAAATAAAATAGTTGTCGTTTTATTGTTCTCTCTCTCACTCTATTCTCTCTCTATTGTTGCTCTTTTTTTACTCCATTCTATTCTGCAATGTTTTATTATGTTGTATCATGTTTTATCATGCTTGCTTTTCAGGTATGTAATTTTGTTTACTGTGTTTTAGTGTTAAGCATTTTTTTGTTTTCAGGTGCGCCATTCAGTTGCAACGCGGATTTATTTATCTTGACAGCAACAGCGTTTGCTCCCACGATACATAAAGCCGCGACTCCAACGCTGTAGGAGGTGATTTCACCACCACAGTTAAAAAAAAAGAGCATATATGCCGAAGCATGGGGGCAGCAGGGGGGGCGGAGGAGCGATTGGCTCCTAATGCCACGTACATACGGTCGAAATTCCGACCGTGTGTACACGGCATAACTTTTTGCGGGAGGATGCCCCCATGCATCGGCATATATAAATGCATGTATGCCCATCATTAGAAGTGGGTGGATGAAGGGAGGTATTCTAATGGTGGGCATACCCACCAATCTCTTTTTTTCGTTCAGCCAAGGCTGCATGAAAAAAAAAAGATTACAATATATGTCCAGTATGTTGCTGGACTTTGAATGGTTATACCAGATGATGCCTGCAGGTTTAGGTATCATCTTGGTATCATTCTTTTCAGCCAGTGATCGGCTTTCATGTAAAAGCAATTCTAGCGGGTAATTAGCCTCTAGACTGCTTTTACAAGCAGTGGGAGGGAATGTCCCCCCTCCCGGATATAAACCGCGCCATTGGGAAATTGGGAAAGCATTTTATCACACCAATCTTGGTGTGGTCAGATGCTTTGAGGGCAGAGGAAAGATCTAGGGTCTAATAGACCCCAATTTTTTCAAAAAAAGAGTACCTGTCACTGCCTATTGCTATCATAGGGGATATTTACATTCCCTGAGATAACAATAAAAATCATAACAAAGAAAAAAAATGGAAGGAACAGTTTAAAAATAAAATAAAAAAGCTAAATAAATAAAAAAAAAAACCAAAAAAAAAAAAAAAAAAAGCACCCCTGCCCCCCCTTCTCTTGCGCAAAGGCGTACACAAGCGTTGGTCTGGCGTCATATGTAAACAGCAATTGCACCATGCATGTGAGGTATCACCGCGAAGGTCAGATCGAGGGCAGTATTTTAGCAGTAGACCTCCTCCGTGAATCTAATGCGGTATCATGTAAAGGCTTTTAAAGGCTTTTAAAAATGTATGTAGTTTGTCGCCACTGCGTGTTTGTGCGCAATTTTAAAGCACGTGTTTGGTATCCATGTACTCGGCCTAAGATCATATTTTTTATTTCATCAAAAATTTGAGCAATATAGTGTGTTTTAGTGCATTAAAATAAAAAAAAGTGTATTTTTTCCACAAAAAAATGCGTTTGAAAAAGCGCAAATACTGTGTGGAAAAAAAAAAAGCAACACCCACCATTTTAATCTGTAGGGCCTTTGCTTTAACATTATATATAGTGTTTGGGGGTTCAACGTAATTTTCTTGCAAAAAAAAAAATATGTTTTCATGTAAACAAAAAGTGTCAGAAGGGCTTTGTCTACAAGTGGTTAGAAGAGTGGGTGACGTGTGACATAGGCTTCTAAATGTTGTGCATAAAACAGTTCAAACCCCCCCCAAATGACCCCATTTTGGAAAGAAGACACCCCAAGCTATTTGATGAGAGCAATGTTGAGCCCATTTATTTTTTTTTTTTGTCACAAGAGATTGAATAATGAAAAAAAAAAAAAATTATTTTTTTTACAAAAAGTTTCACTAAATGATATATTGCTCAAACATGTCATGGGCATATGTGGAAATACACCCCAAAATACATTCTGTTGCTTCTCCTGAGTACGGGGATACCACATGTGTGGGACTTTTTGGGAGCCTAGCTGCGTACGGAACCCCAAAAAACCAATCACCGCCTTCAGGCTTTCTAAGGGTGTAATTTCACTTCTCACTGCCAAACAGTTTCGGAGGCCATGGAATGCAGATGGCACAAAACACCCCCAAATGACCCCATTTTGGAAAGTGACACCCCAAGCTATTTGCTGAGAGGTATGGTGAGTATTTTGCAGATCTCGCTTTTTGTCACAAAGTTTTGAAAATTGAAAAAAAGAAAAAAAAAATGTTTTTTTCTTACTTTCTTCATTTTCAAAAACAAATGAGAGCTGTAAAATACTCACCATGCCTCTCAACAAATACTTTCCAAAATGGGGTATTTGGGGGGGTTTTGTGCTATTTTGCATTTTATGGCCTTCGAAACGGTGATAGGTAGTGAGGAGTGAAATCAAAAATTTGCACCCTAGAAATCCTGAAGGCGGTGCTTGGGTTTAGCTAAAAAAAAAATCCCCATACTCAGGAGAAGCACAAAATGTATTTTGGGGTGCATATAACTATGGCATGTGTGTTTTTTAACTTTTTGAAAAAAAAAAAAAAAGTAAAAAAAAAATATTCAATGGGCTCAACATGCCTCTCAGCAGCTTGGGGTGTCTACTTTCCAAAAATTTGGGGGGGTTTTGTACTTCTCTGCCATTTTAGCACCTCAAGAAATGAAATAGGCAGTCATAAATTAAAAGCTGTAAATTCCAGAAAATGTACTCTAGTTTGTAGACGCTATAACTTTTGCGCAAACCAATAAATATACGCTTATTGGCATTTTTTTTACTAAAGACATGTGGCTGAATACATTTTGGCCCAAATGTTTGACTAAAATTGAGTTTATTAGATTTTTTTTATAACAAAAAGTAGAAAATCTATTTTTTTTTCAAAATTTTCGCTCTTTTTCCGTTTATATCCAAAAAATAAAAATCACAGAGGCAATCAAATACCATCAAAAGAAAGCTCTATTTGTGGGAAGAAAAGGACGCAAATTTTGTTTGGTTACAAAATTGCATGACCGCGCAATTACCAGTTAAAGTAGTGCAGTGCGAAATTGAAAAAAGACCTCTGGTCCTTTGGCTGCCAAATGGTCCGGGGCTGAAGTGGTTAAATGACAATAGTCCCAAAAAAAAAAATGCCATTTTTAAAAATGATTTTACTAGTAAAAAAAAACAAATATTATAAAAAAAAAAAATTTTGTAAACGCTATAACGCGCAAACCAATCAATAATCGCTAATTGCTATTTTTTTTTACAAAAATATGTAGAAGAATACGTATCGGCCTAAACTGAGGAAAAAACTTTTTTTTATATATTTTTTGGGGATATTTATTATAGCAAAAAGCAAATAAAAAAAAAATAGCGCAAAAAATAAAAACTCAAATACCACCAAAAGAAAGCTCTATTTGTGGGAAAAAAAACGCCAATTTTGTTTGGGAGCCACGTCGCATGCAATTGTCAGTTAAAGTGCCGAATCGCAAAAAGGGGCCTGGTCCTTTGGCTGCCAATTGGTCCGGGGCTGAAGTGGTTAATAATGTTATCTCCAAAAAAAAGGTTAAAGAGGAGTGCCCACTAAAAATTTTTTTTTTTAAAAGTCAGCAGCTACAAATACTGCGCTGCTGACTTTTAATAATCGGACACTTACCTGTCCCAGGGTGCAGCGATGCGGGAGAATGAAGCCCCCCCTCGTTTCCGGCTCCGCTCGCGGCGCCGGCATCCTTACTGTGGGCACCCGGCTGTGGCTTCACAGCCGGGCACCCACTGCGCACGTGCGAGCGGCGCCATGCACCGTGATACGACATTCAGTCATCTGGGACATGTGGCAGGTCCCAGATGACTGTGCGGTGCCGAGGGGAAGTGATGTCAGTGCCCGGTGCACTAAAGGTGGCAGACTACGAGGGACCCCCTAGCAACAGGCATTTAGAGGTGAGTAAAACATTTTTTTTTTTCAATTTTTTTTTTTTTTTTTGGGGGATTTTTAAGCACATTTTTATTTTTTTTGGTGGCAACACCACTTTAAGGTTCTTTGTTTATTTCCCCTATAAATATAATCTATGTAACAAATCTTTTATATGCTCACCATTTTTTCCATCATCTACTATATATGAATAATAAATAATTTTCACATTGAACATTTTTATTGAAATGTTGTTCTTACAAACTACCCCATCTTTTTTATTTTTCTATTTATGGTACATGAAAATATGGAACTTTGAAGACAAATAAAAGCAATTATCCTTTTCAGGACTTGAGGATATTGAACGGTACTCAGGTTTATATCAAGTGCTTTTAGAGAAAAAAAAAAAAAAAGTCTGCACATAATATAAAAAGAAAAAAAAAATCTGTGGCATTTGTCTCACGAGGAGAGGACATCTTAATATTTTTTCTATGCTTTTTTTTTTTTTTATTCAAACCATTTAGAAATATCTCTCCAAGACATTGAACACATCACTTGCACTAATGGAACTAGACAGATTTAAATAAAAATCTACAGACGGACTTTACAACAATAGACGGAACTTAACGATGAAGACGTTTTTGTAAGTAGTCTCGAAAGAAGTTCTTATATTTCCTTCAAGGTTATGGAAGGGAAAAAAAAAAAAAAAAGTGGAATTACTGCGCTATAAAGCTGTCACTTGGTTCGAACATCTCTAAATGTTTCAGAGATTCAAACGGCAAAGGCAGAATGACAGTATCATTGGCAGTCTGGGAAAACTCCAGAAAAATAGATTATCGGGAGGCAAGGCCTCGTGAAATGCATCTCTAGATGCGTTTTGATTTAAAAATGTATTATAGATTAAAATCTATTAAATGCGAAAAAAAAAGTATAATTTGCCGCATCAATCACTTGGCACAAAAGAGCGTGGAAAACCTAGGGAAATAAGTTGTAATAGGATTTTATCCAATAAAGCTTTGAGGGCAGAACTGAAGCAGGCTTTTATTTTCCCTGTCCCTCGTAACACGCTCTGCAAACAGTTTCCTTTTTTTTTTTTTTTTTATTTAAAACAAATGTAAATCAGGATTTATAAAGAGTTATGGAACGCTGCTACTCAATTCTGTGACAGGCCTGGCAAACAACAAAGAATAAATTAATGAGCATTAAAGTCAATCTGTTGACTAGACTTAACGCCTGAACTAGCACGTGTCATAGATAGTCCTTCCATTTTTTTTTTTACATAAATTCAATCTTCAAAAGAAGTGGAGTAAATTAGGTCAATGGGTGTACGCAAAGCTTGGGATGTGCAAGACGAATAAATGCATAATCCATTCATGTATTGAGGAACTTGTGGCATTGGTTGGAGTGGAGGGGTGAGAATGACTGAACATTGAACACAGGGTCTCCTAAAAAGAGAAGACCAAAAAAAATCTGTGCGATTTCCAATGGTAGTGTGATGGGTGTCAGGGCTGGGCTCAGCCCTTCCTTCTCTGAGCTGGCCACTCAGCTGTCGGCTATTGCTGGTTTATCTGCCCTACACCTGTCCATCTAAATGCATGTGCTTCCATTGTCTCTCTAGGTCTAGGACTTTCTAGGTCCACAGAAAATGGGGTGCCTCGCCGGGGCTCTGTGGCTTACGCACGTATTTGCAAATGTGTGCAACTAAACCCCTGTCTTTGACCCTTAATGCTCGACAGGCCAATTAGGTTGCAGGCTGGTCGGTAAGTTGAGTGTTGAAATTTCTTTTTGTTATTTTTATATTGTCAGGGGTCAGGCTATAATATTAGAGAGGCTCCCACGACCAGCTGGAGAAGTTTGCAAACAGGTTACCCAGTCCGATGATATGGGATCACCTGAGGTGAGAGGTCAAAGCATTAACCAGTATTCACCAGAGCTCCCGATGGTGAAGATGGGTTTTTGCTGTCGTTTAGTACCAGGTCGTGGTCCTCAGAATCGCCCCACCAGGAGGTGAGCAAGCCGGGTCTAGTAGCAAATATAGCAGGTTGGGATCAAGCAGAAGCACAGCCAGTAAACAGGTCAAAGGCTGGTAACAGGTGTTTGCAGGTTGAGATCAAGCAGAAGCACAGTCAAGAAACAAGCCAAAGGTCAGTAACGAGTGGTAACAGAGATAAAAACAACAGCAGGTAAGCAAAGGAGCAAGATACTGGAGAAACAGGATAAAAGGCAAGATTGTCCTAATAGGACTAGCAGGGTGCTGTCCAGCATCCCACGTGGCTCAACAAGAAGAGCTACTGTAAGACCCAGTCATGCTTTTTTTCTATTACCAGGGATGTTGACATTCCTTGTAATAGGAATAAAAGTGAGACTTTTTTTTTTAAAGAACAGTGTAAAATAAAAAATAAAAGGTAAAATAAATAAGACAATTTTTTTTTTTTAAACGGGCCCTGTCCCGGGGCTCATGTGCAGAAGCGAACGGATATGCGAGTAGCGCTCGCATATGAAAACAGTGTTCAAACCACACATGTGAGGTATCACCGTGGTCATTAGAGTGAGAGAAATTATAGACCCAGACCTCCTCTGTAATTCAAAACATGTAACCTGTAGAATTTTTTAAATGTCGCCTATGGAGATTTTTAAGGGTAAAAGTTTTTCGCCATTCCACGAGCGGGTGCAATTTTGAAGCGTGACATGTTGAGTATCAATTTACTCGGCGTAACATTATCTTTCACAATATAAAAAAAAAAAATTGGGCTAACTTTACTGTTGTCTTATTTTTTTAATTCAAAAAAGTGTATTTTTTCCAAAAAAAAGTGCACTTGTAAGACCGCTGAGCAAATACGGTGTGACAGAAAGTATTGCAACGATCGCCATTTTATTCTCTAGGGAGTTAGAAAAAAAATGAATAAAATGTTTGGGGGTTCTAATTAATTTTCTAGCGCAAAAAAAAAATGTTTTTAACTTAACCTTAACGTAAACAACAAATCTCAAAAAGAGGCTCGGTCCTTAAGTAGTTAAACCCACTTTAATGGGGCCAACAGAGACTGCTTTCATAAAAATATAGCTTTAATTTCTCAATACAGCCGATCGCCCCATGCTTTCTCTGAAAAAAAATATTACAGAAACGATCCACTCTGCCAACATGCAACCTGCTCCACGGCTGGGCTCCAATATCGAATATCAATAATGCAAAGAGGGTCGTTTATTCCTGCAGTCAGCGGAAGAATTTTGGAAGATGACTTTAAAGAATATATAAAAAAAAAAAAGAAAAAACAGCTCGATATTAATAAGATTTTTAAAATGAGGGGAAATTGTCATTCAAAACAAAGTAAGGAAAATAAAGGTTGCTTTTTTTTTCCCCTTTTTACCTAATTCTGGTTGAAGTCAACATATTCAAACACAATGGTCAAGCACTAAGTAGCTGAAAAAGTCCAGGCCTCCAAAATATTTCCTTATTTAGGGGGCCCAACCAGGGGCGGACTGACAGCTCATGGGGCCCCCGGGCAATAGGAGATTATAGGGCCCCCAGGCAATCAGAGATTATGGGGCCACACAGTATACACACACACACAGTATACAATCACACAGTATACACATACATGTACGCACAGTATACACAGACATGTTTCTATTGGCTGAGAAGGTACTGGAGAGGTGGGGCAGCTATAATCTCTGGATTTTTAGAACAAAAGGATGTCGGTAAGGGACATTTCAGAAACAGATTTAAAAAAAAACACAGATTTTTACATACTGTCCCTGGTTTTACTTAGGCTGGCAAACCTGATGGGGCCCCCCAGTGGCCCGGGGCCCTCGGGCAGTGCCCGAGGGGTTGAATGGTCAGTCCGCCCCTGGTCCCAACCCATAGCCCCCAACTGTCCCTGATTTGAAATCCCTCTGTCCCTCTTTCCTCCTCATTTGTCCCTCATTTTGGTCTGATCCATAGAGTTGAATATAAAATGCACATATAAATCAATATGTGTTTTCCAGCACTAAACCTTTCATCTGATTTCTAAATTGCTGCATTTGTAAATTCCACAAGCCAATATGAAGGAATAGTAGTGGTAAAAAAAAAAAGCACTCGTGGGTTTAACCAATCTTGTTTTTTTTGTACAATTCTCCTTTAAGGGGGCGTTGCAAGGGGTGTGTCCTTTGCCTGCATACTTTTTCTGATAGGTGTTCCCTCATTCCCATCTCAAAACGTTGGGAGGTGTGATTTAGGGTCCTAACCTGTAGCAGTCATCTTCTTCTTCTTGCAGGTTTCTGCTTCTCCTATTGAGCACTTCATTGTGGATGAAAAAAAATAAAAAATGCCCATTGCCTGTACACAGCAGCAGCCAACGCTGAACAACAGACGTTGTATCTGAATCTACTTCAACTGTCTTGGCTGACTTTGCAGAAACTCTACCCAACGAAAAACCATTGCATTGGTTGGATTTTTGAAGAGGGGGGGGGGGGGGGGTCTCACCACTCCAGGAACACAAACAGATGGTGAACCACTCTCTCAGTTTGGAAGCTGTAGGTGCTGGCAATTGCTAGTAGCTTTTTTTTTTTCACCCTTTTTACCTAATTCTGGTTGAAGTCAACATATTCAAACACAATGGCCAAGCACTAAGTAGCTGAAAAAGTCCAGGCCTCCAAAATGTTTCCTTATTTAGGGTCCCAACCCATAGCCCCCAACTGTCCCTGATTTGAAGTCCATCTGTCCCTCTGTCCCTAAACCATCGCATTGGTTGGATTTTTGAAGAGGGGGGGGGGATCTCACCACTCCAGGAACACAAACAGATGGTGAACCTCTCTCTTGGTTCGGAAGCCGTAGGTGCTGGCAATTGCTAGTAGCAATGAACAGGAACAAAATCTGGACTGCCGCACTCTTGAAGAAAACGCCTTTCTTTATTTAAAAAAATTCACATCAAAAAATAAAAAAAACAAAGAACACAGCAGACAAAATAGCTGACGTTTGCACTAGTAGTAGTGCTTATTCATAGCTAAGAATAAGCACTACTACTAGTGCGAAACATCAGGTCTTTTGTCTGCTGTGTTCTTTGTTTTTTTATGTGAATTTTTTTAAATAAAGAAAGGCGTTTTCTTCAAGAGTGCGGCAGTCCAGAGTTTGTTCCTATGGTTGGACTTTTGGCGTCTGAACCTGAAATTCTGGCCAGCCATGGCTCACAAATACAAAATCTGAGCTCCCCCCTTGTCCATCGGGGACAACAACTGAAGTTAACAACTTGCTGACCAGCCGCCGTAGTTGTACTGCAGCAGGTTGGCAAGGCTGTGCGAATCGCCGTCATTGTACGTCGGCCGTTTTACGGGGACCGGACCCGATGCTCGTGGCCGGCAGCCGCAATGTCCGCCGGCCACCCGCTATCGCTCCATAGAGAGCCAGAATGGGGTTCTGTCAATGTAAACAAACAGATCCACGTTCTGTTAGGGGAGTAGAGATAGGGCTGTCAGCCCAGCCCCCCATACAGTTAGAAACAGCTCCCTAGGGAACACTTAACCCCTTGATCCAAGGCCATCTTAATAGCATCATGGGCCCCTGGGCAAAGTAATGCACTGGGGCCCCTGCCCCAATTGACCCACCTACTTTCAAGAATGAATGTATAACTAGTTAATAGAATTAAACATATATTTATTGGTACTTTCAATCAAATGCTTTTTAAACAAGTAGCAGGGTAAGATGTCATTCCAATTGTAGATTTAGCCCAATGACAGGCTGCTGCTGTCCCTACAGCCCAGATTCTGGGATGCTACTCAGGACATGTCCATCCTGGGACAGCTTAGTAAAAAGCGTGCTGGTCCTGGCAAATCCGGGACAGTTGGCAATTATGGTGTAATGCAAGAGTATCATGGGGCCTCCATGCACCTGGGGCCCCTGGGCAGTGCCCAGGTGTGTCCCATGCATTAAGATGGCCCTGTCTTGATCGCCCCCTAGTGTTAACTCCGTCCCTGCCAGTGACATTTATACAGTAACCAGTGGCTATTTTTTTTAGCTCTGATCGCTGTATATATGTCACTGGTCCCAAAAAAGTGTCAAAAGTGTCCGATCTGTCCGCTACAATGTCGCAGTCCTGCTAAAAATCGCAGATCCCCGCCATTAGTATGAAGGAATGAATGACTTGTATAGCGCTATTACTAGTAAAAAAACAAAAATTTATAATAAAAATGAATCTTTACCTATTTTGTAGACACGGTCGGATATTCCGAAGGAAAATTTCAGATCGGATTATGTTGTCGGAAAATCCGATCGTGTGTGGGCTCTAGCGGGCTTTTTCTGTCTGAATTTTTTGAGAGCAGTATCTAAAATTTTCTGAAAAACAAAATCCGATCAGACTTTTTCCGATCGTGTGTAGAGAATTCCGATGCACAAAATGCCACACATGCTCAGAAGAAATTTGGAGATGAAAGCTATTGGCTACTGGCCTCTACGTAGTCCCATCGTACGTTTTGTACGTCGTCACCTCGTTCCGAACGATCTGATTTTCCGACAACTTTGTCCAACCGTGTGTGTGCAACACAAGTTTCGGACAAAATCTGTCGGAAAAAATCCGACGGATTTTGTGGTCGGAATGTCCGACCGTGTGTACAAGGTATAACTTTTGTGCAAACCAATCAATATACTTATACGCTTATTGCTCTTTTTTTTTTTTTTTTTTTACCAAAAATATGTTAGAAGAAAACATATTGGCCTAAATTGATGAAGAAATCTTCTTTTTTTTTTTTCTTTTTTTCGTTTTTGTTTTGGATATTTATTATAGCAAAAAGTAAAAAATATTGTTTTTTTTTTTTTTTTTTTTCAAAATGGTCTCTCATTTTTTGTTTCTAGCGCAAAAAATAAAAACCGTAGAGGTGATCAAAAACCACCAAAAGAAAGCTCTATTTGTGGGGGAAAAAAAGGAAATCAATTTTGTTTTGGCACAGCGTCGCAGTGCCGTATCGCAAACAATGGCCTGGTCAGGAAGGGGGGGGGGGGGTAAATCCTTCCGGGGGGCTGAAGTGGTTAAGTGCTAAAGGGTATTGGGTGAGCATAAAAGAAAAAATATGCAGCGCAAAAAGTGAAATTAAGATAAAATAGCATAACATAAAGGTTCATATCCAACATTTGTTCGATATGAACTTTTATGTTATGTTATTTTATCTTAATTTCACTTTTTGCGCTGCACATTTTTTCTTTTATATTACACTGTGAAGGATTTTGTGATTTACCTTTTTGTGTTCAGCTTGCATTTGTTAGGTTCAATTAATTTCAGGTTTGCGCTGATTGTTCCTATATAATTTGTATTGGGTGAGCATGTTTGGCATGTAAAGAGGGTCTGTAGATGCAGGGCCAGATTAAGAACATCATGGGCCTGGTGCTGAGGATTTTGGTGGGGCCTTTTATAAACAATAAATTAATAAATAAAAAATGCAAACAATTTTTTGTTTTAACAAATTAAATTAAAAAGAGAGGGAGGATGAGAGAGAGAGAGAGAGAGAAAGGGGATGAAAGAGGTGTGAGGGGTAAGGGAAAGAGGATGAGAAAGGGGGGATGAGAGAAAGAGGATGCACATGAGCATGTGTGGGAATGACATCAACACAGCCCGGCCAAGGCAAGTGACCGAAGGCACAGAACCCGGAAGGAAGACGATGGAAGCGCCCGGGTCGAATTGATCACAGCACAGCACTGGAGGGCTCAGTCTGACAATTTAAGTGTACCCTAATGTGCTAATATGCTGTGCATACTTGTACATTATGGCATAACCTACCTAAGGGCCTCTAAAAAATAGTAATGTTAGAAAAGTTTACTACCGCTTTAATATCATTGGAATCCAGGAGCCTCTCATGGGGCCCTCTACTGACCCGCATAGTTGCCAACATTTCAAAAATATTTTCAGGGACACTTTTTTACAAGTGCTATATTTAGAGTAGCTGACATCACCCATGTTCCTCTATACATCACAATAGTAATTACAAAATTAAATAAGTACTAATAATGGGGCAATTTTAAAGAACTGTTTTTGTGGGTAAGAGGCATAGGGGAGGAGAATGGATGGTATAAAAGTGGGAAGTATGTGCAGGTGAGGGAGAGGAATGTGGAGGGTCTAACAGTGGGCACTATGTACATGAGAGGAGTGCGGAGGGTATGGCAGAAGGCACTATGTACAGGAGAGGAGTGTGAAGAGTATGACAGTGGGCAGTATGCACAGCAGAGGAGTGTGGAGGGTATGACAGTGAGCAGTATGTACAGGAGAGGAGTGTGGAGGGTACGACAGTGGGCACTATGTACAGGAGAGAAGTGTATGACAGCGGGCACTATGTACAGGAGAGGAGTGTGTAGGATATGACAGCGGGCGCTATGTACAGGAGAGAAGTGTGGAGAGTATGACAGTGGGCACTATGTATAGGAGAGGAGGATGAAGGAATCTGGGAAGGAAAAATGTAAAAGTTTGTGGAAGGCTGTTTAGGGACTGTGTAGTGGTTAAGCGGGCCATACATGGATTGAAATTGCACCAATTAAGCAGAGACCAGCCATAGTCGATCTATGTATGGGCTACCTGGTTTTACACAAGTCAACCTATTAACCGACTTGAGTACAACCAGCCTGTCAGGTTTTCCCCAAAACAATCAGTGCTGCCAGCTATAGTTAGCAACACTGATCATCGTATTCACTGGCAGAACACAATAACACTGCAGGAGTGATTCCCCCATTCACAGGTCAGCAGGTGAGAGGGTGTGTGGGGACAGGCTGGGGAGAGATACTAGTCAGTGGCTGGGTAGGCACTGGTTAGTATCAGATCCAGATACACACAGGTTACATATGCCACGATCGTTAGAGTGAGAACAATAATTCTAGCCTTAGACCTCCTCTGTAACTCTAAACAAAAAATATCGTGCTAACTTTAGTGTTTTTTTTTATGAATGAAACAGTTTCTTTCCAAAAAAAACGTTTGAAAAATTGCTGCACAAATATGTAACATAAAAAGTTGCAAAGACCACCATTTTATTCCATAGGGTGTCTGCTAAAACAACATATATAATGCTTGAGGCTTCTGAGTAATTTTCTATCAAAAAAATTATGATTTTTACATGTAGGAGAGAAGTGTCAGAATTGGCCTGGGTGGCAAGGGGTTAATTATCATAAGTAATATACAAATAATTATTATAAGCACTGTGAGTTCATCCTCTCAGTCTTCGGCAGAGTGTTCCAGCTTGTATTTATACTGGCCACTCTGTATGTAGCTTCTGATCGACTGCGCAAGCAACCCCATATCTCCAGAACCATAGATGATAGCAGCCCCATATTTTAACCAGTGCTGGAGTAGGTCTTTAGCTACCTACTCCAGCACTGTGGGGTCTCTGTGACTCCTGATCGTTGAGCTACAACCCTCGAAGTCGATTTTTTTTTTTTTTTTTTTTAGAATTTTTTTTTTTTTTTTTTTGGGACAAATGGGCCTATCTTGAGAAAGGGGCCTGGAGCTGCAGCTCCAATAGCCCCTATGTTAATCCGGCCCTGTGTAGATGTCAGCTGTAGAGTCTCATAGATTGTCAAACTGGCTGAGCGGTAAACTTTAAAAGGCTTTTGCTAACTTTTCTGTTGTAATCGCTCAATGAAAGGAAGAAATGCAGATAATTATTAACACGTTCAATCCGCATTAACAACATCGTGACACATAGGAAGCCATGAATACATGTTGAGGAAAACTCAAAACCTTTTTTTTTTTTTTCTTACACTTGTTTATCAATGTTATCTTTTGTCTAATTCAATCTAAAAAAAAACACACACAGATAATAAATGGAAATTTATGTTCCTTTCTGCAGTTTATTTTTAGATGTGTAAAAGTCACTATAAAGCTATCAAACATAAAGTGACAGTGTATAAATTAAAAGCCCATATTAATACCTAGTGTCACTTAAACTGAATTTTCGTTTAAGTTAACCAATAATTGGGCTCCTGGGGAGGGGGTGAGAGTAATGTATAATGTGATGTATAATGGATCCTTTCTTTTTAACTAAAATAATCTGGGAAAGGGAAAATTTACTGTGGATAGAATGTAAAAACATTGTTTTTTTTGTTATTTATGTTTGGATTAGATACCTTGTGACTGGAGCACAGATCCAAAAGATCCCCTCATCTGCTCAGTTGCAAAAATGTTTTATTCCACAGACCTTAAAGTGTTACTAAACCCAGGAGCCTGCATTCACTATATCTGGTCTCCCCAGGACCTGCATTCACTATATCTGGTCTCCCCAGGACCCTGCATTCACTATATCTGGTCTCCTCAGGACCTGCATTCACTATATCTGGTCTCCTCAGGACCTGCATTCACTGTATCCGGTCTCCCCAAGACTCTGCATTCACTATATCTGGTCTCCCAAGGACTCTGCATTCACTATATCTGGTCTCCCAAGGACTCTGCATTCACTATATCTGGTCTCCCCAGGACTCTGCATTCACTGTATCCGGTCTCCCCAAGACTCTGCATTCACTATATCTGGTCTCCCCAGGAGCCTGCATTCACTATATCTGGTCTCCCCAGGACCCTGCATTCACTATATCTGTTCTCCCCAGGAGCCTGCATTCATTATATCTGGTCTCCCAGGACCCTGCATTCACTATATCTGGTCTCACCAGGAGCCTGCATTCTCTATATCTGCTCTCCCCAGGAGCCTGCACTCACTATATCTGCTCTCCCCAGGAGCCTGCATTCACTATATCTGCTCTCCCCAGGAGCCTGCATTCACTATATCTGGTCTCCCCAGGACTCTGCATTCACTATATCTGGTCTCCCCAGGACTCTGCATTCACTATATCTGGTCTCCCCAGGACTCTGCATTCACTATATCTGGTCTCCCCAGGACTCTGCATTCACTATATCTGGTCTCCCCAGGACTCTGCATTCACTATATCCGGTCTCCCCAGGAGCCTGCATTCACTATATCCGATCTCCCCAGGACTCTGCATTCACTATATCTGGTCTCCCCAGGACTCTGCATTCACTATATGTGGTCTCCCCAGGAGCCTGCATTCACTATATCTGGTCTCCCCAGGACTCTGCATTCACTATATATGGTCTCCCCCAGGAGTCTGCATTCACTATATCTGGTCTCCCCAGGAGCCTGCATTCACTATATCTGATCTCCCCAGGAGCCTGCATTCACTATATCTGGTCTCCCCAGGACTCTGCATTCACTATATATGGTCTCCCCCAGGAGTCTGCAGTCACTATATCTGGTCTCCCCAGGAGCCTGCATTCACTATATCTGATCTCCCCAGGAGCCTGCATTCACTATATCTGGTCTCCCCGGGAGCCTGCATTCACTATATCTGGTCTCCCCAGGACCCTACATTCCCTATATCTGGTCTCCCCAGGACTCTGCATTCACTATATCTGGTCTCCCCAGGACCCTGCATTCACTATATCTGGTCTCCCCCCAGGACCCTGCATTCACTATATCTGGTCTCCCCAGGACCCTGCAGTCACTATATCTGGTCTCCCCAGGACCCTGCATTCACTATATCTGGTCTCCCACACAACCATTAATGTCTAAACTGCTGGCAACAAAAGTGGGTACACTCCTGAGTGAAAATGTCCAAATTTTGTGTTGCCACCATTATTTTCCAGCACTATCTTAACCCGCTTGGGCATGGAGTTCACCAGAGCTTCACAGGTTGCCACTGGAGTCCTCTTCCACCCCTCCATGACGACATCACGGAGCTGGTGGATGTTAGAGATCTTGTGCTCCTCCGCCTTCTGTTTGAGGATGCCCCACAGATGCTCAATAGGGTTTAGGTCTGGAGACATGCTTGGCCAGTTCATCCCCTTTACCCTCAGTAGGGATGAGCCCGGTGTTCGATTCAAACCCATGTTCGAATCGAACATAGGGCGTTCGCCGAACCAGAACTTTGTGGGCCGTTCGCATCAAATTCGTGTGATAAGAACGGCCCACAATGCACTGCGCCAGTCGCAGTGCATTGCTGGCTGATGATTGGCCAAGCATGCACTGTGACCCCGCATGCTTGGCCAATCACGGCGCCAGCAGCGAGGAGAGGCATGATTGGCCACAGGCAGGATGCCTGTGGCCAATTATAGCTCAGGGGGTTTAGTACACGCCCCACACTATATAAGGCCACCAGTGCGGCAGCCTTGTGTAGTGTTGTGCGGCGTTCATAGAGAGAAGGATAGGCAGGGACAGTGTCAGCTGTGCTTTATACTTCTTTAGATAGCGCTGTTACAGTGAGTGTAGTGTTCAGGGAGAGAGCAGGATAGGCAGGGACAGTGTCAGCTTTGCTTTGCTTCCTAACCTAGCGCTGTTACAGTGGGTGTAGTGTGCCTCCTGCACAGCATACACCTGAATCTACCCCCTCATTGCTGGTGTTGTGTAGTTGATTTGTGCAACACAGGCATCTGCCTAATATTCAGTCATGTCATTTACACAGGAATCAGTGCATTTAAATAGCACCGATTGCTGTATAAATGACAATGGTCCCAAAAATGTGTCAAAAATGTCCGATGTGTCCGCCATAATGTCGCAGTCACAAAAAAAAATATTAATAAAAATGCTATAAAACTATCCCCTATTTTGTAAACGCTATAACTTTTGCGCAAACCAATCAATAATTCGCTAATTACGATTTTTTTTTACCAAAAATATGTGGAAGAATATGTATCGGCCTAAACTGAGGAAAAAAAAAATTTTTTTTTATATATTTTTTGGGGATATTTATTATAGCAAAAAGTAAAAAATATTGAATTTCTTTCAAATTTGTTGCTCTATTTTTGTTTATAGCGCAAAAAATAAAAACCGCAGAGGTGATCAAATACCACCAAAAGAAAGCTCTATTTGTGGTAAAAAAAAAGGATGCCAATTGTGTTTGGGAGCCACGTCGCACGACCGCGCAATTGTCAGTTAAAGCGACGCAGTGCCGAATCGCAAAAAGGGGCCTGGTCCTTTGGCTGCAAATTGGTCCGGGGCTGAAGTGGTTAAGATAGATGTAAGGGAGCATAGTTCTTCTTTTTCTTTCTCTTGCACTTTTGGTGATCTCTGTAACGGGGACACAGGCAGCTAAAAACCTGACAGGGGTTCTAATTTTTGAACACTCAATCCAAGGTTTGCTTTTTGATGTGCTTTAAATCGGACTGACTAGTTTCCTTTTAAGTATAATTTTACCAAAAAAAATAAAAAATGTGAAAACAATTCTTGATGTCTGGCTGCCCTTTAAAATGCAGCAATGCATAACTGCTTTCCTTTTCTTTATCCTGGGCTTTTTTTTGTTGTTGTTAAATGTGTTCAACAAGCAACGTTTTACAAATGACGCTAGTTGACTTGTGCGGCTGAAGTCCTCCCTCCCCTATTTGTTTGAAGAGCACAATTGAATGCCAACAGAGAAAATGGACCTCTTGCTAAGGTTTTTTTTTTTTTTCTTCTTCTCGAACAAACATCACAGTCACAAAACAAAACTGATTATAAAAGAGAGGAGTGAAAGCTTGTCAAATGGCACACATCCAGAAAGCACGAGGCAGATGCCGGAGCTTTTAATAAAACATTGTGTCTGGAACTTGCTGCTGGAAGAGAACTCGCTAAATATTCTTTTGTTTATTTTATTTACAATTGTGTTTGTTCTGTCACATGTCAGTTCTTATAGAGCTGCATAGTTAGTTTGGTGTAAAATGAATGTATCTGTGCAAAGCGAGCTCAGAAGACTTCAGTACACTTCGTAGGAAGGCAACTTGGGAAACATTTTATTTTGATCGCCAATGGCATTTAGATAGATCTCTAAATCAACATTCTTATACAGTGCTGTGAAAAAGTATTTGCCCCTTGATATTTTTTTTTTCATATTTGTCACACTTAAAGGGGAACTCCAGCCAACCACTCCACTTACCTGATGGTGGTATCTGCACATTTCAGTATCTATTCCAGTGGATTCAGCGTTGACCCGCTGAGATCATCTCATGCCTGCCCCGACTCCGTCCCGCACCGCCATGTTTCTATCTGAGGTCATCGAGAGGCCCACTGGCTCTTCCGAGTTCAGAGGGTGGGCATCTCGATGATGCACTGATGTTCTTCAATGAAAGCCTATGACTCCTGATTATGAGTGTAATCCCAACAATGCTCACAAGTGCTGCCAATCCGTGCCCCATTAGTGCCCACCAGTGCCCCAATTAATGCTGCCAATCAGGGCCACCCATCAGTGCCGCCTATCAGTGTCCATCAGTGCTGTCTATCAGTGCCCAATAGTGTCGCTTATCAGTGACCATCAGTGATGCCTATAAGTGTCTATCAGTGATGCCTATAAGTGTATCAGTGATGCCTATCGGTGCCTATCAGTGCCGCCTTATTAGTGCCCATCAGTGCTGTCTATCAGTGGCCAATAGTGTCGATTATCAGTGACCATCAATGATGTCTATAAGTGCCTATCAGTGATGCCTATCAGTGCCGCCTCATCAGTGCCCATAAGTGCTGTCTATCAATGCCCAATAGTGTTGCTTATCAGTGCCCATCAGTGATGCCTATAAGTGTCTATCAGTGATGCCTATAAGTGTATCAGTGATGCCTATCGGTGCCTATCAGTGCCGCCTTATTAGTGCCCATCAGTGCTGTCTATCAGTGGCCAATAGTGTTGATTATCAGTGACCATCAATGATGTCTATAAGTGCCTATCAGTGATGCCTATCGGTGCCACCTCATCAGTGCCCATCAGTGAAGCCTATCAGTTCCCATGTCCATCAGTGCCGCCTCATCAGTGCTGTCTATCAGTGCCCAATAGTGTCATTTATCAGTGCCCATCATTGCTGTCTATCAGTGATGCCTATCAGTGCCGCCTCATCAGTGCCCATCATTGCTGTCTATCAGTGCCCAATAGTGTCGCTTATCAGTGCCCATCAGTGATGTCTATCAGTGCCGCCTCATCAGTGCCCATCAGTGTGTAGCCTATCAGTGCCCATCAATGTCCATCAGTGCCGTCTATCAGTGCCCAAAAGTGTCACTTATCAGTGCCCATCAGTGATGCCTCATCAGTGCAGCCTGTTAGTGCAGCCTATCAGTGTCCATCAGTGGTGCTGCCTCATTAGTGCCCCCTATCAGTGCCCATCAGTGCAGCCTCATCAGCCCACATTAGTGAAGGAGAAAAATTACCTGTTTGCAAAATTCTATAACAAACTATGAAAATGTTTTTTTTTTCAGTCTTTATTCGTTTATTTAGCAAAAAATGAAAAACTCTGTGGTGATTAAATACCACCAAAAGAAAGCTCTATTTGTGTGAAAAAAAAATAAAAAAAATTTTGTTTGGGTACAGTGTTGCATGACCGCGCAATTGTCATTTAAAGTGTGATGATGCTGAAAGCTGAAAATTGGCCTGGGCAGGAAGGGGGTTAAAGTACCCGGTAGGCAAGTGGTTAACATCTGCTCTGAATCTCACAGAGTCTGTGTGTTTCGAAGAGACATGGACCTGAATCCAAAGCAAGGCCACTCCAAGGGTCCCCCAGGTACCAACCTACCAAGAACAGAGCCCCCTCAAAAGCCAGAGCCCATAGTCAGTAGGCAAGAGGCTACCTTGCAGTCCCCTCCAAAAGCCTCTGTCCTGTTGGGTCTGTCACAGAGGTAATAATGGTGGACTATTTATTGTTTTATACATATATCAACATATACAGTATCTCACAAAAGTCAGTACACCCCTCACATTCTTGTAAATCTTTTATTCTATCTTTTCATGTGACAACACTGAAGAAATTACACTTTGCTACAATGTAAAGTAGTGAGTGTACAGCTTGTATAACAGTGTAAATTTGCTGTCCCCTCAAAATAACTCAACACACAGCCATTAATGTCTAAACCGCTGGCAACAAAAGTGAGTACACTCCTATGTGAAAATGTCCAAATTGGCCCAATTAGCCATTTTTCCTCCCCCGGTGTCATGTGACTCATTAGTGTTACAAGGTCTCAGGTGTGAATGGGGAGCAGGTGTGTAAAATTTGGTGTTATCGCTCTCACTCTCTCATACTGGGCACTGGAAGTTCAACATGGCACCTCATGGCAAAGAACTCTCTGAGGATCTGAAAAAAAGAATTGTCGAGCCGAGGCTATAAGAAGATTGCCAAGACCCTGAAACTGAGCTGCAGAACGGTGGCCAAGACCATACAGCGGTATAACAGGACAGGTTCCACTCAGAACAGGCCTCGCCATTGCTATAATCAATATCCCCAAAAATGTTTTTAAAAAAACAAATTTCTTCATCAGTTTAGGGCAATATGTATTCTTCTACATATTATTAGATTAGAGATAGAGATAAAAGAGATAGAGATAGAGATTATATAAAAAATAAAATCGCAATAAGCGTATATTGATTGGTTTGCGCAAAATGTATAGCGTCTACAAACTATGGGAAAGATTTATGGCATTTTTATGGCATTTTTATTATTATTATTTTTTTACTAGTAATGGCGGTGATCTGGGATTTTTAGCGGTTATGCGACATTGCGGCGGACAGATCGGACACTTTTGACACATTTTTGGGACCATTGACATTTATACAGCGATCAGTGCTATAAAAAATGCACTGATTACTGTGTAAATGTCACTGGCAGGGAAGGGGTTAACACTAGGGGGCTATCAAGGGGTTAAATGCATTCCCTTGTGAGTGTTTCTTACTGTGGGGGGATGGGACGGACTGGGGAAGAGACATATCGGTGTTCCTACTTACTAGGAACAAATGATCTGCCTCCTCTCCCCTGACAGAACAGGGATTTGTGTGTTTATGGCTCTCGTGCCCGCGATCGCGGGTGGCCAGGGGCGATCATGCCCGCTTGCTACGCGCATCGTGTCCCCCATTGTGCAGCGGGCACGTACGTGCCTCAGGCTACTCTTAAAGGGGACAACGTACCCATATGTTGTTTTGCGGGAACGTGCCACTTTGCCGACATATATCAGCGCGAGCCGGTCGGAAAGTGGTTAATGACGACCTTATAGATCAAGAATAGGTAGACAAAGGGTTCAAGTTCTTTAACGATAAGGGACTGGACCTATTTCTAAGTCCTAAGACTCCCTGGCCAATCGGGTCTCAGGACCCGCTTCCTGATTGGCTGGCAGGATAAGTAGGAAGACAATAGCGAATATTATTTCGCTAATGTCACACAACTGGGTGGGCTCAGAGCGCAGTTTCTTTTTAACCCTTTTTTGAAGCCAATTAGAGCCTCAGGCTCCTCCCTGCTTGATCGGTTTGCGCTCCCCCTGCAGAGCGCACGCGGTGCGCTGTGTGATCAACGAGTCTATGAGACTCGGAAAGATAACCACCGCTCAAGGACAGTCCTTCAAAGCGAATGCTCCTACTCCTGTTTGGGAGCCCCAGGTGCTGGCTAATTTTGCTTTGCCGTGTTATGGATTGATGTGATTCCTGCTTTTTAAATAAATTCATTGAATTTTTATCTTCTCCCGGTGTGCGGCTGTCTGGAGTTCTTCCTGATTTTTTAATCTATGAGACTCGGCTGATCACAGATCAGAGTAAGGGGTTGATCCCGACCCCTTATCACGTGATCAGCTGTCAGCTAATGAAGCTGATCATGTGATGTAAACAGAGCTGCAATCAGCTATTTATTGTCCTGGTAGCGTGAGGAGAAAAAAAAAAGCCAATCACCGGCGGCTGTGAGAGGGACATCAGTCCCGATCATGGAAAGCCTCTGCAGAGGCTTCTGTGCCACCTACCAGTGCCCACCAGCACCACCTACCAGTGCCCACCAGCGCCACCTACCAGTGCCCACAGTACCACCCATCAGTAACCACAATGTCCCCTATCAGTGCCCACAGTACCACCTATAAATGCCACCAATCAGTGCCTCATCACCAGTGCTGCCTATCAATACCACCTACCAGTGCCCATCAGTGCCACCTACTAGTGCCCACAGTGCCACCTATAAATGCCACCAATCATTGCCTCATCACCAGTGCTGCCTATCAATACCACCTACCAGTGCCCATCAGTGCCACCTACCAGTGCCCATCAGTGCCACCTATCAGTGCCCATCAGTGACATCTATCAGTGCCATCCATCAGGGCCATGTATCGGTGCCACCCATCGGGGCCCATCAGTGCCGTCTTATCAGTGCCTATCAGTGTCGCCTTATCTGTGCTTATCAATGCAGCCCATCAGTGCCCATCAGTGCAGCCTCATCAGTGAGTATCAGTGAAGGAGAAAAATTACTTGTTTGCTAAATTTGATAACAAACTATTAAACATGTTTGTTTTTTTTTCAAAAATGTCTGTCTTTTTTTGTTTGTTTTGCAAAAAATAAAAACCCAAATGGTGATTAAATACCACCAAAAGAAAAAATGATAAAATTGTCATTTACATACAGTGTAACATGACCACGCAATTGTCATTCAAAATGTGACAGCGCTGAAAGCTAAAAATTGGTCTGGGCAGGAGGGGGGTTGAGGTGCCCAGTAAGCAAGAGGTTAATCAAGAAGTAAGGGCTTACTTACATTTATAGCAAGGACTTTCGCTGCTCTGAAAAGTGACCCGCGTTCAAAAAATGCCTTTCAGAGGTGTTTGACAGGCAATTGTGTTGCAACAAACTCACCTCCCTCATGACAGTTTTGCTTTAATTGCTTTGATTAATACGAGTTGTGTTAGTCTTTACGTTTGACCTTCTATATACGATCCATGGCCCCATATTAATTTAGCTGGTATCATTCCCAAAAGAGGGTAAAACAATGCCTGCCCGACGTGGTTAGCAAACCTTTCATCTAGGTAATCCTTAAAAAGACCGTCAGTTAATTAAATATTCATTAAATTTCCTGCTATCAGGTGTCATGAGTACCTTGTTCAGCCGAACTGTGAATCTGCATTGTGAATGAGCAGAGGTGAAGGTGTAGAATTCTTTTACACATCTGCGGAAAAACAGGAAGAAACAAAAAAAAAAAAGCTGATCAGTGAGAGAAATGACTAATGTAAAAGGTGAAATACATACTTTACATACATACATCTATTTGCCAGCACAGTTGAGAGGGGGGGGGGGGGGGGGGGGGGGGGTCAGTATTAGCAGCTTCCAAAAAGATACAATATGTATAAAAAGAATTGGAAAATAATTTGTTCTGGATTTCTGCACATATTTATTTGTTTTTTTGTTACATTGTATACTCTTTGTCACAATTGCTGAGGAATTCTTTGCAACAAAATGTAATAAACTTACATAGTAGGTGAGGTTGAAAAAAGACACAAGTCCACCAAGTCCAACCTATTTATTCAACTTGTTTATTGATGTGACGGAACCGCCCAGAACCCCAGCTTGGGCCCCTCCGTCAAGATACAGCTTCCTCCAGTCTGGAACCAAGAACCAGGTATTATAGCTGAATATTGCACCCAAGATACTAGACAACACTAGCTTAGGTGCAAACTGGAACTCTTTATTATAACTTCACACAGAATATATACCATGCAAGATCCAACAAGTCCCCTTTCACACTTGTGTCGACTTGTCCTGCCACTTGGGACTGCAAAGTCGCATGACAAGTTGTGCCCCATGATTTACAATGAGTACCAATCCTATCTGTGCGACACACGGTCAGACTTTCTGCCAACAAGCTCACATCCAACATTTGTTGTCGGAAAATCCGATCGTGTGTACGCGGCATAAGAGTTTGATCACATTACCCTAACAATTCAAACTGTAACCAGGAATATAATTAACCAAGGGCAGCCCATCCATTAAGGGTGCACGGGTGCCACCCCCTCTAGCCACAGGCTCTAATAGGCTTCAAAATAGGGTGGACTAAAAGCGCAGAGTATTGCGCTCGGAGCCCATCCAGGTGTGTTAGAAAAGCAAATGAATATTCGCTTTCCTAACACTGAATTGCCTCTCCGCCAATCAGGAAGCGTAGGTCTGTTGCCCATTTCCTGATTTGCTGAAAGGTCAAGCGATCCTTTTGGACGCCTAGGAGGAGGGGAGGAGACGCACAGTGGACACAGGACACAGGAGACGCTGCCAGATGCTCGCCGCAGCCTGATCCCCTGCCCGATGTGCCCGCCGATCCCTGATGTGTCCGCCGATCCCCGATGGGCCCGCCGATCCACGCCGCTGATGGGGTAAGTGCCGGTGGACTGGCAGAAAGCGGGGTGGGGAGGGGGGGGGGTTGAGGTGCTGCAGGTTGTTTGCCATCCCCCCAAACAAAAAAACACCAGTTGCCACTGTAATTAACATAGCTAAGGAACAGCCAATATAAACACAAACATTAATAATTAAACAACTAGCCACCTAGGTGACTCAGTGACCACCCAGACCGCTCGGCACCAAGCCCACAACCCTGGATACAAAATACATTACACATTATCATAAGCATAAACATCCCACAATGGTTTGATATCAAAGTGGACACAATATTAATCACATCTCCAAGATAATCAGACAGACAGACAGACAGAAACAATCGGTGACTCAATTAACAATGGGAATGCACACCTAGAAGGCAGACAATGGGGAGAGACATACTTAACAATAAACACATAACACCTTAGTAAACAGACTATAGCAGGAGACCCCAGTATCAGTATTGCTTTGAGCTAATTAGATTAACCACTTTGACGACCGCCTACCGCAGATGTAATGCAGCAGGTCGGCTCTATTGCACGAAACGACGTACCCGAACGCTGATTGGACACAGGGGATTGTTCCCCAGAGAGGCAGAACGGCGATCTACCTATGTAAACAGGGCAGATCGGCGTTCTGACAGGAATGAAGATAGAGATCGGTGTTCCTGTTATGCAGGAACACCGATCTCTGTTTTCAACCAGTCAGAGCAACCCCCACACCGTTAGTTAGCACACCCAAGGAACGCAGTTAACCCTTTGATCGCCCCTGCTGTTAACCTCTTCCCTGCCAGTGTCATTAGTACAGTGACAGTGTATATTTTTAGCACTGATCACTATAATAATGTCACTGGTTCCCAAAAAAGTGTCAGTTAAGGCCAATACACACGATCTGACTTTTTGACAACAATGGTCCAACGGACGTGTTTGATCGGACATTGCGACCGTGTGTATGCTACATCGGACAATTTTTTGGGGTTTTTTCAGCAGACAAATGTTCGCTGTGAATGCTCTCAAACTTTCCAGCAACAAATGTCCGATGGAGGATAATCCGATCGTGTGTAAACAAGTCCATCGGACTAAAGTCCAAAGTACAAACACGCATGCTCAGAACCAATGCTAAAGATCAGAGAACAATAGCAGAATTTGCCCAAAGGGTGGCGGTAAAGAGCTGAAAAAACACGTGATTTGGTGAATGTTTGCTGTTGTGTGTATGCATACCAAGTTCACGGCCAACGCCCCCTTCGGACCAAAATCCACGGAAAAGTCAGATGGAAGTCCGATCGTGTGTATGAGGCTTTAGGTGTCCGATTTGTCCGCTGCAATGTCGCAATCCCGCTAAAAATCGCTAATCCTGCAGCCATTACTAGTAAAAAAATAAAAATGCCATAAAAATATCCCATAGTTTGTAGACGCTATAACTTGCCGCTTATGGGGATTTTTTTTTTTTACCAAAAATATGTAGCAGAATACATATTGGCCTAAATTGATGAAGACATTTGATTTTTTTTTCCATTTTATTATTGTATATGTATATTATAGCAGAAAGTAAAAAAAAAAAAATTAAAAATTGTTGCTCTTTTTTTTTTGGTTTATAGCGCAAAAAATAAAAACCACAGAGGTGGGCAAATACCACCAAAAGAAATCTCTATTTGTGGGGAAAAAAGGCGTACCCATTGTACCCATTTGGGTACAGTGTTGCCTTGACCGCGCCATTGTCGGTTAAAGTAACGCAGTGCCGTATCGCCTGGTCATGAATGGGGGGGGGGGGGTAAACCTTCCGGGCTGAAGTGGTTAACATCTACTCTCATAGTCTAAAGCAGTCATTGCTGGTTTGTGCAAATGAGGCCCCCGAATATGTATCTGGGTTCTCCAGTTCCTGGAGTCTGTGTGTTTTGGGGAGACATGGACCCGAATCGGAAGCAAGACCACTCCAAGGGTCCCCCAGGCACACACCTCCCAAAGAGTAGTGCTCCCTTAAAGGCCAGGGCCCATAGTCAGTAGGCAAGGGGCCACCCTGCAGTCCCCACAAAATGCCCCTGCCCTGGTTGGGTCTGTCACAATTGAGTATATTATTATGGATTTCGTTTTATAGCAGGTTTTCACTTGATCTGTCTGGTCTCGATGCCGTATGCAATGGCCATGTGTATGGACAGCTGAAGGTGTGGGAGTAGTTGATTACTAGGAGTCTGTGATAGACAAGCCGGTGACAGAAAGGCCGGCCAGTGTTATCTATTCTCAGATGACACAATCTCTGTTTTCTTTGTGTTTCTTTTTACTGCAGCACAGTAATTTAGTTATTTAGTAGAGCATAAGTAACTTTTTTTCCCCCCAGCATCCTTCTAGGACTGACACCGGCTGTAAAATAAAGTCACAAGATATACGGTGTTTGTGTATTCTGCCTAACACAGCTAATTTAGTGCCTTTTGTTTCAGTTTAGCCAATTCCGATCTCGTATATCTGGCCCATGATACACTATATTACCAAAAGTATTGGGACACCTGCCTTTACACGCACATGAACTTTAATGGCATCCCAGTCTTATGCCCCTTTCACACGAGGTGGACTCCGCTTGCACGGAGCCCGCCTCTGTCCGTCGGCTCAGCGGGAGATCTCTCCGTTGCGGATGACAAGCCTCTCTCCGCTCACTGAGCGGGGAGGGGCTTGCGAGCGCCGCTGGTCTCTATGGAGAGATCGGATGAAAACGGACAGTGTGTCCGTTTTCATCAGATCTCACCCGATCCGCCAGCGACGGATCTGGACGTAGAGCAATCCGTCTGATTTTGGCGGATCGGACCGGGTCGGATGTCTCTGCTGACATCCGACGCTCCATAGGCTAACATGGAGCGCCCGTTCAGATCCGCCGTCAAAACTGACAGGCGGATCTGAACGGTCCGTCCATGTGAAAGGGGCCTTATGCCCCATACACACAGTCGGATTTTCCGACGGAAAATGTCCTATCGGACAATGTTGTCGACAACCGTGTGACAACCGTGTTGTCGACAACCATGTGACTTTTTCCGTCGGATTTTCCGACAGACAAAGTTTTATCCCCTGCTCTCAAATTTTCAGACAACAAAGTCCTATGGGACTTTTTCCGATCGTGTGTAGCGAATTCCGACGGACAAAGTGCCACGCATGCTCAGATCACATTACAAGACCAAAGCTATTGGCTACTAGCCTCTACGTACTCCCGTCGTACGCAACAAACGTCACCACGTTCAGGATGATCGGATTTTCCGACAACTTTGTCCGACCGTGTGTATGCAACACCAGTGTCGGACAAAAACCGTTGGAAAAATCAGACGGATTTTGTGGTCGGAATTTCCGACCGTGTGTACGGGGCATTAGTCCGTAGAAGGCCTGATTTGCAGTCTTCGCTCTAATTCACCCCAAAGGTGTTCTATCAGGTTGAGGTCAGGACTCTGTGCAGGCCAGTCAAGTTCCTTAACCCCCAAACTTGCTCATCCGTGTCTTTATGGACCTTGCTTTGTGCACTGGTGCGCAGTCATGTTGGAACAGGAAGGGGCCGTCCCCAAACTGTTCCCACAAAGTTGGGAGCATGAAATTGTCCAAAATGTCTTTGTATGCTGACGCCTTAAAGTGATTGTAAGGGTTTTTTTTTTTTTTTTTTTTTTTAATAACAAACATATCAAACTTACCTCCACTGTGCAGCTTGTTGTGCACAGAGTGGCCCCGAACATCCTCTTCTGGGGTCCCCCGGCGGCTCTCGCGGCTCCTCCCCACATCAGATAAACCCTTGGGAGAAGCACTCTCCCGGGGGATTACCTTGTGGGCACGCTCCTGAGTCCAACATTTGACGTCGAATGCTGGACTCGGGCCCGCCCCCAGCACCCGTGTTATTGGATTTGATTGACAGCAGCGGGAGCCAATGGCTTTGCTGCTATCAATCTATCCAATCAAGAACTGAGATCCCCGAGCAGAGAGATGGCGCGTCCCTTGGGTCAAGTTCTAGGGCTCAGGTAGGTAAAACGGAGGGGCTGGGTTTTTTTTTTTTCACCTTAATACATAGGATTATTATACAGAATTTATATAGCACCAACAGGATGCATTAAGGTGAAAAAACACAAAGAGTTCCCTTCACTGGAACTAAGGGGCCAAGTCAAGGCCAGTCAAGTTCCTCCACCCCAAACTTGCTCATCCATGTCTTTATGGACCTTGCTTTGTGCCCTGGTCCAAATCATTTGGTGGAGGGGGGATTATGGTGTGGGGTTGGGCTTGTCCCCTTAGTTCCAGTGAAGGGAACTCTTGAAGAAAAAAAAAAAAAAAAAAAAAAGAAGGGAACTCTTAAAGCATCAGCATTCCAAGACATTTTGGACAATTTTATGCTCCCAACTTTGTGGGAACAGTTTGGGGACGGCCCTTCCTGTTCCAACATGACTGCCCACCAGTGCACAAAGCAAGGTCCATAAAGACATAGCTGAGCACGTTTGGGGTGGAGGAACTTGACTGGCCTGCACAAAGTCCTGACCTCAACCCCATAGAACACCTTTGGGATGAATTAGAGCGGAGACTGTGAGCCAGGCCTTCTCGTCCAACACCAGTGTCTGACCTCCCAACTGCGCTTCTGGAAGAATGGTCAAACATTCCCATAGACACCCTCCTAAACCTTGTGGATGGGTTGAAGCTGTTATAGCGGCAAAGGCTGGGCCAACTCAATATTGAATCCCCACTGACTAATGCCCCGTACACACGGTCAGATTTTCTGACGGAAAATGTCCTATCGGACCATGTTGTCGGAAATTCCGACCGTGTGTGGGCTCCATCTGACTTTTTCCGTCGGACGAAATTCCGAATTCCGTAGCGAATTGTGTAGCGTAGCGAATTGTGTAGCGAATTCCGACGGACAAAGTGCCACGCATGCTCAGATCACATTACAAGACGAAAGCTATTGGCTACTAGCCTCCACGTAGTCCCGTCGTACGCAACGAACGTCACCACTTTCAGGATGATCGCATTTTCCGACAACTTTGTCCGACCGTGTGTATGCAACACCAGTGTCGGACAAAATCCGTCGGAAAAAAATCCGACGGATTTTGTGGTCGGAATTTCGTGTGTACGGGGCATAAGACTGGGATGCCATTAAAGTTCATGTGCGTGTAAAGGCAGGCGTCCCAATACTTTTGGTAGTATAGTGTATATCGTCTATGTATTGTTTCATAAATGTAAAGTACATTCCAGTTTTCCTGGCACAGGGGATATTGGAATCCTGGGTGTGATCAGTTCTTGGTGTTCTGAGTTATGGTGTGTCTTTCCCATAAACACGTACATTCCATTATAGCGCATCTCTGTAAAGTTACTTGGCAGCAGCAGATATGTCGCCTGCCCGTGGAAAAGTTTTAAAGGCATCAAAACAAGAGGTTATATTCATAACGTTTTACAGCTGCCCTATAAAAAAACGGACTATGATCATCTGCTGGCTTTAAACGGATGCTTTATTACAGCTTGGAACATATTTTTGGTAATACCGTTGTATAGCAGCAAAATTCAGGTTAATGGCATTTTAAAGTCACCCAGAGTGCATAGAAATAATTCCCTGACTTCTACATTGAAGTTAAAGCTGAGCTCCAGGCAGATATAAAAGATACAAATGAATGAAAACTCTGTAATTATTAATACATAGTTATATAGTTAACGACCTCCCGCCCGTGCTATACCCGAAAGACGGCTACAGTGCAGACCTCAATTGCCGGGAGGGCACCCATATATGTCCTAGACATGTGCAATTCGTTTTGTTTTTCTTTTTTTTTCGTTATTTTCGTTCGTTCGTTTTCGTACGAATGAACGAATCATTCGAATCGTACGAATCCGAATAAAGAATCGTAACGAATCGTTCGAATCGTACAAATCCGATTAACGAATCATTCGAATCGAACGAATCCGAAAAACAACGAAAGTCCGAAAAAAAACAAATTAGAAACAACGAATGTACTAATGAAGAACATAGGAAAAACGAAAACGAACGAAAAAATTCGTACATTCATAACTTTTTTTTTTGTTGAATTGGGAATTTTCTGTGTCCCTTACAATGGTGCTGCTAAACGTGCTTCGAATGGATTGAACCAAAAAATTTTTTTTTCGATTCGTAACTTTTTTTTTTTCGATTCGTAACTTTTTTTTTTTTTTTCGATTTGTAATTTTCCGTGTCTCTATTGAACAAAAAAATTCGTACATTCGTAACTTTTTTTTTCGATTCGTAACTTTTTTTTTCGATTCGTAACTTTATTTTTTTCGATTCGTAACTTTTTTTTTTTTTTTTCGATTTGTAATTTTCCGTGTCTCTATTGAACAAAAAAATTTGTACATTCGTAACTTTTCTTTCGATTCGTAACTTTTTTTTTTTCGATTCGTAACTTTTTTTTTCGATTCGTAACTTTTTGAAGCTTCGTAAACTTTTTTTAGCTTCTATTGAACCAAAAAATTTGTACATTTGTAACTTTTTTTTCAATTCGTAACTTTTTTTTTTTTCGATTCGTAACTTTTTTTTCGATTCGTAACTTTTTTTTTTTTTTTTCGATTTGTAATTTTCCGTGTCTCTATTGAACCAAAAAATTTGTACATTTGTAACTTTTTTTTCAATTCGTAACTTTTTTGTTTTTTTCGATTTGTAATTTTCCGTGTCTCTATTGAACAAAAAAATTCGTACATTCGTAACTTTTCTTTCGATTCGTAACTTTTTTTTTTTTCAATTCGTAACTTTTTTTTTCGATTCGTAAATTATTAAAATGTAATAATAGCATACACATTACATCAAATTATGAATTATGCTCCGATTACTAATGTACGAATGTTACGAATGTACGAATAAATACGAATGCGTCCGAAAATTAAACTAACGAAAAAACGAATCAACGAAAAAATAACTCTTACGAATGTACGAATCGTTACGAATCCGAACAACGACGACTTACGAATGTACGAATCGTTACGAATACGAACACCGACGACTTACGAATGTACGAATCGTTACGAATCCGAACAACGACGACTTACGAATGTACGAATCGTTACGAATCGATGGAAACGAAAAAAACGAAACTAGAAAAAACTAATTTTTTCCGGAAACGAAAAAAACGAAACGAAAATAAACTAATTTTTTTGTTGTGCACATGTCTAATATGTCCTCCCGTGCATGAGCTGCCTGAGGGCCCCCTGTGGGGCACGCATGGCGCATGCAGCTGATTGCATGTGTGATTGGCTCACTGATTTCCCAGAAGTCTGCACTAAGATATAAGTCAGAATTCAGGCATTCCCTGCAAAAAAATATTTCATTTTTGGTGAGATACTCCCAATAGGAAATCACGTCTAAAGGGATGCGAATCCTGCCACTTTCTCCACTGGAGCTCTGCAGGTGCAGCAGCTGATTGATAATTATGAAATCGCTCCCATTAGATTAACTTGCCACATGGATACAGACAAACACACAGGGATTTCTTCAGAATAACAAAAGGTAGGAATCTGTAACAAAGTTGGTTAAAGCAGTTGTAATTATTCGGGGAGATCAGTGAGCACTTAGATCAAACAACTACACTATTGGTAGATAAGGCATCAGCTTCAATGGACCCAGACAGCCCATTCACAGGTCTAACCCTCCTTTGACTCCAGGCAGACCATCCACCGGATTCACGATCCCACCAGAGGTCACATAAGTATAAAACAAAGGCTCCACTTTGTGTGATGATGTAAAACCAATCCTGACGACGTCAGATATGACAAAACGCGTAGGACAGAGCCACGCACACACGCCACAGCGCATGCGCGATTGCTATTTGGTCATCTTTTACTGGAAAAGGACGATAGGCTGCCCATTAGGGCAGCCAATCAGTGCAACCTTATCAGCATACATCACTGAAGGAGAAAAATTAACTGTTTGCAAAATGTAATAACAAAATATAAAACGGTTTTGTATTTTTTTTCGGTCTTTTTAAAAAAAAATTAACTAAAAAAAAAAACAGAGGTGATCAAATACCACCAAAAGAAAGCTCTATTTGTGGGAAAAAAATGATAAAAATGTAATTTGAGAACAGTGTTGTATGACCACGCAATTGTCGAGTGACAGCGCTAAAAGCTAAAAATTGGTCTGGGCAGGAGGGGGGTCTAAGTGCCCAGTAAGCAAGTGGTTAAGTTGGGAGCGATCAGCCACAAACTTCAGATAAAGCGCAGATCCTTTATATGAGCGCTGACTATTGTGCAGCACAACAGTCTTTGGCAAGGATACAATATATGCCAAGCAGTGTGGAATTGTACAGTATTGCATTAACCGACTGCATTACCAGAGGGTGGCTTTGGCTAGCAGCAGTAGTATTCCTTAAAAAGATGTGTCTAGATCCAAGCAGCACCTCTCACCGGCTCCACATCTCCTTTCTAAACACCGAAGGTTTAACAATACCCAAGGAGCCTACTCTGAGCTGTCCCTACCTCTCAGGAACCTTTCCCTGCACTTTACACTCCCCCTCACAAGCAGGTTCCTATATCTGTCCATCCACTTGCCAGAAGCATGCCAAGTAAGTTGCCTTATTTTGAAAGATTCTCTTGGCCGCCAAAGAGTTCAAAATGGCCGCCAAAGTCTCTCGAGAGTTCAGTGTCCAATAGACATGTGCACAACAAAAAAATTTGTTTATTTTCGTTTCGTCTTTTTCCTTTCCGAAAAAAACGGATTTCGTTTTTTTCGTTTCCGTTGATTCGTAACGATTCGTACATTCGTAAGTCGTCGGTGTTCGTATTCGGAACGATTCGTACATTCGTAAGAGTTATCTTTTCGTTGATTCGTTTTTTCGTTAGTTCAATTTTTGGACGCATTCGTATTTATTCGTACATTCGTAACATTCGTAACATTCGTAACATTCGTAGATTCATAATCAGAGCATAATTCATAATTTTATGTAATGTGTATGCTATTATTACATTTTAATAATTTACGAATCGAAAAAAAAAGTTACGAATCGAAAAAAAAAGTTACGAATGTACGAATTTTTTTGTTCAATAGAGACACGGAAAATTAGAAATCGAAAAAAAATAAAAAGTTACGAATCGAAAAAAAAAATAAGAATCGAAAAAAAAGTTACAAATGTACAAATTTTTTTGTTCAATCCAATCGAAGCACGTTTAGCAGCACCATTGTAAGGGACACGGAAAATTACCAATTCAAAAAAAAAAAAGTTACGAATGTACGAATTTTTGTCGTTCGTTTTCGTTTTTCGGATTTTCTTCATTAGTACATTCGTTGTTTCTAATTTGTTTTTTTCGGATTTTCGTTGTTTTTCGTATTCGTTCGATTCGAATGATTCGTTAATCGGATTCGTACGATTCAAACGATTCGTTATTCGGATTCGTACGATTCAAACGATTCGTTATTCGGATTCGTACGATTCAAACGATTCGTTCATTCGTACAAAAACGAACGAACGAAAATAACGAAAAGAAGCGAAAAACGAAAAAAAAAACAAAAACAAACGAATAGCACATGTCTAGTCCCTACCTCTCATTGTAGGAAACACGTTTATCAGCAAAAACGTATTGTGCCAGAGTCATACCCCCCTTACACAGGGACAATATTCTGGCCATTCCATCCATGGATGCAGCCCGTGGCACCAATACAACGAGGTCACTAAAACTTGATCCCAATGAATAAGCACAACCATGCCTGAAATACAGAACCTACACTAAGTACAGCTTGTCTAGGAGAATCACCTTTAGAGATCCTACAACTAGACATGTGCAATTTGTTTAGTTCTGAATTCGTTTTTCGGAACATCCGAATTAACGAAAACCTGATTTAAATTTTTTCTGAATATTCGTAAATTCGAAAATTTGGAAATTAGAAAATTAGTAAACTCAAACATTTGGAAATTCAAAAATCAGAAAATTTGAAAATCTGAAATAATAACTAACTATCAAATTATAGGTATTGGAATTTCCTTTCAAATTTGGCTGTTAAAGTGGTGTTTCCACAATAAAAAAAAAAAAAAAGGCTTAAACTTCCTAAAAAAAATAATAAAAAAAAAAATTAAATAATTGGAAAAATTTATTTTTTTCACTTACCTCTAAATGCCTGTTAATGGGGGGTCCCTCGTAGTCTGCCTCCTTCAGTGCCCGGGCACTAACATCACTTCCACTCGGCGCAGTCAGTCATCTGGGACACGTGACAGGTCCCAGATGACTGCGCGGCATATCACGGCGTGCGGCGCCGCTAGTGCATGCGCAGTGGGTGCCCGGCTGTGAAGCCACAGCTGGGTGCCCACATTAAGGATGCCGGTGCCGGGAGCGGCGCGGGGAACGAGGGGGGGCTTCGTTCCCCCGCATCGCTTGACCCTGGGACAGGTAAGTGTATGATTATTAAAAGTCAGCAGCTTTGCAGTATTTGTAGCTGCTGACTTTTAAAAAAATTTTTTTTAAGGGGCACCCCACTTTAATGAATGTAATGAATGTAATGTAACGAATACGTGAGGAATTATCCGAAATAACGAATGCCGTATCTAAATGAATGGAACATAATGAATTATTAATAATAATAATAATAATAAAAAAGGTTCATTATTATTATTTATTATTCATTTGTTCTGTTCCATTTCTTATCTAAACAAATGGAATGGAACAAATTAATTTTAAAAATAATAAAAAAGGTTTTGTTATTATTATTATTATTAGATCATTACGTTCCATTCATTTAGATATGGCATTCGTTATTTCGGATAGTTCGTGACTTCGGATAAATTCGTAACGTTCACTAACAGCCAAATTTGAAAGGAAATTCCAAAAAATAATAAAAAAAAAATTTAAAATTGAAAAAATGTATTTTTTTCACTTTTTTTGCCTGTTTTTTTCTGCTCCTTTCTTTTTTTTTTCCACTCTTTTTTTTTTTTTTTGGGACACGTTATTTTTTTTTTTTTTTTTTTTTTTTTTATTCTTTCTAGTTTTTTTTCTTTTTTTTTTGTTTTTTTTTTTTTGGGTTTTTTTTTTTTTTTTTTTTTTTTTTCTCGTTTCTTGGGTTTTTTTTTTCCTTCTCTCTTTTTTTCTTATTTTTTTTTTTTTTTAAAATTTTTTGTTTTTTTGTTTTTTACGTTTCTTTTTCTGTTTCTTTTTTTTTTCTTTGTTAATAATTTAATTAATTTTTTTTATTTTTTTTATTTTTTTTTCTTTTTTGTTTCTTTATTATCTTTTTTTATTTTTTTTTTCAACTTTAATAAATTTTTTTAATTTTTTTTTTTTATTCTTATTTTTATTTTTTTCTTTTTTTTTTTTATTTTTTTTGTATTTCTTTTTATTTTTTTTTTTTTTTCTTTTTATTTTTTTATTCTTTTTTCTTTTTTTTTTTTTTTTGAAATTTTTTTTTCTAATTTTTTCGTTTTTTTTAGTTAGTTAGTTAGTTATTCTTTCTAATTTTCTGATTTGCGTTCTTTCGAATTATCTAATTTTCTTTCTTATGTTTAGATTTTAGAATTTACGAATTTACAAAATTACAAATTTTAGAATTCACGAATTTTCGAATGACTGAAAACAAACTAATTTTTCAGCAGTGCACATGTCTACTACAACTGCCAATGTGACAAAAATGACAAAAAGAATGCATAGGTGAAAAACAATGAAGGTTTACAACCCCTTTAAGTGTTCCCTTCACTGGAACTAATGGGACAAGCCCAACCCCTGAAAAACAACCCCACACCATAATCCCCCTCCACCAAATGATTTGGGCCAGTGCACAAAGCAAGGTCCATAAAGACATGGATGAGTGAGTTTGGGGTGGAGGAACTTGACTGGCCTTGACTTGGCCCCTTAGTTCCAGTGAAGGGAACTCTTAAGGCGTCAGCATACCAAGACATTTTGAACAATTTCATGCTCCCAACTTTGTGGAAACAGTTTGGGGATGGCCCCTTCCTGTTCCAACATAACACACCAGTGTACAAAGCAAGGTCCATAAAGACATGGAGGAGTGAGTTTGGGGTGGAGGAACTTGACTGATCTTCACAAAGTCCTGAGCTCAACCCGATAGAACACCTTTGGGTTGAATTAGAGCAGAGACTGCGAGCTCATCAGTGCCTGACCTCACAAATGCGCTTCTGGAAGAATGGTCAAACATTCCCATAGACATACTCCTAAACCTTGTGGACGGCCTTCCCAGAAGAGTTGAAGCTGTTATAGCTGCAAAGGGTGGGCCAACTCAATATTGAACCCTACGGACTAAGACTGGGATGCCATTAAAGTTCATGTGTGTGTAAAGGCAGGTGTCCCAATACTTTTGGTAATATAGTGTATATGAGATGCTAGGTCCGCTGTATCCTCTTTTTAGGCCTGCCCCCTGGACCCCCGCAGTCATGAAAGCCTTCCTCCTCTACATGCAGCCTTTTCTTCTCTTTCGATGGACGCATTCAGAATTCCAAGAAGCATACTTGCTCCACGCTCCTTCATCTGCAGACGTATCTGCTGAACAAATAATAGACAGCGGAAGAAGAGATGTGTCTGTCATCTCCACAAAAGTGAGCTGCCCAGACTTGCAATTTATTCTGATTCAAAATAAACTAAAAATTGCCGGGTAATTTTCTTATTTGGCTTCGCACAAAATAAAGACGTATTCCGGATCCAAGAAATAAGGTTAGAGGCAGAAAGGCAGCGATATCCTCGTATTATCAGGTGAAATGACACGGTGTGCGCCGGGAGCGAGGAATAAAGACTCAGCACCTCCGGTGGACTGTGTTTAGCGGATACAAATTATAGAACAGAAGCCGGAGCTGGACTGTAATGGGAGGTCACCCAGCAAGGCGAGCGATTCCAGACCAAGACAGCTCTGCAGCCCAATGACAGGCTATTACAGGCCTATCTACCGGACAAAGAGAAGAACATTTATTATTAAGAAAAAAGTGCGTCTCTAAGACATCTAGAACTTTCTGAGAAAAAGTATGAGTAAAATATACACCCTTATAAAAGGGGGTTGTTGTTACGGCAGACTGTGGTCAGTGGGAATAGAAAATGTAGAATAGTGCCCCATCATTGGTGATTGTGGGAGGAATAGTGCCCCATCATTGGTGTCAGTGAGAGGAATTTTGCCCCATCATTGCTGTCAGTGGGAAGAATAGTGCCCCATCATTGGTGTCAGTGGAAAGAATAGTGCCCCATCATTGGTGTCAGTGGGAGGAATAGTGCCCCATCATCGATTCAGACGTTGCCATTGCCAGCAATAGCATGTCAAATCGTATCACTGTGAACCTTTTGGAGACCAGCGATACTAATACAGAGATCAGTGCTAAAAATATGCACTGTCACTGTACTAATGACACTGGCTGGGAGGGGGTTAACATCAGGGGCAATCCTAGGTAGACATGTGCAATTCGTTTCCGAATTAGTTTTTTAATGGAATTAGACAAATTTGTTAATTCAGAAATTTCTGTATTTCCGCATTTTCGAATTTCAGAATTTTTCTGAGTATTTGGAAATTCTGAAATTTGGAAATTCGAAATGTAAAAATCTGAAAATCCCAAAATTCGGAAATTCAAAAATATGAATGAAAATCCGAAAATTCAAAAGAACGAAAATCCAAAAATAAGAACGAAAATCCGAATTCTAAAATTTGAAATAATAACTAATAATACCTAACTATTAAATTATAGGTATTGAAATTTCCTTTAAAATTTGGCTGTTAGTGAACGTAACAAATACGAATTTATCCGAAGTTACAAATTTTCCGTAATACCGAATGTCGTATCTAAGCGAATGGAACGTAACAAATTAATAATAATCATTAATAATAAAAACATATTATCGTTATTATTATTATTTATTAATATTTGTTCTGTTCCATTTGTTTCGATGCGGCATTCGTTATTTTGGATAATTCGTAACTTCAGATAAGTTCGTATTCGTTACATTCACTAACAGACAAATTTGAAAGGAAATTCCAATACATATAATTTAATAGCTAGGTATTATTAGTTAGTTATTATTTAGAATTTTGGGATTTTTGTTTACGCATTTTCCTTATTTTCGGATTTTAACATTTTCGGATTTTCGAATTTCTGAATTTTATAATTTATGAATTGTTGAATTTTCAAACTTTTAAATTTAGGAATTTTCGAATTTTCAGATTTACACATTTCTGAAAAAAGCAAAAAAACGAATGAAACGAAAACAAAAACTAATTGTTGAATTTTCAAATTTCGGATTTTCGGAATTTTCGAATTTAGGAATTTTCGGATTCACGAATTCTCGAATTTACAAATTTTCAAATTTCCGAAAAAAAATAACGAAAACGAACACATTTTTGTCAGTGCACATGTCTAATCAAAGGGTTTCTAGGAAGTGCTTGCTAACTGTGGGGGGGGGGATGCTTGTACTATGGAAAGACAGCGATCCGTGTTCCTGCTTTGCAGAAACACAGGATCGCTACCTTCCCTACCTAAAGAACGGCAATCTGCCTTGGTTACATAGGCAGACCACCGTTCTGCTTCTCTCGGGAACGATCGGCGGGTTCCAGCGTACATCGGGTCCACTGGACCCGCTGATTGGCTCCCACTGTGTCCAATCACAGCAGGAGCGGGTTAGCTGTCGGCGCAAATGCATGCCCCAGACCCGGAAGTGCGAAATCATCTACAGGTAGGTGATTTTGCACAGGAGAGCCGCCTTGCCGCTATATATGTACTGTATACGGCCGGCAATCAGTTAAAGAAGAACTCCATGAAATTTTTTTATTGCCCCATGAAGTGGGGCTCTACCCGCACTGCGTGGGTTGATCGCTCGTCTAGAGGCACAAGGAAAAGCTGTACTTACCCGGTTCTTAGATCCTCCGGAAAACCGCACTCCCCCATCCAGCGGTGGACTGTTCCTGCTGTCCTCATGTCCAGAGCCGGTCTACGGGCCTGATGACGTCAGGAATGGTCCATTCCCAAGACCGTTAGCTTGTGGATGGAGGCAGCAGTGGCGGGGACCAGTGCTGCGCTTGGCAGATCGGTGGATTAGGTAAGTATATCTTCGCTCCACAATCCCCTAGATCAGGGGGTCTCCAAACTTTCCAAGCAAAGGGCCAGTTTACTGTCCTCCAGGCTTTAGGGGGGCCGGACTGTGACCAGAGGGTGTAGAAAATACCCCGGCATCAGTGCCCCCATCAGTTTTAATGGGAGGAATAGTGCCCCATTGTTGATATCAATGAGGAGAATAGTACCTCATTGATGGTGTCAGTAGGGGGAATGGTGCCCCTTCATTGATATTGGTTGTTGGAATAGTGCCCCAAGGACCAGATAAGGGCAAGAAAAGGGCCACAGTTTGGAGACCACTGTTAACCCAATGTTTCTCAACTCCAGTCCTCAAGGCGCCCCAACAGGTCGTGTTTTCAGGATTTCCCTCAGGTGAAACGGCTGGGGTAATCACTAAGGCAGTGAAACTGATCAAATCACCTGTGCAAAATAATGCAAATCCTGAAAACATGACCTGTTGGGGCGCCTTGAGGACTGGAGTTGACCCATGCAGAGTACGGCACAGCCCCACCACTGCATGGGAAAAATCCTTTTTTTTTCCCTGGAGTTCTTTAAATTGTGATTTATTGAGCACATTTATATGCATCCAGTTTTTTTATTTTTAGTTTGTGGTCAGGAACTATTGATGTTTGTTTTGCAACACTGACACTTTTATTTGAGATTTTTGATACTTTGTATATTTGTGAATCACATTATTACATTCTTTATTTGTCAATATTTGTTCACGACACACAGGAGGAGGTTTGAAAAAAAAAAAAAAAACTGGAACACAGAATATGGTGCAGATGTGCATAGTAACCAATCAGCTTCCAGGTTATAGCCCCCGTTCGCATCGGCGCGATTTGACATGTCAAATCGCACACCAAATCACCGCCTATTGCCAGCAACGGCACCGCCTGAATCGGTGTGACGCTGACTCTGCGGCGCTACACTGATTCACAAATATAGTAGCTGCACAAAATAGGGGATAGATTTATGGAATTTCAATTTTTTTTTTTAATAGTAATGGCGGCGATCAGCGACTTTTAGGGAGACTGACAATTGCGCGGTCGTGTGACGCTGTACCCAAATAAAATGTCTGTCCTTTTTTCCCACAAATAGAGCTTTCTTTTGGTGCTATTTGATCACCTCTGCCGTTTTTTGTTTTTTTGCGCTATATAAACAAAAAAAGACAAAAAACAATATTTCTTACTGTCTGCTATAAAACATATCCAATAAAAAAATAAAAAAAAATCGGAGAGACATCTGTGTGGGTTACTGCACAGATGTCTATTGAAATCGCACCTGAAGTCGACAAAAGTAAGTAAAGTTGAGAATCGGTGCAGCGCCAAAAAACGCCGCTGACTTTGAGGCTTGGTTCACACCTAAACCGGGCGCGGATCGCACAGCAACGCTGTCCGTACCTGTTCTCCTTTTCAGGGACCAATCATGGCAGAATCTTTGCCTGAATTCGGCCCTGAAACGGAGGCAAAGATGCAGTGCGCAGCGCGCTACATAGAGAGCCGGTCATATTCTCCTGCGAAGAAATCCTCATCCAATTCGCATAGGTGTGCACCCCGCCTAAAAGAGGAAGTAAACCCTAATGGGTTTACTTCCTCTTTGTTTCCCTGCAAAGGTAAAGCATAATGGACTACTATGCATCGCATCACATAGTAGTCCATTATGTGTCACTTACCTGACACAGGAGCCAGCAAAGTCACTGCTGACCCCTTGTGTACGGAGCCTCCACCTTCTTGGTGGGTCTCGCGGCTTTGGCGCTGTCATTCGACGGAGCCGCAATGACGTCACTCCCACGCATGCGCACAAGAGCTGCCACTCGCGGCATATCGCCGTTGAGAGCGCCACACTCAGTGCGCCTGCGCACCGCTGTCTACTACCGTAGACTGCGGTGCCTGTCTTTTGGCGCATGCGCCGTAGATTGCGGTGCCTGTCTTTTGGCGCATGCGCCGTAGATTGTGGTGCCTGTCTTTTGGCGCATGCGCCGTAGATTGCGGTGCCTGTCTTTTGGCGCATGCGCCGTAGATTGCGGTGCCTGTCTTTTGGCGCATGCGCCGTAGATTGCGGTGCCTGTCTTTTGGCAAATATCTCCTAAACCGTGTAGGTTTAGGAGATATTTCTTTGACCTACAGGTAAACCCTAATCTAGGCTTACCTGTAGGTCCAAGTGGTGTGTAAGGGTTTACAACCACTTTAATAAACAGACACACTCACCTGTCCCGCGGTCCAGCGATGCGGCCGTCCGAAGCCTCGCTTCTCTCCTTTTCCTCTCCGTGGTGCCGGCATTGCAAGTGTGGGCACCCGGCACGTTATGAATGGCCGGGTAATCTTCTGGGACCTGTGACATGTCCCAGAAGATTGCATGGAGGGAGGGGAGAGGTGAACTTCCACTCGGTGCCAGGAGCGGAAGTGGGAACAGGTACCTGTCAAAACTAGGTACCCGCCCCCAAAAAATGACATGCCAAATGGGGCATGTCATGGGGTCACGAGTACTTTTGGGAGGAACTCCGCTTTAATTAAACAAGCTGAAATTAAAAGCTGATTGGCTACCATGCACAGCTGCAGAAGATTCTGAGTGCTCCAGTTTTAGTAAATCTCCTCCACTGTCACTCATGTTCATTTCACATTATTTATTTCATATTATTGACATTAGGTTTTGTCATAATACGTACAGCACTTTTATATAACATTTTGAGTTTGCATCATTTGCACCAGCAGCTAATTGTATTCTCAGTGCAGCGCAACCCACATTTATATATTTATTCACTGTGAGGACCTTTTTTTTTTGCTTTAATTTACTTATTTTTGCCTTCTGGCTGGACATGATGGATGTGTGTCTTGTTTCATCCTGACTAAGTAACTATGTGAGAAAAAAAAAATTGCAAGGCATGGGGCCAGCTTCAGTTTAGTCTCTGACAATATGACAGCTTTATTTGCACTCAGCTCTTTTACAGAGGAGAAATAGGAAAGCCAGCATGAGGTCGCCTAAGCCTCTTTCCCGGGAGAGCTGGAGCGCTAACACGCGGCTTTACAGAACGGTGAACTGTAGACTCCTCCTCCCGTAGCGCGGTGCTGAATGTCCTCCTTTCATGTTCTCTCACAAGCTGATATGCTTTGCAGCATGGGCTCCCAGCATGCTGAGAGACAGGTAGAGCAGACAGGGCTCAGATTATACCATGCTCTGCCCGTCACCATACAGCGTTCAGGGAGATTCCATTGAAAAAAAAAAAAAAGTCACAAATGATTTGCAAAGGGCAGCAGCCAGGGATGAGCAAATCCATAGCTTTGCCAGTCTGTAGTAAGATAAAAAAATATCTGCTGTGATTTTGCAGGGGCCCCCACCTGTTCTCCCAGGAACAAGGCTGGATTTCTATCGCTGGACCCTGTGGTCACAGGACATCCTGCAATAGGATCACTGGTAGGTACAGGGCCGGATTAAGAACATCATGGGCTTGGTGCTGAGGATTTTGGTGGGGCTTTTTATAAAAAATAAAAATGCAGACATTTTTTTGTTATAACAAATTAATTAAAATAGAGAGAGGGAGGATGAGAGAGAAAAGAGAGAGAGAAAGGGGATGAGAGAGGGGTGAGGGGGTAAGGGAGGGAGGATGAGAGAGAGAGGGGGGTGAGAGAGAGAGAAAAGGGATGAGAGAGGGGTGAGAGGTAAGGGAGGGAGGATGAGAAAGAGAGGGGGTGTGAGAGAGAGAGAAAAGGGATGAGAGAGGGGTGAAGGGTAAGGGAGGGAGGATGAGAGAGAGGGGGGGTGAGAGAGAGAGAAAAGGGATGAGAGAGGGGTGAGAGGTAAGGGAGGGAGGATGAGAGAGAAGGGGGGGTGAGAGAGAGAGAAAAGGGATGAGAGAGGGGTGAGGGGTAAGGGAGGGAGGATGAGAGAGGGGGGATGAGAGGGAGAGAAAGGGGATGAGAGAGGGGTGAGAGGCATGGGCGTCCGCAGAACTTTTTTCAGGGGGGGGGGCATAATTTTAGGGTCACCCATGCACCGCCCCTTTTCGACAATGTCATTATCACATTATTATGGTCAGAGTCTGCAGACGTATTACAGTCCCTAGGATAAGTAATGGATAATGGCCAACAGGCTCTCTTACCAGACCCAGCGAAACTACAGCAGTGATCCCTCCGGCTGGATGATCGTTCACTCTGGGTTCCCCGGGGGCGACACTGGTCAATAGTGTAGCATGTCTGTACCCTGGCCAGTGTGGCTCTCTCTCTGGTGGTGCTGGACAGCATGACTCTCTTTTGTGGCCCTGGCAGGCTCTCTCTCTGGCTTCCGCCCAGCACACTCCTCGTCCTGTAGCACTCTCTCCCTCTCTCCCTCAGCTTCTTTCCAGGCTGCAGTCTCTCAATCTCTCTCTTGATCGAGCTGTAGCCTCCTCCCTGTGGAAAATGGAGCCGCCAATCTTTTGGGACTACCTGTCCCATGAAGCTTGCCTCTCCTAGTTGCCTTTGGCCCTCAGTTATGGCCAATAGGGAAGGAACAGAGCAGGGCAGGAAGCTGGGTGGGGAACCTGGTGAGAGCCGCCGTCTCTTCTCCCTGACAGAAGAATGGGTGGGGCGAGCGGGGGAAACCTCTGATAGCCCGCAGCTCGCCATTCTTCCGTCACAGCACTGCCTAGTTCTCTGCTGGACTGAGCAGGGAAAAGAGCCCAAAGTCACACTACACTTGACAGCACCTTAATGGTCTCACCCCACTGGTGGGTGGCACCCGGGTGTGGCACCTCGACAGAGACACAACTGTGCTGAATTTAAGATCCGATCCCTGATTCCAGGGGGGGGCACTTGACCCCCCTTGCCCCTACCTGCGAACGCCCATGGTGAGAGGTAAGGGAGGGAGGATGAGGAAGAGGGGGATGAGAGAGAAAAGGGATGGGAGAAGAGTGAGGGGTAAGGGAGGGAGGATAAGAGAGCTAGGGGGATGAGAGAGGGGTGAGGAGTTAGGGAGGGGGGATGAGAGAGGATGCACATGAGCATGCGTGGGAGTGACAGCAATGCAACTCGGCCAAGGCAAGTGACTAAAGGCACAGAACCTGGAAGGAAGACCGGGTGAAGATGAAAGCGCAGGATTGATCACAGCGCAGCACTGGAGGGCTCACTCTGACAGGTAAGTGTAGCTTAATATGCTGTGCATACTAGTATATTATGGCATAACCTACCTCAGGGCTTCTAAAACGTAGTAATGTTAACAAAGTTTACTACGGCTTTAATATCACAGGATCTCCTAAACCTAAAATTGTTAATAATGTTAACAAAGTTTACTACGGCTTTAATATCACAGGATCCTAGGAGCCTCTCACGGGGCCCCCTACTGACCCGGTGGCCCTTGGGCAGTACATAGTTGCCAACATTTCAAAAATATTTTCAGGGACACTTTTTTTTATCAGTGGTATATTTAGAGTAGCTGACATCCCCTATGTTCCTCTATACATCACAATAGTAATCACAGATTAATTGGGCAGAACAAATATGGGGACTGAGAAGATTTCCCTTAGTTGAACTAACAAAAGAGTTCCTATTCGAGATGGTAACATTGAGGCACTTCGATATAATTTTATAGAACTGTTTTTGTGGGTAAGAGGCATAGTGGAGGAGTATGGATGCTATAAGTGGGAAGTGGGACTACTGTATGTGCAGGTGAGGGAGAGGAGTGTGGAGGGTATAACAGTGGGCACTACGTACAGGAGAGGAGTGTGGAAGGTATTATGGGGGCAGTATGTACAGGAGAGGAATGTGGAGAGAAAGACTGTTGGCAGTATGTACAGGAGAGGAGTGTGGAGGGTATGACAGTGGGCAGTATGTACAGGAGAGGAGTGTGGAGGGTATGACAGTGAGCAGTAAGTACAGGAGAGGAGTGTGGAGGGTATGACAGTGAGCAGTATGTACAGGAGAGGAGTGTGGAGGGTATGACAGAGAGCAGTAAGTACAGGAGAGGAATGTGGAGGGTATGACAGTGAGCAGTATGTACAGGAGAGGAATGTGGAGGGTATGACAGTGAGCAGTATGTACAGGAGAGGAGTGTGGAAGGTATTATGGGGGCAGTATGTACAGGAGTGGAGTGTGGAGAGAAAGACAGTTGGCAGTATGTACAGGAGAGGAGTGTGGAGAGAAAGACAGTTGGCAGTATGTACAGGAGAGCAGTGTGAAATAAAAGATATAAACTTTATGTCAGGAAAGGCATGTCCGTGCAGCAGGAATTGCACGACATGCACACACGCTCACCGCCACGTCGGCGCACACGTGCACACATGCCTGTCACTAACGCTGGCGCCAAGGTGGCTATTTAAACTGAGTGCACCAAGGACTCTTTGCTGTTTGGTCTGCAGCTTCTGTGTGTTCTGACCTGTTACCTGTGCTGACCTCTGATCTTGATCTGGCTTGTTCACACTAACGCTGTCTGCTTGGTACCCTGACCCTGGCTTGTTTTGGACTTCTCGTCTGCTGGCTGCTCTGCTTATCTACCTGAACGTTATCGACGTGGCCTGCCTGACCCTGCATATGCTCATCCAGCCTGCCACGGCTCTGCGAATCGCATCCGGTCCCTGCTCCTGCTGCGATCCCAGCCTGCCACCACTCTGGTTTGCTTAACCATCATCAGCCAGCCTGCGGCACATCCGGCCATGGACAACCAGCTATACTGACTACTGGACTGATCCAAGGCACTCCTACGTCACTGTGCTTCTGTGGTTGCTGTCTCACCTTCAGTGACCCACAAGCCGGTGTGGTACGAGAGGCTCTCCTCTACACGTCAGGCTCACAAACCAGATATGTGACACTTTATTAATACATAAAAACAACGCAGTTGCATTAGAAAAGACTCATACAGTACAGTCCTTAAAGGTACAGCACAATGGTGTGGATCCCAACATGTTTCGCTCTAAAATAGGGCTTCCTCAGGGGAATGTCCAAATTAATATCAGAGCCTTCCCAAGATATATTGCAATTGATAATGGTTCAGGGGGTCAAGCAGACACCAAAAGATCAAAGACCGGACTGCAGGCAATCACAGAAGGCATGAAAGGACCAGAGAGTCTAGTTTGTAAAAAAGGTGAACATGAGGATGAGAAACTCATTGCCCAATGGACTCGATCTCAGAGGGGTTCCAAGAAAAGATAAACCTCCATAGTGTAAAATCTTAAGGTTTATTTAGGTAAAAAAAAAGATGTTGCACTTAAATCAATAGAAAGTAAAACTTGCAGGTAAAAAACAAGTCAGTCGGCTCAAAATACAGCCAGTGGTCCGGGACTGGCGCAAATGCGGTGACGTCAGCACGTCGCTCCTCCATACGTGTTTCGTCACAGATGACGTTGTCAAATCTGTCAATGTATGCTTCTAGCCTTCTCCTTCCAATCAGCCTGGCGAAATTACATAAAACTCACATACTACGACTCCCAAGATGCTTTTCTCTAGGCCTGATGGAGAGAAGAGCTCACAGGTCTGCTGCTTCACCTTTCAATGTCCTGGAGGAGGGGGTCAAGACCTACAAGTGCTATTTACCTGCAGAAGAGAAAATCAGAGCGGAGCTGTGTAATGTATAAATACATATGAAAAAGTGCTTACGATACGGGCAGCCTACTAGTCCGCCAACAACCTCCATAGCAAATTCTTAATGAGTCACTTAACGAAATAGCTCAATGAAAACTCTCAAGAAAGAACCGCTACAAAACAAAAATCAAAAAAACACAAGTGCAGAATGTTATCCAGCTCGTCAATATGAGATCCGATCAATCAATGTTAAAATCTCAGTACCTTCTCCGCTCTGGAGGACTCTGAGGTCGAGTTAAAACGGCCATAGCGAGGATCGATAAATGAAATATTTTTTCATGAACCAGCGACCGGTTTGTCGGCAATGTCATTAATGCGTCTGATGGGCCCTCTGGGAATTAGTTTTTCGGTAAAACAATTATTGAAAAAAATCAATGTATAGTTTTCATGGAGTCAACCAAAGGCATTTATCAAAGTTTTATTCCGTTCAGCTTTGATGCCAAGAAAAGCGAAGTGAATAAGACAATTTCATTGATTTCTTTTTGATGCATTTTATTTCCACTGTTGTTCTCTGGAAATGAACACATTGGAGCCTGCTTAATAGCAAACAGTTTCAGACATGTGTCCCCCAGTCCAGCATCACTGTACCACCCCTATGACATTAGTATTTGTGGATGGGCAATCCTATATACATTATAGTGAGGGAATTCCAGCAAGGCGATGTCAAGGGACAAGCTGGAGAAGATTGTCCCTTGACCTGGCATGCTTGACAATCCCCTGCATGGTCATACTCGCCGCATGCGCAGGAATGTGTGCAGACCTGATGAAAATAGGACGGTGCACTTTCATTCGCTGCCCACTCCTGTTCGTTCGTGGTGCACGCTGGTGCATAGACACACGCTATGTATGATAGATCTTGGCGCCCTCTGGCCTTAATATTGATGACAGCTGCTCACATATTTTGCCAACTGGTCTTCATCTTTTCCTGCGTCCTGAGTGGATCTTGTATCTGATTCCCGTTGATGACCCTGCTTGTTCCTGACTTGATCCTGGATTCTGTTTGTTCTTCTGACAATCATTTCCTGACCTTGGCTTTGTTCCCAACCACGCTTCCGCCTACGCTTCTGTACCTCACTGCCTGCCTGTTACTGACCTTGGCTTGCTCTGTGACCTCGCTCCTGTCGCCGACTTGGCTTCATACTCCTTCCGAGCGTCTACTTCGGCTTTCCTTTCTACTCATTGCACCGTGTTCCTGCCTAAAGCCTGCTGAGAGCTTCGACAAGCCACACATCCAGAACCTGCAGTACATGCGGAGTGCCCCTTTAACCTTTATATATATATAGTTAGTTTAAAAACTATGGATTTTTTTTATTTTTTATCATGCTATGAGGGCCAAAATGCGTTACCTTTGTACACACCATGTATTTTAACATGTAGCCAATAAAGATTTGCATCTTTTGGAGTACACCAAGTTGCCAGCTTGTATCTGTCTAGATTTGATTACAAGCAGGAGGAGACACCCCAGCCAGGAACACAGGTCTTCAACCGCAGTTTTCTGAATGAAGAAGTCGAACGAGGGTATTGAATTTACTTGCACCACCAGGTAAGCCCTCGTCCAGCCGCTGTCTGTAGGCCGATGTCTCCTGAGTAAGTGCCGGTTCACACTGAGGCAGCACGACTTGCAGCGCAACTGCCTCAGGTGACCTGGACACGACAGCAGCGGCGACTTGCAAAACGACTTCTGTATAGAAGTCAATGCAAGTCGCCTCAAGTCGCCCCCAAAGTCGTACAGCAACCTTTTTCTAAGTCGGAGCGACTTGAGCCGGTTCCATTGTACAGAACGGGACACAACTTGTCAGGTGGCTAAGTCTCCTGACAAGTCGTCCCAGTGTGAACCGGCCCTAAAGCACCTCTCCTTGGAGTACACCTGTCTCCTAGTGTGAACACCTACACACTAGGGTTGCCACCTTTTCTTCAAGTCAAACCCGAACACTTTTGCGGTGCACAGCAATTTTTTTTTTATAGTATAAACTATGCATATATTTTGCTACTAAATAACATTTCTAATCATATAAAGTTAATAACAAGAGTCCCCCTTTACATCAGAGTCCACAGAGTTCCCCTTTTACATCTGAACTCGCAGAGTTCCCTTTCACGGTAAGGGGGGACTCTGCAGACTCTGATGTAAGGGAGAACTCTGGGGACTCTAACATAAGGGATGCTCTGGTAGCCCTGATTTAAGGGGGAACACTGGGAACTCAGATGTACGGAGAGGACTCTGATGTAAGGGGGAACACTGTGGCCTCTGGTGTAAAGGGGAACTCTGATGTAAGGGGTGGTCTGAGAACCCTGATTTACCTTAGTGTTCTCATTCAGAGGCAAGAGAGAGAAGGGGAGAGACTTCAGTCACAGACAGACAGGTGGATGGATGGTGAGCTCACTCACCCATCGGCAGTCAGCACCTCTCATCCAGATGTATCTGAGGCTGCTGGACTTCACATTTCCGGCCCCCAATCTTGTGTTTCTGCTAAACATGGATCTCTGTCTTCCCACAGTACAAGCACCTCCCCCACACTGTTAGAAAGCACTCCCTAGGAACACATTTAACCCTTTGCTCGCCCCTGATATTAACCCTTTCCCTGCCAGTGTCATTATGATAGTACATATTTTTTTTAGCACTGATCACTGTGTTAGTGTCACTGGTCCCCCCCCAAAAAAGTGTCAGGTGTCCGATTTGTTTGCCACAATATCTCAGTCCCGCTATAAGTCGCTGATCGCCGTCATTACTAGTTAAATAAAAAAATAAATAAAATAAAAAATTCCAAAAATCTACCCCATAGTTTGTAGACGCTATAACTCTTGCGCAAACCAATCAATATACGCTTATTGGGATTTTTGACCAAAAACATGTAGCAGAATACACATTGGCCTAAATTTATGAAGAAATTCGATTTTTTTTTTTTTTTTAATTGGATGTGTTTTATAGCAGAAAGTAAAAAATATTGTTTTTTTTTTTTCTCAAAATTGACGCTCTTTTTTCATTTACAGCGCAAAAAATAAAAACCGCAGAGGTAATCAAATACCACCAAAAGAAAAAAAGGACCCGAATTTTTTTTTTTTTTTGACTTCTGAATGCAATGGGTTCCACTAGATTTTAGTTAGGGGTATCAGAGTAAAGGGGGCTGAATACAAATGTACGCCACACTTTTCACATATTTATTTGTAAAATAATTTAAAACCCATTTATCATTTTCCTTCCACTTCACAATTATGTGCCACTTTGTGTTGGTCTATCACATAAAATCTCCAAATAACACATTTACGTTTTTACTTGTAACATGACAAAATGTGGAAAATTTCAAGTGGTATGAATACTTTTTCAATCAAAAAACAGGAAGAAGATCTGGACAGCCGCACTCAAAAAAAGTTTTTTAGTCTTTTTTTTTCAAACATTCTTGTGAACAAAAATACAAGCCACAGTCGGAACAGACAGGAGCGATAACGCGTTTCACACTTCAATGTAGTGCTTATTCATAGCTCAAGTTTCAAGTTCAAGTGGTATGAATACTTTTTCAAGGCACTGTATATATGTAAAGTGCTGCGTAAATTGATGGCGCCATATAAGTACCTAAAATAAATAAACAAAAGGACATACATTTTATTTGGGTACAGCAAAAATGGCCTGGTCATGAAGAGGGGTAAATCTTCCTAGAGCTGAAGTGCTTTAACCACTTCCCACCCGCCAGCCGTCCAATGACGGTTGGGCGGCGCGGCTCTCGTTCTGGGCGGATGTAATATGATGGCCTCGATCAATAGAACGACCGCTCTCGCGCGCCCGTGGGGGTGCGCATTGTGGCGATCGGTGGTATGGTGTGTCAGTTGGACACACCGCTAGACCGATCTCGGTAAAGAGCCTCTGACGGAGGCTCTTTACCATGTGATAAGCCGAGTCCAATCACGGCTGATCACAATGTAAACAGGAAGAGCCATTGATCGTTTTTTCCTCACTCGCATCTCATAGATGCGAGTAGAGGAGAGCAGATCGGCTGCTCTCCTGACAGGGGGGGGGGCTGTGCTGATTGTTTATCAGAATAGCCCCCCTCGGATGCCCACCCAGGACCACCAGGATGCCGCCAGGACCACCAGGGATTCCATCACACTGGACCACCAGGTATGCCACCCTAGACCACCGGGGAAATGCCAATCAGTGCCCATCCCCAATGCCTGCCAGTGCCATCAGTAATGCCTATCAATGCCATCTATCAGTGCAGCATATCAATGCCTGTCAGTGCCACGTATCAGTGTCCAGCAGTGCCGCATATAAGTCCCCATCAGTGCCGCCTATCAGTGCCACCAATAAGTACCTATCAGTGCAGCCTTTCAGTGCCCATCAGTGTCGCAGATCAGCGCCCACCAGTGCCACCCATAAGTGTCCATCAGTGCCGTCTATCAATGCCCATCAGTGCTGCATATCAGTGCCACCCATCAGTGCCACCTACCAGTGCCCATCAGTGCTGCCTATCAGTGCCCATCGTCAGTGCCTGTCAGTGCCACCTCATTGGTGCCGCCTTATCAGTGCCCGTCAGTGCAGCCTTATCAGTGTCCATCAGTGAAGGAGAAAACATACTTATTTACAAAATTTTATAACAGAAACAAAAGAAAAACTTTATTTATTTTTTCAAAATTCTTTTATTTGTTTAGCAAAAAATAAAAACCGCAGAGGTGATCAAATACCACCAAAAGAAAAGCTCTATTTGTGGGAACAAAATGATAAAAATTCTGTATGGGTACAGTGTAGCACGACCGCGCAATTGTCATTTAAACAGCGACAGCACTGAAAGCTGAAAATTGGCCTGGGCAGGAAGGGGGTATAAGTGCCCCCCGGTATTTAGGTAGTTGAATACAACCCCCCAAAAAGAAAAACCTTCTGATTAGACTGGATTTTTTATTTTTTTTTAACTGAGCAGAATTTAGCATTTTCTGCATGATGAAATCAGTAAACTTTGCAGAGAAATCGGTTTTGCCGGAATCACTCACCTCATTTCTAGTCTCAGCACAGCTAAAGACAGATAAGAGGAGCCGAGACTTCACACAACCCCCGGAACCCCTGTGGAATCGGGGTAAGTCATTGAACTGCCCCCCCCTACCCTTCAACCCCCCCCCCCCCACCACGAGTCAGTAAAAAAAGAGTCTAACCCTTTATGTAGCAAGAGCCTCTACATGATCCTGAATACAATGATATCTGATTGCATAAGTTGGTATAACTATGTAATTTGTTGACATCGTACAACTTCTATTACTTGGATGGAAGAAAGAATCTTGACGTCTCTTCCATAATTACAGCAGAGGATCAATACAGCACAATCTTGCTGGCCTTGAAGCCTTGTCAGGCCCTCTCCGCCGAAGCTCTCGGTCCCTCAGCCTCCGCGCTGAGCGAAGTAACAACCTTTTAATGGAGACTGGCGGAAAAACCCGAACCTGCTGAACACATTAAAACCTCGGGCGAGCTCTCGAGAACCTGAATAGACTCGGCTGCGGCTGTCTTCCGCAGCGTTATTGAGTTATTGCTGTGAGCGGAGGGTACAGCCCGTCCAGATACATACACTTTCTTTATGAAATCAGCCATTGTGACGGAAAAATGTATATTATACAGGGAAGTAATTGAAAAGCACTTAAGGCTCAGCTTCCAGCGCAGGGAGAGAAAGGCTTGTGGGTTTTTCTACAATGCGTTCAACGTGGCGGTTTAGGCTGTAAGAATATTCTGTTGCCGAGGAGGAATTGGAAATGATTATCATTATAGAAAATGACATCGCTGCAGCATTAATTTCTCCAGTTATTGTCGCAGAGTTTGTTTAGAAGATGGTAAATATTTGTACCGGTTAACGGAGAATACCGGCAGCCATGATAAAAACTCCTTTACATTTCATGCCTTGCCCTAAATTCTTCTTTCTCTCCTTATGCCGCGTACACACGGTCGAATTTCCGATGGAAACAGTCCGATGGGAGCTTTTCATCAGATTTTCCGACCATGTGTACGCCCATCGGTCTTTTTCTGTCGGCATTTCCGACGGACTTTGGATTGAGAACCTGTTCTTAATTTTTCAGACGGAAAACCTTTCTATCGGATTTTCCGATCGTGTGTGTATGCAATTCCGACACGCAAAATTCTGACGCATGCTCGGAAACATTAAACTTCCCTTTTATAGTGCCGTTGAACGTGTTGTATGTGGCAGTGTTATTAACCGTCGGAATTTGATGTGACCGTGTGTAGGCAAGACAGTTTGAGCGACTGTCCGACGGGAAAACCATCAGAGCTTTTTCCAATGAGAATTCTGACCATGTGTACACGCCATTAGTTCTACATTTTAGCGGTACCTTAAAGAGGGAGTCCACCTAAAAAAAAAATGATTAAAAGCCAGCAGCTACAAATACTGCAGCTGCTGACTTTTAATAAATGGACACTTACCTGTCCAGGGTCCATCGAGGTCGGCAGCCAAAGCCATTCTCATTGAAGGGAATCAGGAAGTGAAGCGTTGCAGCTTCACTTCCCGGTTACCTAGTGCGCATGCGTGAGTCGCGATGCGCGTCATAAGTGGTCCCCTCTATCTCCTGGGACCTGTGTGTTTCCCAGAAGACACGAAGGGGCGTGATTCCCGCAGGAGTCTATTCCCGGAAGTGGGTGCAGATACCTGTATTATACAGGTATCTGCACCCCCTCCCCCCTTATAGGTGCCAACTGTGTCACCGGAGGGGGAGGGTTCCGATGAGCGGAAGTTCCACTTTAGGGTGGAGCTCCGCTTTATTTATTAATCACTTGCCTACAGGGGCACTGTCACCCCCTTCCTGCCCAGGACAATTTTCAGCTTTCAGCGCTGTCACACTTTGAATGACAATTGCGCGGTCATACAACACTCTACGAAATGTTTATCATTGTTTTGAGACAGATAGAGCTTTCTTTTGGCGGTATGTAATCACCACCAGATTTTTTTTTTTGCTAAACAATTGAAAGAAAGACAGACAATTTTGAAACAACATTTTTTTTTTCTTAGTTTCTGTTATAACATTTTGGTAAATAAGTTCTCCTTCATTGATGTGTGCTGATGAGGTGGCACTGATATGCGCCACTTATGGGCACTGATAGGCGGCACTGATGGGCAATGATAAGGCGGCACCGATGGGCACTGATAGGCGGCACTGATGGGCAATAATAAGGTGGCACTGATGGGCACTGATATGCTGCACTGATGGACACCGATAGGCTGCACTGATGGACACCGATAGGCTGCACTGAGGGGCAATGATAAGACAGCACTGATGGGCACTGATATACATCAAGAACGCTGTGACGTACAACACGTATGAGGAGCCGAGAAAATTTAAATTTAATAGCCAGTGCGGCTCTTCTGCTTGATCCCGAGCATGCATGGAACTTTGTGCGTTGGAATTGTGTACACACGATCAGAATTTCCGACAACGGATTTTGTTGTCGGAAAATTTGAGATCCAGATCTCAAATTTTGTTTGTCGCAAATTCTGACAGAAAATGCCCGATGGAGCCTACACACGGTCGGAATTTCTGACAACAAGCTCCCATCAAACATTTCCCGTCGGAAAATCCGACCATGTGTACAGGGCATAAGAGTTCTTCTTTGTGCCCTTGTTAGAGTCTGTTCCCTTATCCTCTGCCTTTCTTGGAGGAGGTCTCATAGTGGAGAGATGACTACCTAGGATCCATCTGGTCCATTCAAGCAAAGCGCATTTTGACCTGACCTACTGACCTGACCTGACCTACTAGTGAGTACCTCTGGTGAGTTGCCATCTACCTCATGAGCACTCATGGTGAAGCTTGTATTTGAAGGAACATCAGACAAGAAGACTTGATATCTATGTTTATATGGTGTTGAGATTGTCACTTTGGACTTGCTCCTTTTTTTTTTTATTTCACATGGTATATTTATACCAATTTCTATGATGTATTCTTTCATGATGTTTTATAGTGCCAATACATTTACCTTTGCCCATTCAATTATGTGAAACCTCAAAACAAAACCCTCCAGCAATGCAATGCCATCCCTGGAGACAGCGTCCATCTTCACCCGGTCTTCCTTCTGGGTTTGCAGACTATGTGACTGGCCGGAGCCGTGATGATGTCACTCCTGCGCATGCACGCAGGAGCCGCCGGTCACGGCACATGGCTCTGAAGGAACGACATGGGTGGCCGTTCCTTCAGAGCGCATGCGCCGATGACTTCGCTGACTGCATCTACAGTAAATATCTCCTAAACGGCGTACGTTTAGGAGATATTTACACTACCTATAGGTAAGCTTTATTATAGGCTTACCTATCGGTAAAATTTAAAGATGGAAAGTCTACTTCCACTTTAACTTAAACATATACCCAAAACAAAGCTCCAATTGAGGGTCTGCCAGCTTCAGAATTTAAAAATAAACTCCCTGTTTCTAAATACTCTCTTAGTTTTTGTTCTTTGCTTCTAGCTCCTGAAATTGAACAAAGGAATCAAATAACATAACAGCATATTGCTTGCATTCTCTATTACTACGGGCTTTTGTTGTTTGATATTGGCATATACAGGAGGTAGGAGAAGGTGTCTGAGAGCAGGCATTTGATGGCTGACTTCAGCTGCCCCCCTTAACATTCCAGCAATTGTCAGGCTCAACAATAATATGTATATTTATGTATCCAAAGCAAGGAAGTTGCATTTCTGCTTTTTATGTCGTGTAGAGATACAAAGTAACAGCAACAGTTTTGAGCACACCATGGTCTTACCAAACAGATAACATCAAACATTTATTTGAATATATGATGCTATCTGTTTGGAAACCTTTAAATGTATCTAAATCCAAGTTTAAAAAATGACATATATTGCAGCTTATTAGTGCGTAGATCAGGGGTAGGCGACCCCCGGCATGGGTGCCACAAGCGGCACACAAAGCCTCTTTTCCCAGCATTTAAATCAATCCCCATCAGCAGAGCAGCGCAGGGAAGTGTCAGTGAGACTCGAATGCATTCCAATTTCAGAATTCCCTTCACCTGCACTGAGGGGGAGGCACTGTACCCCCACATATTGTAAAAGATGGGAAACATTGTTTAGTTCTCTAATTTTGTTGTAGCTGCGATCGTCAGCTTTTGTGATGGGGAAGAGATTGGGTGCAGTTATGCTAGAGGGGGGGGGGGGGGTGGGGGTCCCTGTTTCCAGGAGGAGGAGGACTACTGTCATTGACCACTGCTGAAGCCAATCACAGTCCTGTTAGCCCCGCTCACCATCTGGAGGAAGATGACCTGCCTGGTTGCCACTACCAATCTCAGAAAGAAGAAATTTCACTGTGATTGAGAAAACCACAATCAGGTGACAGTTTGTGGAATTACTGTTCAGCTTCTGGGCCCACTCTATAGCATTGTGTATAAGTCCTGGGGGCAACCAAGTACCGGTAGGCTTTCTTGCCTTAGGGGAAAGAGGGCTGCTATAGGGGAAGCATACAGTAGCCAGCTGTGGTGTCTGACCGCCTGCATTGGTGTAGATGTGACATTCATGACAAATACACTGAGTCAGGCAGCAATGCACTGTGGGAACTGTACTCCTGAGGAGAGAGACTCTTATGTGTAATCCAGGAGCTTTTGGACTGCATTGCCCAGAGAGGAGGTTACTAGGAGGAGGAAGGAGTTACATTTGGGTGTTGTGTCAGTAAATGTCAATCTGGTAGGTTGGCAACACTGGTCCACACAGCTGTACAATGTGTTTGCTAGGTGGACAATGCGCTTGCTAGGTGGACAATGCGCTCGCTAGGTGGACAATGCGCTCGCTAGGTGGACAAGGGGCTTGCTAGGTGGACAAGGGGCTTGCTAGATGCACAATGTGTTTGCTAGGTGAACAACGCGCTCGCTAGGTGGACAATGCGCTTGCTAGGTGGACAATTTGCTTGCTAGGTGGACAATGTGCTCGCTAAGTGGACATTGTGCTTGCTAGGTGGACAATGCGCTCGCTAAGTGGACAATGCGCTCGCTAAGTGGACAATGCGCTCGCTAAGTGGACAATGTGCTTGCTAGGTGGATAATGTGATTTGGGAGGTGACAATGGTTGGGAGGAGATTGAGCTGCAGGGATGGGCTGAACCCTTTGACATTGCAGCCAAGGTCGCAACGATAAGAAAAAAAAACAACTTCCTCTTGTGATTTTAACATTGCAGTCTAAGGCACTCATGTCATGAGGAAGAAGCAAAAAATAAGTGCAGGAATGTCGCTGTCGCTGCGAATTGAGTCATGGCAATTAAATGGCACCCATTGAAATTAATTTAATTTTGACTTGTCAGGTGATGTTCTGTGTCGCAGCAAGTCACATGAGAAGTCGCAGCAGGGTGAACCAGTTTTCTGCACTTATCAAACAGATATAATAAAACAATTGTGATGGTATTTTTAAGACCACTTCAAAGAGTGTCTAGGAAAAGAAATGGCCATAGCAGCACAAAGAAGAAGATTAGTTGGCAGTAGATGTGCAGGACGAAAAAAAAAGTTTAGTTTCGATCCATCATCTGCATAAATTTATTTTGTTAAATTTGTTTTTGTTTTCAGAATTTGTTTTGTTTATTCAAACTGATTTGAATTTAACTCAATTCGACCGAATTTGGAACATTTTAATTGATTCAAATTCCATTTGAATTAGAATTGAATTCTTTTCAGAATCAAATTTATTCTATTTGAAATGAGAATTTTGGAAGATTGTTATATTCTTTCAATTCCATTCTATATCATTTTTATTCTATTCAATTCTTTTCTATTATATTATATTCTTTTCCATTCAAATTCTAATTTATTCTATTCAAAATTATAATTTAGGAAGATGGCTATATATTCCTTCTTTCTATTCTATTGCTTGTTCTATTGTAGTCTATTCTATTCTATTCTATTCTAATGTATTATTTTCTGTTCTATTCCAATTTGAATTTATTCTATTAAAATTTTAGAAAATGGTTCTATCCAATTGTTTTTTTATATTCTTTTCTATTGAAATGTATTCTGTTTAAAACTCAAATTTTGGAAGAAGGTTATATTCTTTCTATTTTTTTCTATTCTATTCTATTCTTTTCTATTACATTTTTTTCCATTCTCTTCTTTGCTAATCTATTCAAATTTGAATTTATTCTTTTTGAAATTCGTATTTCAGAAGTTAGTTATATTCTTTCTATTTTATTCTATTCAATTTTTTTTTTTTTAATGGAATTCTATTGCTTTTCCTGTTCTATCCCCTTATTTTCTATTCTTTTATTTTGCATTCTGTTCTATTTTAATCCATTTTATTCTTTTATTTTATATTCTATTATAATATTTTATATTCTATTTTGCATTCTATTTTATTCGAATTGGATTTGAAAACGATTAGAAAACCATTTGAATTGTTTTCGAATTTTGTCCAAAATGTTGTTTTGTTATTTCTGATTCATTTAAATTCATTACTATTGTCATTCCGAGATTCGGCTATATCCGATTAAGGAGAAATTTGTCAGAATTTCGATTTGGAACAAAATGAACCACACATGTCCAGTTGGCAGTAGCACTGGCACACCAGTGGATTTTTTTTTTCATGCTGGTGATTGCCCCACTTCAAGGCACATCTTAGTTTGGGAGAAACCAATCCAATCACCAGGATTAGCTAGTACCTAATGTTGAACAAACAGGCAAGTCAAATGTTCTTCCAGCGGCTGCTCACATACCCCAGATCAGAGAATAACCATGACAGCCAGGGAAATAGCAACTTCTAAAGGAGGTCGATGGTGGTAACATACAGCCGTGGCCAAAGGTTTTGAGAATGACACCAATATAAATGTTCACAAAGTCTGCTGCCTCATTGTTTTTAGATCTTTTTGTCAGATGCCACTATGGTATACTGAAATATAACGACAAGCGTTTCATTAGTGTCAAAGGCTTTTATTGACAATTACATGAAGTTTATGCAAAGAGTCATTATTTGCAGTGCTGACCCTTCTTTTCAAGACCTCTCCAATCACCCTGGCATGCTGTCATTAACTTCTGGGCCACATCCTGACTGGATGTTTATCAGAAATTTTGTGGGGGTTTTTTTTTTTGTTCACCCGCCTCTTGAGGATTGACCACGAGTTCTCAATGGAATTAAGGTCTGGGGAGTTTCCTGGCCATGGACCCAAAATTTCCATGTTTGGTTCCCTAAGCCACTGTTATATCAGGTTAGGGAGTCTCCAAACAAGACATTTTTTCTGATGAGACAGTGAGTCCAAATCTTAAGAAAATGAGGTGCCTTTATTCCATACACTGCAGTGGAGAAACACAATACACAGTTCTCAATAAGGCAGTAAAGTGAAAGTGTTTCTGAGCTTACATCTACAGGCTATACAATTTTATACGTATGAATATGCATAAGGTCTAGGCGTGTTGTGGGTGTGACCGTATAGTTTAGTCCAATCAGCATTTATATCTTCTTAACAGCAAAGGACTGGTTAAGTAGGTGGTTACATCATGTGACTGATTGAAAGTGAAAGAAAACATGGGCGCAGCCATGACGGTACTGGATCATCATAGACTGAAAACTCTGTCTAAATAGAAGCAAGAAAGTGCATTACAAAGTGAAAGTCCCTCTACTAGACGATTGTCCGATTAGTTTTGTACGAATCGAAAATTCGTACAAATTTCCGTAAATTCGTACATTCGGGAGGATCCGAAATAGGAATTGCTATGCTTGCGAATTCTGTACGAATTCTGTACGAAATACGAAATTTCGTTTACGAATTTCGGATCCCAATTCCTAACGAACATTCTTAATTGTTACGAAAACCTAAAAGTTAAAAACCCAGGAAGTCAGCACAGGGATGGTGGGAGACCCTCATAATGTGATAACTGCATCATAACGAACATTCGTAATTGTTACGAAAAGTTAACGAACCTAACGAAAATTCATATTTCATACGAAATTTCGGACACGAATTACGAAACGGAACAGAACAAAACGAAACAAATTTATTCATGGCGCACATGTCTGTCCTTATGTTATATATATAAACTCAATATTATCTGACCCCTAGAATTCTACTCACCACTTATTTGTCACTTTTGCCTTATGGCAAGGTGCTCCATCATGCTGGAAAAGGCATTGTTTTTCTTGGATGGTTGGGAGAAGTTGCTCGCGGAGGATGGTTTTTGTACCATTCTTTATTCATGGCGGTGTTCTTAGGTAAAATTGTGAGTGAGCCCCCCACTCCCCCTGGCTGAGAAGCGACCCCACACATGAATGGTCTCAGGAAGCTTTACTGTTGGCATGACACAGGACTGATGGTAGTGCTCACCTTTTCTTCTCCAGACAAGGTTTTTTCCAGATGCCCCAAACATTCGCAAAGGTGATTCGTCAGAGAGAATGACTTTCCCCCAGTCCTCAGCAGTCCAATCCCTGTACCTTTTGCAGAATATCAGTCTGTCCCTGGTGTTTTTCCTGGAGAGAAGAGGCTTCTTTGCTGCCCTTCTTGACACCAGGCCATCCTCCAAAAGTCTTCTCATCACTGTGTGTGCCGATGTCCTCACACCTGCCTGCTGCCATTCCCGAGCAACCTCTGTACTGGTAGTGTCCCGATCCCGCAGTCGAATCAACTGTCCTGTCGCTTGCTGGACATTCTTGGGCGCCCTGAAACCTTCTTCACAAATGCAGTGAAAATGTTTTTTTTTTATGGGATCAAGTTGATTTTCATGGCAATTCATCTGATCACTCTTCATAGTATTCTGGAATATATGCAAATTGCCATTATAAAAACGGAGGCAGCAGACTTTGTGAAAATTAATATTTGTGTCTTTCTCAAACTTTTGGCCACGGCTGTACAATTTGAGGACAGGTTACCTTTAAAAATATGAGAGACTCTCCTCTCAGAAAAGAAAGTTCATACATCCAACTTTATCTTTCTCATTTTTGTTTGGCTTCCAACGCAAACAGATTACTGCCATTCCAGGTACAATAAATCACTAACTCCTGGATCACTTTTGCCTTTTTTCTCCCCCCCCCCCCCCCCCAAAAGCTGAAAGATTAATGGAATCTCTTCCCTTGTTTCCTCTGTGTTTTTGTATCTTCCACCAAATCTTGTAGAGCCTGTGATTCTTGCTGAATGATTAATTGCACGCCCTGCTATGAATTGGACGATTTTCCTGTTTTAATCTCCGACAGTGGTCTAGATTCATCTTCTCTGTATGGGCGGCAATACATCTACTTATACATGGCTGTAGTTTTCTCGTATCTTGTAATGCATCGATTTTACCAGCTTTACAGATTATTATTCAAGGAAATATGTACTCTTATCCAAAACAAGATCGGATTGTATTGCTGTTGTTTTCTATGTTTAGCCTCCTTGTACAAAATAGGGTTCTTCATCCCAATCAGACATGAGCATTTTACGTTTAAAGGAAATAAACTAATGTTAATATCTCCCCCTTTCCATCATTTTCTGCTCTTAAGTACTTAGCCTTAAGTACTAAAAACTACTAATGTTAATTTTATGTTTATCCTTATGTAGCACCCTACTAGTTGGGTTGCTAGGATATTAGACACATTTACACTATATTGCCAAAAGAATTGGGGTGCCTGCCTTTACACGCACATGAACTTTAATGGCATCCCAGTCTTAGTCCGTAGGGTTCAATATTTGAGTTGGCCCACCCTTTGCAGCTATAACAGCTTCAACTATTCTGGGTAGTATGTAAACAGTAAAAAAGGGAGGACAGACCATATTGGCCCAATAAAGAATGAGGAAGGTCATCTGGTTACAAAGGATGGGGAGATGGCGAAATTATTGAATTTATTCTTCTCCTCAGTCTTCACGAGGGAATCAGGGGGGCTTCGGTAACCAAAACTGCAATGTTTATCCTCATGACACATCACAGGAAGTACCTCCACAGGTAACAGAGGACAAAATTTAAATTAGATTTGGGCAACTTAACATTAATAAATTACCGGGATCAGATGGCTTGCATCTGAGGGTACTTGGGGAACTTAGTCAAGTAAATGCCAGACCATTGTTTACATTTTTTACTGACAGTCTACTGACTGGAATGGTACCAGCTAATTGGAGAAAAGTCAATGTAGCACCAATATTTAAAAAGGGCCAAAATATATCCCTGGGAATTACAGACCAGTTAGCCTAACATCAATAGTATGCAAGCTCTTGGAGGACAAGATATAAAAGATTTTAGTAATGAGAATGGTATCATTAGCATTAATCAGCATGGGTTCATGAAGAATCGTTCTTGCCAAACCAATCTATTAACCTTCTATGAGGAGGTGAGTTTCCATCTAGATAAAGGAAGGCCCGTAGACGTGGTGTATCTGGATTTTGCAAAAGCATTTGACACAGTTCCCCAAAAACGTTTACTGTACAAAATAAGGTTCATTGGCATGGACCATAGGGTGAGTACATGGATTGAAAACTGGCTACAAGGCCGAGTTCAGAGGGTGGTGATAAATGTGGAGTACTCGGAATGGTCAGGGGTGGGTAGTGGGGTCCCCCAGGGTTCTGTGCTGAGACCAATCCTATTTAATTTGTTCCTAAACGACCTGGAGGATGGGGTGAGCAGTTAAATCTCTGTATTTTCAGACGATACTAAGCTAAGCAGGGCAATAACTTCTCTGCAGGATGTGGAAACCTTGCAAAAAGATCTGAACAAAGTAATGGGGTGGGCAACTACATGGCAAATTAGGTTTAATGTAGAAAATGTTTAAATAATGCATTTGGATGGCAAAAATATGAATGCAATCTATACACTGGTGGGAGAACCTCTGGGGGAATCTAGGATGGAAAAGGACCTGGGGGTCCTAGCAGATGATAGGCTCAGCAATGGCATGCAATGCCAAGCTGCTGCTAACAAAGCAAACAGAATATTGGCATTAAAAAGGGATCAACTCCAGAGATAAAGCGATAATTCTCCCGCTCTACAAGACTCTGGTCCGGCCGCACCTGGAGTATGCTGTCCAGTTCTGGGCAACAGTCCTCAGGAAGGATGTACTGGAAATGGAGCGAGTACAAAGAAGGGCAACAAAGCTAATAAAGGGTCTGGAGGATATTAGTTATGAGGAAAGGTTGCGAGCACTGAACTTATTCTCTCTGGAGAAGAGACGCTTGAGAGGGGGTATGATTTCAATTTACAAATACCGTACTGGTGACCCCACAATAGGGATAAAACTTTTTTGTGGAAGGGAGTTTAACAAGACATGTGGCCACTCATTAAAATTAGAAGAAAAGAGGTTTAACCTTAAACTACGTAGAGGGTTCTTTATTGTAAGAGCGGCAAGGATGTGGAATTCCCTTTCACAGCGGTGGTCTCATCGGGGGGCATTGATAGTTTCACTATAAACTATTAGATAAGCACCTGAACGACCGCAACATACAGGGATATACAATGTAATACTGACATATAATAACTTTTTTCAACCTCACCTACTGTGTAACTATATAAGGCTGTCCACAATGTTTAGGAGTGTGTCTATGGGAATGTTTGACCATTCTTCCAGAAGCGCATTTGTGAGGTCAAGCACTGATATTGGACGAGAAAGTCTGGCTTGCAGTCTCCGCTCTAATTCATCCTAATGGTGTTCTATCAGGTTGAGGAACAGGCTGAACAGCTGACAAAAATTTGGAACATCTGGGATCCTGGCTGTAGGTATTCATGGTATATTTGCCATTCCATGGCCATTTAGAACATATGAATGAGATCTAAAGCCTGGCTCACACTGTAAGTTTTTTTTTTAGTTCAACTTAGCGGGTAAAAAAAAAGGGGAGCTTAGGAGGAGGAGCTGTACTAGTGAGTACACTACCGCACCACAACTGCGTGCATTGCGTTCTATTCAGTTGAATAGGGATCATTTTTGCTGCGCTGCATTGCAAAGTCTCATGGCCCCACTCTGCTGTCAAGTGTTTTTACCATACCTCCCCCAACATAAAAGTGTAAATGATGCCTTTAAGTTTGAAAGACCTGAACCCCCCCCAGGAAAAACAATTATCTATGGCCCTAGTTCTGTGCTGTATCTTTGGGGAGGAGTAGTCAGCAGGAAATCAGTCTGGGATAGCATCTAAAGAAGGAGACCCAGTCCTGCCTTCTGCGCTTGTTCCCAGATGGAGACTGTTAAGAGAGACTTAGGAAAGTGAAGTGTTCTCCTGTAATTAAAGTGACTCTAAAGTTTTTTTTTAAATAACAAACATGTTATACAGAGCAACAACAATCCCCTTTATTTTGGGTCCGCGTAAGTCTACACTCCTTTGATGCCAATGTTCATGCCGTTTGTTGACCGCACTGTATGGCATTGTGTAGTTTGATGGCTATTCCTAGTTGCTATTTTGTGAGTATTCACTTTTATCTGCTTTTACATTGAATACATTTTTCTACATGTCTCTAATCACCGCCACACCAGTTATATGATGACGCTGTACCACACTTTTGACAGTATGTAAAAAAAAAAAACGATTTTTTTTAAATGTCTTTATCTTCCAAAAAATGACAACTTCAAAAAACCTGCCATGCCTCTTACTAACTACCTTGTCTAATTTAGGGGTATTTGTACTGTCCTGGTGTTTTTTGGGCCTCAAGAAATGAGATAGGCCGTCAGTACATCAGGATTGAGCATTGATCGGATATATACCATAGTTTTGTGGACTCTATAACTTTCCTACAGCATAAATAATATACACTGAATTGGGTTATTTTTACCAAAAGAATGGAAGAATACAGTTTGGCCTAAAATTATGAAGAAAGATATTTTGCTAAATGTTATAACAGTAACAAAGAAAAAACAATTTGTTTTCAAAATGTTCGGTCTTTTTTTGTTTATTTAGAAAAAAATAAAATAGCAGTGATTAAATACCACCAAAAGAAAGCTCTATTTGTGTGAAAAAAAATGATAAAAATGTCAAATGGTACAGTGTTGCATGACCGGGCAATTGCCGTTCAAAGTACGTCAGCGATGAAAGCTGAAAATTGGCCTGGGCAGGAAGGTGGGTAAAAGTGCCCACTATTGAAGTAGTACAAAGACAACCCCTAGTCTGTTTATTGGAGAACTGTCTGGTAAAGAACCAGGTAAAATTGACGGCTCCTAAGGGTGTAGCTCTACACATCACTTTGGAAAAGTTCCATAAGTCCTGTTGTGGTTCTGCACAAGGAATCTCCCTAGTGGGGGGCAGAGACTGAAGGGGACCGAGACCCAGACCCTTACTTGCTCTATCCCAAACTAAAAAGACTTGAGCTGGAGTTTTGTTCTTAAAAAGACAAGCCCTATTCCGTTTACTGAAGCCAGAGTGAATGAACTGTTGCTTGTGTGGCTGGTGGCCTCTGCACTGTCTGGGAAAGAACAAAGTAAAATCGACGGCTCCTACGGGTGTAGCTCTACACATCTCTTTGGAGAAGTTCCATAATTCCTGTTGTGTCTCTGCACAAGGAATGTCCCCAGTGGGGGGGCAGTGACTGAAGGGGACCGAGACCCAGACCCTTACTTGCTCTATCCAAAACTAGTTTGAGAAAGACTTGAGCTGGAGTTTTGTTCTTTAATGTTTACGGTCGTCGCCGTCACCGATGCTTGTTGCCTGCACATTAGGAAAGCCCTACTTAAACACCTGTTCACTCTACTTGAAGTTGGCCTATTCATCTGTGAAGCCCAGTAAACAGCACACAACCTTCCTCCTGCAAGCGCAAGCTTCCTTATTGTTTTACAGCGTTAGAGACGGAGAGAAGAAAAAAATAAAACGGTCACGGTGACCTCAGTTGACTGCTTCCAATTTTTACTTTGTGTAAACTCTTCTTAGTGTTAAAAAACAATTTGATAGCAGATTGTAGGTGCCATATTTCTCCTCCGACCTTTAAATCAAATCTATCGCTTGGCTTGGCTATACACCCCTGAGCCAATCCTGACAACTTAATAACGTGAGTTTCTTCCATAAATCCTGCATTCCCGACATTCTTCTGCAAAAAAGGTGCCAGGAACCTCTGGCCGCCGGTCGCTTCTTTGACTCGGCGATGTGATGGTGTGTTCAGGTATAATCAAACTTCGCCAGTGATATACTAGACCGGCTGACCCATCTCAGTTTCTCGTGTCACCTGAGGTTCTTTGACTGGATTTTTTATTTCACCAAAAAAAAAGCGGCGAGGTTCAATTATTTCACACTGAGGTTAATTCTCTGTCAGATTAAAATGTATAGAGCCTAGCCGAGTACACAGAGCTTGCTTCTTATTACTGAGCTGCTTCTGAATTATTTTACTGGAGGACAAAGAAAAAGGGGAGCATTGGGTGGTAGTGATAGAGATAGAGTGACTAAGACTCTTACTAAATTAAAGATCAGCTCTCAGGAACAAGTAAAATCAATCAGTAAAAAGGTAATGCCATCCTGGAAACACTATAGTTGTGCAGCGGTCAGTGTTCTTGATGTAGCACCCGGCAGAATATACTGCTAGATATGATAGGTAATATCGGTGTTTCTTTTTGGCTTCCCTGTAATCAGTGGAACAGATTGTGATTGCTTTGGACTGGTCTGGGCTTTGCAGGTTGCAGGTTTAATTGCTTCCCCCTGTTTTCTAGAGGATTCCAGAATATAGTGGATGGGAGGAGGCAGATCAGCAGCCTGAATATTCAGCCAATCTCTAACGTAGGTTATGCCCAGTAGGTGGTTGGGGAGTGGGAAGTCTGGGGCAGCCCTGTTCTTGTCCAGGAAGAGAAGCTCCCAGCCTGAAGGGCTGCTACCCTATTCTTTTAATTATTTGTAGCACCCTCTAGTGTGCTAGTGTTTAAGTGCCGGCACATTTAGTTGGCTCATGGTAAAATTAGTCTGGAATCTATCTGGGTCAAGGGTTTATTGCAAGTCAGGCTGGATGACTCATACAGGCAGGTCTCTGGTGCCTCCCCCTGGTTCTGGAAGTTTGAAGACATTTCTAGAAGTTAGTGGGCAGAAGCCAGGAGGGTTGATCTGCATACTTTGGGGAACTTGGCCAATCCTCAAGCAGTGGGTCTGGTAGGGTGGTTAGAATCATCCCTTAAATATGGATGAGTCCTACAAGGAGGGGAGTCGGGTGGAAGATGGAGTGCTGAGGAGACTGTCTGTTGCCTAGGTCTAGGTGAGACCCCAGCTCCAAGCTGGGCTGGCTCAGGGGGGATTTTTTCAGAATCTTGCCTGGGAAGTGGAAGTGGAAGTGTACATCAACATTCAAGGTTTGTTGTCTGTTTTTTGTTTTTTTTTTTCTATTTGAATGCAGCTCTGCCCAAACACATCTGTTTGAATGAAAAAAAAAACAGCATTTGACAAGAAAATGAAACCTTTGGCATATTTTGCCTGCAGTTGAAACACACATCAATAGAACATTCTGCTTCGTAAAGCAAGTCCAACACAACTGTTGAAAGGCAGGTGCAGGCTGCATATTCCTCCAGCCTGCAGGTGGCATTGAGCTGCTTCTCCAGATGGAGAGGAGTTGTTGGGAATTGTCTCCTCTGTGGGCTCCAGAAACCATCTTGAGAAGGACGGTGTTCTGCCAGATGCTGAAATCTTAGGAGATCTTTCGTGGCCATCTTGATGGGGAGACTAGATAAAAGAGATGTCCCACATCATTTGGGCGTGCCTGGAGTGTGTGTAATAATAGGACCCTGCTGGCTAGGGTCAGGATTGATAGAGCAGGGAGAGGTTCCGGATGAGAAAGAACAGGACAGACCCAGGAAAAGTGGTCAGCTTCAAACAAAGAGCTGTGTCACCAGCCAGATAGTACTGTATAAAAGTACTAACAGAAACATACAAAGCCATTCACAACTCTGCACTAATCTCCAAATATCACCCAAGCCATTGTCTCCATTCCTCCAAAGACCTCCTGCTCTTTAGCTCTCTAGTCTCCTTACCCCAATTCCTCCCATTCTCATCCTCAGGACTTATCCAGAGCCTCTCCCATTCTCTAAAACTCCTTACCCCAATCTGTCCAGCTATGTCCTACTCTGTCCACCTTCAGGCTATCCCTGAAAACTCATCTCTTCAAGAAAGCCTATCCTGCCTCCAACTAACTGAACTTCCTTCAGCTCATCCCCCACAGTTATTACCTTTTTTTTACCACTTGCCCCACCCTATTAGATTGTAAGCTCTTACGAGCAGGGCTCTCTTAATCGTTTAGTATTTTATTGTTTTGTAACTGTACTGTCTCCATTTATATTGTAAAGTGCTGCACAAACTGATAGCACTATATAAATCCTGTATTATAACAATAATAATATTACCACCTCTCCGGTGGAAGCACTCCTCTTGTATTTGTAACTGCAGAATTAATGGGCACTGGTGAGGTTGCATTGATGGGCACTGATGAGGCTGCACTGTTGGGCGCTGATGAGGCCGCATTTATGGGCACTGATGAGGCCGCATTGATGGGCACTGGTGAGGCTGCACTGACGGGTACTGATGAGGCTGCACTGATGGGCACTGGTGAGGCCGCACTGATGGGCACTGACCAGCCAGCTCAAGTGAGGCCTCAGCCTAGTCACTGAGGCCCGCAAGACAGCACTTAAACAGGCCGCAGCCCAGCCAGACAGCAACCAAGTGACCCCCCCCCCCCCCCAATGATGCTGGGCTTGGGCTGTACTTACTTTAAAATGTGGGAGGGGTTATCATATTTACCTTCGGGCCGAAGCCCCTGGTCTTTTTCCCACCTAGCAACCCCCCCAGATGTCTCCCATTGGGCCACAGCGCCCGCAGCAGATCCCACTAAGCAAGAATTGTCAGCCTGGGAGCTGAGACATATTCTTTGTTTTTTATGATAGAGAAATGGAGCCTTTTTCTCATTCAGTATAAAATATTTCACTGACTGTCACTGTAGTGTTGATGGAATACTGATATTTCTTTGTCGCTCTCTGGTTGAATGTAACTATTACTGCTTTGAATTACTGTCCGGCCTTCTGTCTGGCTCTTCAGCGCTCTTACAGGAAGGATGCCATTTGCCGGACTAGTCATTTTGCTATTGAGATGTTTCCTTTATATGTCGCTGAATGCAGACAGGAGGCTACTGCTCCTGATCTTTTACTAAATCCAGGCACTTCTACAGCATCATTTCTCTTTTCAGAGCCATCTATTCCGGGCTTAAGATGGAAAGGTCAATGTTAATTCTAGCAGGCTTAAATATCACCAGGCATTGTGTTAGCGTCATTGGCAAAGTGTGTAATTTGGTTTATATGCGCAGGCCACGTGCTCTATACCAGGAGCATTAACAACATGTAAAACAACAGACATCGCAGTTTGGCCCAGGAGACTTTTGAAGGAGTCTAGATCCCTTCTATAACGTAAATGGAAACTATGCTAAGAAAGTTAAAAGGAAGTTTGAAGGCAAAACACAACTGACAAACAATAACCATTTATTGGTACCTCTACTTTTGGACTGAAAAGTTACTAAATAACCTAACCAATATTTAGTTTTGGCCTCTAGTAACATCACAGGTCTGCTTGTGACACAAATGTTTCTTTTGCTGGGTGTGCACACCTTAATCCTGGGGGGTGCTTGGGTTCACCCGCATATCTATGTGATCCTCTCTGTCAACAGGTCTGCATTTTACTTTCTACCCTGGCTGCAACGTTCCTCTAGTGCCCCGCACACAGCGCGCTAAGGCTTGCAGCCAGAGGGGACTCTCTGCTGTGCAGTATCTTTCCGGGCTGAGGAGTTGGTGGGCAGAGCCGGGCAGGGCAGGTGGC